>JAXCMG010000034.1:2401030-2415494 GCA_034642415.1 Podarcis siculus
CCCCCCCCACTCATTCCAGTTTCTTGCTCCCAGCTCTTTCTACAGCTATAGATTGCAATGGAAGCCTTCCCTCTCAGGTCTGCCAAATGCACATTTCACCTGACAAGACTGTAATGAACGGCTTGGCATAAACAGTGGAGGTGCTGGGGCAAGGCGGGAGGTGCATTTTGCCATGGAAAAGAAAAGAAAAGCGGGGTTTACTCACGTGGCACGGCAACGCCATACTCCTGCGGGTTCTCTGCCACCACCTTCTGCTTGAGCTCGTTCAAACGGGACCCCAAAGAACCTGAAAGGTCAGAGAGAGAAGGTGTATCACTGCGACTGAACAAAAAGCACAGGGGTCCCTTACAGAAGACGGAGCCGAAAGGAACAGGTCAGGAACAGGTCTGCACCCAGGACCCTCCTCATGCTAATAATAAGAATAAGAATAAGAATAAGAATAATAATTGTTAAGTTGTGGGTGAACATATCAGACGACACAGTGATTCTTCAAACAGCTCTTGTTTATTCACAGGCCAGAACAGCACTGAACTGAAGGGCTCAGTCAGCCTGCTTATATAGAGCTCCAGTACAACGTAACTGTAACAATTTTCTAAAACTATCCAATCACTGAACGTCACTTTCGATCCCTTATTTGCATAACTATCTACAGTATCCCCCTGCTGGCCCAGGGTGAGAACTTCAGTACATAACAACAATAATAAATTTTATTTATACCCCGCTCTCCGCAGCCAAGACCAGGCTCAGGACGGCTAACAACCGATATAAAAACAAATTGATTGAAATACAACTTAAAAACAAGATTAAAATACAACATTAAAACATTAAAATGCAGCCTCATTTCAATAGAAACTCAAATCAAAAACTTTCTGGGGGATGAAAACATCAGGTCTTCACCAAGGCTAACCATCCAGACTGGTCCTACATGGGCCAGAAAAAAGCCAGGGAAGTCCCCAAATAGGAGTTCCATCACAGGAGGAGAAAGGAAAAAAGAAAGAGGGGGAGACTAGAGGAATTCTAGTCTAAGGTACGTCTCCATCAGTGGCTGAGACAAAGTTCTGGACATCGTCGGGCTTCCACATTTTCGCTCGCCACCCGCAACAGCCCTTCCTCCTGAGCTTGAAGAAAGGGGTGTCCTAGAAGCTGCAGAAACCCTGCACTCATTCAGCTCCAAGTCTGGCAGGACCGGCCCTACCGTTAGGGTGAGTGAGATAACTGCCTCAGGCAGCAGATATTGAAGGGTGGCAGTGAGGAACTAAGTGGACAGGCTTGCATGTGAACACACCACACACAGCCTGCAGAGTTGGGGCGTGTTGAATTTTTAAACTTTCCTATTCCCAAAATGAGGGATGCTAAAAAAAAGTTGTAATGTGCCTTGGGAATTAAAAAAAAAATATTTGGGTTCAATTCAGGGCTTTTTTCCCAGGAGGAACTCACCAGAACTCAGGCACCTCTCATGTAGGTGCCATTGCCATTATAAAAGAACAAGGGAAACGTTCATGGTGAGTTCTGGCACCTCTTTTTCTAGAAAAATAGCACTAACTTAGTTTTGCTTGGGAAGTAAAATGTGTGTAAAATTGCATAGAAATCATTTAAAATGATTGCCAAGTACCTGCCATTATATATTATTATTATTACTATTATCATTAACTATTATTTAGCATTACTTGATGTTTCCAGAAGGTGAAATTTGTTTTAAAAAATGGTTTTCCAAGAACAATTTATGTGCTCTTTAATCAAACATAGATTTACCAAGCTAAATGTTGTCCAGTCACAAAAATGCTAGCAGATTTGAATTCCTCACACCCAAAACCCGTATTTTAAAGACCCATCACTGAAGAAATCTGCAAAAAAAATTAATCTGCCAGCCTTGACAACCCTGGAGGCTGCTTGGTAACTGTAGGCCCAACATGCCTGGGGTGCCTCAGGGACTGATGGGAATTGTAGTCCAAAACTCCCTGTTAGCAAAGCCTGATGTAAAAGCACTGCTTCTTTGAGACTACCTGGGCTCCAAATAAGGCTGATCCAAATTCCAGTCCTCTTTGAATAGTGAAACCAGGCTTATTTTGAGTGAATCTCTCCATATACAGTGGAACCTCAGTTTTGGAAAGTCTCGGCTGGCGAACGTTTTGGAAGCCAAACACCAAAAACCTGGAAGTAAATGCTGCTGTTTTTGAACATTTTCCTCAATTGATTTTGCCAACCGCTCATTGCGCCTCGGTTGTCGAACGTCTTGGAAGCCGAACGGTCTTCCGGAACGGATTACTTTCAACAGCCGAGGTTCCACTGTATACGGATACAGATACACACACACACACACACACACACACACACACCAACCACCTTAGCCACAACCCCCCCAAGATTTATTCTCCACTTCTCAGAGGTTTGGGAAAGACTGGTCTTGGGCTCCAGAATCTCTTTATTTCAGAGATAAAGCCGCTGGGCAAGGCAGCTGTTAAGTTGTGGATGAACATATCAGACGACACAGCGATTCTTCAAACAGCTCTTGTTTATTCACAGGCCAGAACAGAACTGAAATGAAGGGTTCAGCCAGCCTGCTTATATAGAGCTCCACTAGAACGCAACAGTAACCATTTTCTGTAACTATCCAATCACTGAACGTCACTTTCAATCCCTTATTTGCATATGCGGACCTGAGTGAAAACTATCTACAGTATCCCGGGTGAGAACTTCAGTACGTAACACCAGCGATAGCCTTTTCCTCACAGAATAACTCACCAATCAAAACCACCAGCCTCTTTCTTTCTCCTGGTTGCTGCTGGTATTTGACCACTTCCTCGTAGGTGAGGAGCTCCGAGGGGTGAGGCTGTTCAACCTGCTTGGCTTCACTCTGGCCATTCTGCTTCTCCTTTCGACTCAGCCGGAAACTCCGCCTCAAGCCAGCTGCAAAGCCAAAAAGAACATCATTGTCACCAAGTTTGGTCCGATGAATCGGGGACCCCCAAACAGGTTCAAGGTTCTGAACTACAAAAAAAAAAAACCTCCACTTCTTAAGGAAGGGGAAAGCCCCAAAACCAGCCCAAATAGCTACTCTCAGTGGCTACAGAATTCTGGCTGAATGTTGCTGGGGGAGCGGATGAAAGGGAAATGGGATGGCATATCCTGGGAGAAAATGTGACTGACTAAGTCGGAATCCTGTCCAGAAGCACTTCAACGCTGCAACATTTTGTGGCTTGCCTCATTTGTAAAATGCATTAACGCAAATACAATAAACTGCAATACAAAAGCAAGCATGTAAAATGAAAGCAACTTGTAATCATAACAACAACAACAACAACAACAACAACAACAACAATAATAATAATAACAACAACTATTTATTTATACCCCGCCCATCTGGCTGGGTTTCCCCAGCCACTCAGAGCAGCTCCCAACAGAATATTAAAAACATGATAAAACATCAAACATTAAAAACTTCCCTTCAGATGTCTTCTAAAAAGTCAGATAGTTGTTTATTTCCTTGGCATCCGATGGGAGGGCGTTCCAGAGGGCGGGTGCCACTACCAAGAAGGCCCTCTGCCTGGTTCCCTGTAACCTTACTTCTCGCAATGAGGGAACCGCCAGAAGGCCCTCAGAGCTGGACCTCAGTGTCTGGGCTGAACGATGGAGGTGGAGACGCTCCTTCAGGTATACTGAGCCAAGGCCCAGTATACCTGAAGCTTTTAGCACCTGATGTTTTGCTGTGTTTGTATATTATCCTGAAAGCTACCAAGAATGGCTAGGGCAACCCAGTCAGATGGGCAGGGTACAAGGAATAAATTATTTTTATTATCTAAGTAGCAAATGTACATATGATACCCACAACCAAGGCCAGAGTGGGTTGCAGACCACCAGCTCCTCACCTATATATTGTCCATTGAAGTATCCTTCGCAATCACAGTCTTCTGCTTAGAAAGAAAAAGATAAGAGAGGCAGATGAACGAAGACGACAGTGCTATATACCAAAAGACGATTCGCTTTCTATGCTGCATCTCTGGTGTTTTTGCATGAAACCCGGGAGGGGAGGGGTACTGAACTGCTGTATTGCATGTGGATCCCATGCTTAGCCTGAGCTTAAAGGTAAAGTTAAGGGACCCCTGACCATTAGCTCCAGTCGTGACCGACTCTGGAGTTGCAGCGCTCATCTCGCTTTATTGTCCGAGGGAGCCGGCGTACAGCTCGTACAGTCATGTGGCCAGCATGACTAAGCCGCTTCTGGCGAACCAGAGCAGCACACGGAAACGCTGTTTACCTTCCCGCCGGAGTGGTACCTATTTATCTACTTGCACTTGACGTGCTTTCGAACTGCTAGGTTGGCAGGAGCAGGGACCAAGCAATGGGAGCTCACCCCATTGCGGGGATTCGAACCGCCGACCTTCTGATCAGCAAGTCCTAGGCTCTGTGGTTTAACCCACAGCGCCACCCATGTCCCTTTGCCTGAGCTATCCTGCATCATATCATTTGCAGCGCCAATCAAAACTATTTCCTCCTCCTCCTTTCCCAACTGGATTTCTGACTTTTGTTACTTAAGGAACAACCATGCCAGGGTCCACAGAGAGACTGAAAGCAAACGGCACCAGGAGCTGAAATGCTGGAATGAACAGCTAGCCCCCGAGCCTTTTTAAAAATAACAACATTTATTTATAAATCGCCTGGAACACTAGATGCTGCGCAGCCATTAAGTCAGAAAAGAACCAACACCCTGCCCGGCAGGCTTAAAACCTTAAGGAGTTGCTCTTTTCTTGGAGGGAGCAAGTCCAAAAAAGTCAGAAAGCGAGAGAGGGAAAGGGAGAAAGCAGCACTCCCTCGTTCAGCAGGAAATTACCTACTGCGGGTTAACAAAAGCACCGAGGAGAAACACAATCACTTTTCAGAAACGGCAGGGGCTTAATCCATGTGATTAGCACAAAAATTACACAGTTAAAAAAAAAAACGCTCAGCAAATAATAGCTAAGGAAAATTAAACAAGATTGACATTAGAGTCCCCGGGGGCATATTAAGAGGAAATGCAAGGCTTCTCCCCTCTCTGCTTTGTCACGCTAAAGGTCTCTTTGTGCAGCAAACCCTGTTCAAATCCACTAATTAACAAGCTGGACAGGGATACAAACGGACCTGGACCTGGGCTGGCGTGGGAAGCGGGGGAAATTAGATTCAGGAGCAAATCAACTGGCCCTTTTGGCACT
The DNA here is from genome assembly GCA_034642415.1 of Podarcis siculus. Classification (NCBI taxonomy): domain Eukaryota; kingdom Metazoa; phylum Chordata; class Lepidosauria; order Squamata; family Lacertidae; genus Podarcis; species Podarcis siculus. The sequence goes on from JAXCMG010000034.1 coordinate 2,406,217, forward strand.
GCAATGGCATCACGTCCCAGAGCCTTTCTGAATCAAGCCCACCACCCGCCTTAGACAGAGCTGTGGGCGAGACCAGCATTCGCAGGTTTGCTCTCTTGTGCAGAAATTGCCTCTTTGCCAGCCTCCCAAAGAACATAAGACAAGTCCGGCAGGATCAGGCCAATGGGCCATCTAGTCCAACATCCTGTTCTCACAGCGGCCGACCAGACAAAAGCCAAAAGCGTGTCATGGGCCAGGAGTCAGCTTCGCCTGCTGAACAGCAGCCTGAAGGGGGAGGCTGACTGACCTACAGGGTGCGTGTGAAGGGCCCTGCCCTGCACCTCCTTTGTTGCAATGTGTCCAGTCAGTGGCGTAGCGTGGGGGGTGCAAGGGGGGCCGGCCGCACCGGGCGCAACATCTGGGGTTAGGGCAAATCCACGGGTTAGGGGGCGCAAATCCACGGGTTAGGGGGCGCAAATCCACGGGTTAGGGGGCGCAAATTACTTGCCTTGCCCCGGGTGCTGACAACCCACGCTACTCCACTGTGTCCAGTTGATGTATTTGGGGGGGGGGGGGAATTGGAATCAAAACCAATGACAGAAAACTGTACCGACAAATGTACATATGGCACACAAACTATTCTGAGCTTCCTGTAATCTGGATCTGCTTCATGGTTGGCTTTGGTCGGAGAGGGCTGTTTTATTCTACAAGCTCTTTACGTGCAGGGAAAGTCACAGCTTGCTCGCTCCAGGAACAGGCAGTGAACCTACCTTTCTCAGAAGATTGATCGTCTGAGGTCAGCGTGAAAAGACAAGAGGCAGCAGAGTTAAAAGGAGGCCAAGGGGGGAAAGTATTCCAAAGCATTAGGGGCACGTGCTCAAATTCTGGCTCTCAGTGGGGAAGAGCCATGGTTTTGCAGTAAGACAGAAACAGCTCTGCATGTAAAAGGTCCCAGGCTGAATCGCCAGCATCTCCAAGGTCAGTGTAGACAAAGCTGCACTAGATGGACCAATAATTTGACTCGCCATAAGGTAGGTTCCTATGTTCCTAGTGTGCAAGGAAGACCTCTCAAACGTGTGGACAGTTGCACGGGGAGATACCAGCAGTTTCTCAACGGTTGCCGTAAGTGTAACAGAGGAGGCTGTGTGTCAACATGGAACCACCAATGCTGGAGATCCTTGGAGTAACCTTTTCATTCATTTCAAGTACTTTGGCCTGCTTAACAACTGTTCTTCCTTTGTTGGACAACAGGTGCTGCCAGCTGAGAGGCCCATGGATGGTTAACACTTTGTGGCCAATTTGCACCATTATTTGGACATGCTGTTCACATAGCCAGAACACCTTGAGTTCCCTATTCTCGGCCGCATCCTGCAAATGGGATGAATTGCACACAGCAATGCGGGTTTTGGAAACGAGTATTTTCAGTTGCCCTAAATCAACTGAGATAAGAGATTAACGTGCCCATTTGGCTTAAAGTTGGGAGCAAAACTCGAAATGGTTTTTACACGGTGCATGCATCTCCCTGAGGCTTTCGCAACAGCCAATATTATTTTAACTGCAATGTCTGATGGATTGGGGTGCATCAACAACAAACTCCAATGCTGCAAATCTTATTAAAACAAAAGTGTTAGTAGACAGGAATACAGTTGCACCTTGGTTCTCAAATGCCCCGGAACTCGTATATTTCGGCTCCCGAATGATCGAAAAAAAGAAGTGAGTTTTCCGGTTTTCAAACGTTCTATTGGAAGCCAAATGTCCAATGAGACTTCCACGGCTTCTGATTGGCTGCAGGAAGTTCCTGCAGCCAATCAGAAGCCAAACTATGAAAGTCAAATGTTTCGGAAGGTCCAGGAGGACTCCCGGGCTGAGCGTCTGAGGGCCCCAGTCCTGCCACTCTCCACCTGGCCTGACAGGCCTCATAAGGACTGCTGCTGTGGCTGCTGCCCATCAAGGAATGGGGTATTTTGGGGAAAGTTTTGTTGGGAGTTGTTACTGCTGTTGCCGATATTAACTTTTTGTATCTTTCTTTTTATGTGGAAATTGCTCAGTTTGGTTATGTAGTTTTTAATGTGTTTTGTTTATTTTTATGACTGTTTTGCTATATTTGTAATTGTGTAAATCTTTTCATGTTGCAAGCCGCCTTGAGCATTGTTTTAACTGTGGAAAGGCGGCATACAAGTAAAATAAAATAAAATAAGTCAAACAGACTTCTGGAACGGATTCTGTTTGACTTCCGAGGTACGACTGTATAATCTCTGAGTAGACACACCTAGGACTGCACTGTTTAAGTGCAATTCAAGTGAATTCTTTTCTTTTTTTAATAAATCATTTTTATTATTTTTTGCATATGTTTTCCAAACAAAACTTCGCATCACATCACATCATCCTCATTTTGGCTATTATAGCCTGAGAATTCCATCAATCCTGTCTAGTGATTTTCAAATTTGCTATTTAATCTTGCATTTTCTTATTGTAATTAATGCTTTTAAACTTCATTTCCTAATTATCTCCTTCCTAAATCATTTTACAATAATTTATATAGTCCTCCTTACAAAACTTCTCGTAAACCTACAAGCGATGTTACATTAATGCAATTGTCTTTCAAATAAGTCAAGTGAATTCTAGATGTTTTTGTTCAGATGAGCATATCATGGCTTAAGTAGGCAATATATGAATTAAGTCTTTTCTGCATGCATGCAACCCTATGAGACACAACCGAGCCAGGAAGTCTCTTTACTAACCACTGTTTTCCAGAAAACTGGGAAACTATTGTTACCCTGCTTCAAAACAATTTAGGATATTAAACCAACTTCAAAGCACGACTTAAGATCCCAGCTTCTTCCAAAGTTGGTAACCGACTTTGTTTCCTCGGCTTATTATACAAAGATAGGATTGTCGAAACACATTCAACAGCAAACGCTTCCCTCCCATTATTGGGATTTTAAAGTGAGGAGGGCATAAAGGCACTGAAAGCTGGTAACATACTTACACTGGCATGCCTGAAGAGCTTTTGTGTTCATGAATATATGTACTTATTATAGCCGCGTGAAAAAAGTTGAATATAATTATAATTGGTGTTATATCCATTCAAGTGGCTCAGTCTGCCTTGCGTTATATTTACCGTGTAAAAAATTAATTGTATGAAACAATGCATTTCAAAATGTGGGAAATTGTTCTGCTAAAAAGATTCCACTTCCAGGGGTTGTTCAATGCTTCGTTTTTAAACGCAAAGAAGTGTTGGGACTCGGGGCTGCCTGAAATCCAGATGTGCAGGGGGTGAGTGGAGGTGGTCAAGGAAAGACCAGCTATACATTTGCAGTGACGCTGCCCGTGTCTGTTGCATGCTGGCTGCAGGGCTGAGAACACAGGGCTACATCTGGGCATAAAGCAAACTCTGGGCTCAGGACTGTCCCATCTCAGCCCACGCTCCAAAAGTTCTCCAGAAGCTTGTGAGTGCCACATGGGTCTCAAAGCATTCACGAAAGCAGTCATCACACCACACTGGACCAAAAACACTGCTCCTACTTAATTCAGAGCCATTGCACCAAATCACTATTGAGACACGGTACAGTGTGGCTGGCTTAATCCAAAGGATCAGGTGGGATTAAAGCGGCAGATACTCTAAACCTCTGAGGACCCTAGGTATAGGGGCAGCTTCCCCTACAAAATATTTTTTAATCATCCAGAATCTTACACATATAACTTGCATACACACACACACACTTCGCCAAAGATTGAGGGGACCCACCATCACATGTATGACATCACACATCACATGTGTGTGATGTCACACACACAACATTGCATCGTCGGGAGGAGGCCAAGTGAGGCAGAGCTTCAATACCAGCAGGTCTCCTTCCACTCTCACGATCGGCCTCCTTCCATGGCAGGAAAAGGAAGAGCCACTCACTGAAGCCATGCCATGTTTGGCTCTGTGCTCGGACTCCTCCACCCCCTCAACATTTGGAGGGCCCAGCCCCCCTCCCCAAAGATATGAGGGGGGCATTAAAGCTTGACCCCTTGAGCTGGCGCCCCTGGGCAACTGTGTCTGAATCTCCTTCGTCATTGGCTGAGCTGCTGTGATTTCACAGCATGTCAGTGTAAACATTCTAACTGCTGAAAGGGAAGGACCAGCAGTGGAATGTGGGCAATCAGTGCAGCTCCTGGAAGGGAAGAAGGTTGCTTGGAAAAGGAGAAACACCTCACATGCAGCGTCATGACCATGGGTCAGCAAACTAAGGCCTGTGGGCCGAATCAGGCCCAATTGCCTTCTAGATCTGCCCCGTGGATGGTCCGGGAATCACCACGCAGATCGCCAGCGCACATGTTCTTTCCCTCTCCCTCACATGGCAGCGCTTTTCTCCTCAGGGACGGAGCAATCTTGTCCCACACCAGGCGCCGTGAGTCGACTCGCCCGCCTGCCCGCCTCAGCAGGGCAGCGCTGTGAAGGAGGCGTGTGACACTGGCAGCCGGCTGCTGCTTTTTCCTCTTGCTCCTCCTCCCTCTCCCTCAGTCCACCCTTCCTTCCTTCCTTCTCCCCGCTGCTTCCTCGTGTGCTTCCTTCGTCACCGCCTGCCTCCCTCCCTCCCTCCATTTCTCCCATGGCGTTCAGGCAGGTTGTTGCAGTGACTGCAGCCACCGCTTGTGGGTTGGCAGGCGGCTCTGTCATTCTCTGCCTCTCAGGAAGCAGCAGCAGCAGCGGGTGGGTAAAAGCTCCGGCGACGCCCCAGTTCCCCTACCTCCGTCCGCAGCTCCTCCGCCGGGGCTGCTGCTTCTGCCTTCGCCAGCCAACGCAGCCTCCTACCCTGCCACAGCGCCTGGCTGGCTGGAGAAGCCCAGCTGCGGCTATTGGGATGACAACTGGGACAGGTAAAGCGAAGCATCTTCAGGCCTCTTTGCAGGCGGGCGAAAATCGTTCATTTCCCCCCCCAAAAAATATATATATAGTCCACCCACCCCCTACAAGGTCTGAGGGACAGTGGACCGGCCCCCTGCTGAAAAAGTTTGCTGACCTCTGGTCTTGACACTGAGCAAGGCATCAAGTGCACAACAGGGCCTTTCTCAAAGCCCACCAGATCTCCTGAAGAAGAGGAGTTTGGATTTGATATCCCGCTTTATCACTACCCGAAGGAGTCTCAAAGCGGCTAACATTCTCCTTTCCCTTCCTCCCCCACAACAAACACTCTGTGAGGTGAGTGAGGCTGAGAGACTTCAGAGAAGTGTGACCAGCCCAAGGTCACCCAGCAGCTGCATGTGGAGGAGCGGGGAAGCGAACCCGGTTCCCCAGATTACAAGTCTACCGCTCTTAACCACTACACCACACTGGCTCTCAAGACAGATAGTGCCTTGGTCTTATGACATCATTGGGCTGCCCTGCAAAACTTACCAGGACTGCATGGGCCCTGACTGCGTGCACAAAGAATAAACAGTTGCCATTAACTCACAGAAGTGTGTGGAGGCCACAGCACAATAGGCTGTCTTTCGCAAAGAGCTACCTTCCCCATATTTCCTCTTACCTCCCCCACAGCGCTACACTGCGGCTGTTGTACCTGAATGGCAAGACACAGCCGTGCTTCAGGCTCCCGGTGTCTCTGCCCCTTTCAAGGGACGGCATTGCAAAGCCTCACAAAAGAAGCCCAGTTTGGGAAAGAGAAAGGAAAAGCCAGATGTAGCGGAAACACAAGCCACACTAAACAAACGAGAGAAAGGTTTCACGGTGACTCACAGAGTGGTTTTGTGACGCTTCTGGCGTTGTGCAGCGCTCCAATGGTCCTTCTATACATCAGACGCCTACATGGAAAAAGAAAAACACAAGAGTTTATCAGAAAGGGGGCGGAGAAGAGCTCAAGGAGAAAGCCTCAAACCAGAGAGCCGGAATGCGCTCGTTGCGCTCAGTTCCTGCTGAAATCAAACGAGATTAAGGGCCAAATCACACGTTACTTTGTTCAGACTTTAATAATCATAATCACCACCACCATTCGAAACTCCCAAAGGAGAGGGAAGCAGCTGTGGGGGGGTCCTGATCCAGAACAGGTTCCTGATCCACACCGGTTTCCCAAATTAAGACACGTATTGTGCATTTCACTTGCCCCCCCAAAAGGGGTCTCTGAGCTTTCTACTGAGAAGCAGTTCTGAGTGACCAGAAACTGCCAGGTTCTCCCTCATCTATTTCATGGCTTCTGCTGCAGTGGGGAAAAGTAGAGATTCAAAGCTGCATCTGGGTGCTGGTGTGGCCATCAGCCTATCCTAGTTTTTAGATATAACAGTCCTAGCCTGGCTCTCTAACTACAGCATTGCACTGGCTTCCAATGCAATGTACAGGCCAAATGCAGCTCTCCAAGCACCTCTGTCTGGCCCTTGGAACTGCCTCCGGGCTCCCCCTTTCCCAGGCCGCAACCCTCTCTAGCCCTGCTCCAACATTCCAAGAAGAAGAAGAAGAAGAAGAAGAAGAAGAAGAAGAAGAAGAAGAAGAAGAAGAAGAAGAAGAAAGAGGAAGAAGAGGAAGAGGAGGAGGAGGAGGAGGAGTTGTTTAGATTTGATATCCTGCTTTATCACTGCCCAAAGGAGTCTCAAAGCGGCTAACATTCTCCTTTCCCTTCCTCCCCCACAACAAACACTCTGTGAGGTGAGTGGGGCTGAGAGACTTCAGAGAAGTGTGACTAGCCCAAGGTCACCCAGCAGCTGCATGTGGAGGAGCGGAGACGCGAACCCAGTTCCCCAGATTACGAGTCTACCGCTCTTAACCACTACACCATGCTGGTTCCCAAGTACTCAGCTAAATCCGTGTTTCCCAAACTTGGGTCCCCAACTGTTTTTGGACTACTGTTCCCATCATCCCTGGCCACTGGTCCTGCTAGCTAGGGATAATGGGAGTTGTACTCCAAAAACAGCTGGGAAGCCAAGTTTGGGAAACACTGAACTAAATCCTTGCATGAGTGAGAGGATTAGCACTAGAGGAATGGGGTTTCCTCCCCTCCTCGCCCTAGTGTGCGGCTCACACCATTCCCAGATCTGTTCTGGAAGGTTGGGGAAAACTGCAGAGCAGATTTAGGGGGCATGCAGGAGGAGGAGAGGGGGAGAATGTTCTGTTGGGCAAGGAGAAACCCTTGCACTGAGAGATGATTCACATTAGCGCTGCCCCAAATGCAACCCCAAGTACTTTCTCCAGGCTCATGTGACCTTGAACTCTGATAAATGTATCTTGCTTGCCTGGACAGAGGATAGTGTTTGTGTGCATGTGTGCTTGTAGGCAGGTAGCTCTAGCTTATGGCACAAGGGTAAAAAAAAATTATACATTTGTTGCTCCACCTGCTTTTGCCTCTGGCTCTGCCCACCACTTGCCGGTGGCCCTCGGAAGCTTACCCAGGTGGGAAATGTGGCCCTTGAGCTGAAAAAAGGTTCCCCACCGTGGTGTAATAAATAATTCTGCTGCCTGTTCACAGAACCATTCCTCCAGGATACTCCCTTTCTCAACTGTAATGTACCCTTCAACACATCTCTCACTTTCCTCTTAAAAGAAAAAAGAAAAAGCAGGTACAGAAATCTTGAATCTTCTGGTTGTTCCTTTCCATGGTGTGCCTTTGCAAGAGATGGGTCACGTAGGAGAGGGAATACACTAGCCGCCTAATCAATAGCTTTATATCTTGTTCCAATAAAATTATCTTGATAAGATGAGATGAGGTCTTAATCCTGCCCCCCACCCCTCGTTCGGACAGTCACTCCAAAAGGCTACCCTGGTCGATGGTATCGAAAGCCGCTGAAAGGTCGAGAAGAATTAGCAGGGACATTTTTCCTTTGTTTCTCTCTCGACAGAGGTCATCGTACAGGGCGACCAAAGCAGTTTCTGGGCCAAAACCCCAGCATCAGTAGTGTGCATGGGTTTTTACAAGGCACGTCCCTGCCCCCAAGGTTCTTGCTGTCTCAAAGAGGTGTGCATCAGGGATGCAAAGCAAGGAAGGATGCTGATTCCGGATGGAGTCTCTTGAGTTTTGGGCTCCAGGTGCAAGCGTGACTCATTGTTTCATGCACCATTCGCTGTCCAAGCTTACAACAGCTCTACTCCCATTACTGCACACAGTCCAGTCCTACACCACTGTGCCCCACCTCCAACCATCTCCTTGATGCTTCTCAAAACCCTTCATTCCTTGACTCCCCACCACTGATTCCACATCCCACATCCCTAGTACATTAAAACAGCCTCTCTTCAGGAACAAGCATGGGGAGCTTTCCTTGAGAGGGACATGGGTTGCCAATAGCTGGAGTTCGATGCGGATCCCATTCCTGGATCTGTTCTGTAAGTTATTATGATGTACGGGCTGGGAAACCCCAATCAGAAGGGTCTGAAGATAAGGAAGAAGAAGAGCACAGGGTGCAGGAATGATCCCCAGAAGATGCTGCTCTGCCATGAAAGGGGGACACCATCTACAGCAGGGGCCAGCAACCTTTTTCAGCTGTGGGCCAGTCCACCTTCCCTCAGACCTTGTGGTGGGCCGGACTATATTGGGGGTGGGGGGAATGAATGAATTCCTATGCCCCACAAATAATCCAGAGATGCATTTTAAATAAAAGTACACATTCTACTCATGTAAAAACACCAGGCAGGCCCCACAAATAACCCAGAGATGCATTTTAAATAAAAGCACACATTCTACTCATGTAAAAACACCAGGCAGGCCCCACAAATGACCCAGAGATGCATCTTAAATAAAAGGACACATTCTACTCATGTAAAAACATGCTGATTCCTGAACCGTCCACGGGCCGGATTGAGAAGGCGATTGGGATGCATCCGGCACCTGGGCCTTAGGTTGCCTACCCCTGATCTACAGCACCTGAGAAAGTTACTGTCCTTCTTTTCTGACTCGTATTTCTTCACTCTCTGTGGAGCAGGAAACCCCCTAGCTCTACCAGAGTCAGTGCATAAGAGCCAAACGCAGCTCCTTTAAAGCCTCGGCCCAGTATACCTGAAAGAGCGTCTCCACCCCCATCGTTCAGCCCAGACACTGAGGTCCAACTCTGAGGGGCTTCTGGAGGTTCCCTCACTGCAGGGAATCAGGCACAGGGCCTTCTTGGTAGTGGCACCCGCCCTGTGGAACACCCTCCCATCAGATGTCAAGGAAATAAACAACTATCTGACTTTTAGAAGACATCTGAAGGCAGCCCTGTTTAGGGAAGTTTTTAATGTTTGATGTTTTATTGTGTTTTTGATATTCTGTTGGGAGCCGCCCAAAGTGGCTGGAGAGGCCCAGCCAAATTATTATTATTATTATTATTATTATTATTATTATTATTATTATTAT
>JAXCMG010000034.1:2415504-2485166 GCA_034642415.1 Podarcis siculus
ATTATTATTATTATTATTATTATTATTATTATTATTATTATTATTATTATTTAAAGCACAGTGGGACACAGCTAGAAACCCCAAGCTGCATGCAGGCCATTTCAACCAGGGATGGAGAATGCTTGGAGGTTGTTGGGCTCCAACTTCCATCAGCCCACGCCAGCACGGCCAGTGCTCAGAGTTTATGTGAACTGCAGCCCAGAGATGAACCATAGGACCAAGAGTTCCTAATTTAACCCCCCTGTGGGTTACAACTGCAGCTACGTAGGATTCTCTGCGCACAAAAATGGAAAGAAACAGAAATACCCACCCAGTGAAGAATGGACAAGCAAGCTGATGCAGAACTGTCAAAGTTAATAGCTAAAATAAGAGAACTTAATGATGAAGGTTTGGTGGAAGAATTTAAGCCCTTTTCAGATTATTTAAAGAATGATTATTACATGATGAACACGCAAGCAGAATCTGAAATATGAGCAACAGAAGGGTTTAAAGATGACAGAAGTTTGGTTCAGGTTGAAGAGATAGAAGACAGCATGCAGTAGAGGGAGAGAAACAAAAACACATGGAAAACAGGGTGGGAAGTCGAAAAAAAGAGAAAAAAGTTTTGATTGTGAATTGAAATGTATGTGTGAAATTTTGGAAAACTTAATTTTTAAAAACAGGGGGGCTGTGGGCTCTCCTGACATATGCTGAAGCAACATCCTAGCCAGCTGCATGCAGCTGTTGTTGTTTAGTCGTTTAGTCGTGTCCGACTCTTCATGACCCCATGGACCAGAGCACTCCAGGCACTCCTGTCTTCCACTGCCTCCCGCAGTTTGGTCAAACTCATGTTGGTAGCTTCGAGAACGCTGTCCAACCATCTCGTCCTCTGTCATCCCCTTCTCCTTGTGCCCTCACTCTTTCCCAGCATCAGGGTCTTTTCCAGGGAGTCTTCTCTTCTCATGAGGTGGCCAAAGTATTGGAGCCTCAGCTTCACGATCTGGCCTTCCAGTGCATAGCTGGAGCTCTCCGTGGTCCTGCTTTCGTGCCTAAGCTGTAGGCAGGTGCAGGAATTCAGACCCAAGACTCCAAACTGGCTTGGTTTGAGTCATGTGCACAGCCTGTGCATCGGCAGGTTTGTTCAAAGGGCAAGAGTCCAAGATAAGCCAACAAGCAGCTGGCTTCTTATTTGGATTCAGAAGGCAGATGGGAAGGTCCAGAGACTCCCAGAGGGTATGTGGAGCCAGGAGGCAGGGGTGAGGTTGGAGCCCTGCCACAATGCAAGGAACCACGTGAGTATACGATGTGAGCCATGTGGAAGGGCCATGGCAAGGACCTGCAGAATGCACAGCAGTGATGGTGGGGTGGAGAGCTTTTTTTGTGGGGGCCAGGACTAGCGTGCCCCAATTCTACCCCACCCCAGCCAGTACAGCTCTAGGAACAGGCTGCATTGGTCCTCTTCCTTGGTTTTCGTTGTCTGCAGCCACTGCAACTCTCTTTGCTCCTGATCCTTGTCAGTTAGTTCTGACTGTCTGACTGCAGGCAGAGGGAAGGAAGAGCTGTGCAAGGAATTAGCACGCAAAAGGAAACGGTGTGATTTAAGGCAGAAGGCAGCTGCTCTGCCGCACGCAGAACGTTTGTTTCTATTACCATCGATTTGTTGTTCCCTCCTTTGCACTAAAAATCAATTTTTAAGAAGAGAAAAATTCATAGCGGCAAGTCGCATCTTGCCTTTCAGAGGAAATGGATCCTTTTTCCGTTCTAAGCCCCTCGCAGCTGCTGCAGTTGCTGAGAGGCTTAAGAGAGAAGAGAAATTTGGTGCTGGCGATAACAGCGTTAAGCTTTGCACAGGTAGCTGAGAGGATCAAGCTCATCTGAAGTGGCTGAACACGTCGCTCCTAAACCTATTTGCTCATACAGGGCCTCTGAGACTCAGATGCAGAATTTGCTGCCTTGCAAAGAACAGGTGGGGAAATTGTGGCCCTCCTGATGTCACTGGACTCCAACTCCCATCAGCCCCAGCCAGCATAGCCAATGGTCAGGAATGATGGGAGTTGTAGTTCAGCAACATCTGCAGAGCCACGGGTCCCTGATCACTGTTGCATAGGATATAGCACTGTGTGTGTTACCTCTCTTACGAACAGCTAAGATTATGCTAAATAAATATTTAAAAAGAATATTAAACCACCACAATATTAAAAGGAGTAATTCATAAAACAATCAGTGGAATTGAAACAAGCATGAAGCAGCATAAGAGCGAAGTAGGGGGGACTTTCAAAGCCCAAGAAATTAAAAAGCTCTTTACTAAAGGTAAAGGGACCCCTGACCATTAGGTCCAGTCGCGGACGACTCTGGGGTTGCGGTGCTCATCTCACTTTACTGGCCGAAGGAGCCGGCGCACAGCTTCCAGGTCATGTGGCCAGCATGACTAAGCCGCTTCTGGTGAACCAGAGCAGCGCACAGAAAAGCCGTTTACCTTCCCGCCACAGCGGTACCTATTTATCTACTTGCACTGTGATGTGCTTTCAAACTGCTAGGTTGGCAGGGGCAGGGACAGAGCAATGGGAGCTCACCGCGTCGTGGGGATTCGAACCGCTGACCTTCTGATCGGCAAGTCCTAGGCTCTGTGGTTTAACCCACAGCACCACCCGCATCCCTTAAAAAGCTCTTTACTTGGTACCAAAGCAACATAAAGGCAAGTCTCCCTAGGGAGACACTACTAAGAACATTTTTTTCCCTGGACCAAACCATCAGTTGATGGGGACGCCTAAATAAGACCCCCTGGTTAAAAGATCTTGGAACCACCTTCGCCAACCTGATACCCTTCAGACAGTTTGTGGTTTTGCCCCAGTGTGGCAAAGCGTGGTTGGTCCTCAAACCAGCAAGCCTCAACCACAGTTTAATACTGCCTTGAAGAGAAACAATGGTTTGTACAAACCATAGTTTGCCACATTTTGATGAAATGTCCAATTATAGTTTGCCACAGACCAGAAGCAGAAGCTCCTCACCACCACTTCCCCTCTCACTCAAGGGAAGGGGAGGAAGAAACATGAGAGCTTGAGGTTCATCACAGATTTGCTCTCGTAACAGGTCACTATGGTTTGTCAACACACCTGCACAAAGTCCATGGTTTTGCGCATGCTTTCTGTTACTAACCCAGGCCCACAGCCACACACAACTGACCAACCTTTCTTGGAACTGCTTTGAGGGGATCAGTCCTGCCCGGAGATTCGTGTCGCCCACACGTTTAGCTTGCCACCACGTCGGGTCGTCTTGGCTCACCACCTCCAAGATGTGCCTTTTCTGAAATGGCAGCCCGGCCTCCTGGCATGGGATCGCTTTATCCTCTTTTGGGTTGTAGGAGAAGAGGGCTCTCATGAACACCTGGGAGGGAAGGAAGGAACATTACATCCAGCGCTACATGAGAAAAGCTGCAAATTTTTGTATCATCCACAGGATTTAGCACTCTCCAATTATTAGCAAACAAAACGAGATAAACATCATTGGTTCTCAAAATGGCTGGCCGGACAGAGAGAACATATATTAGCTGCCCCCCCCAAATTCACAACACCCATTCACATCATGCGAATTTGTGAGGCCATTTCCCTTATTAAAAATATTTTACATGAATAATGTTGCCTTTGGGGTGGGCCTAAAGCAGTTAAAGTGGTTTTAGACAAGAGGAAACACTTACCACGGGGGAGGGATGGTGACTTGTATTATAATCATCATCATCATTATCATTATCATTTATTTATACCCTGCCCATCTGGCTGGGCCTCCCCAGCCACTCTGGGCGGCTCCCAACAAAATATTAAAAACATTATAAAACATCAAACATTAAAAACTTCCCTAAACAGGGCTGCCTTCAGATGACTCCTAAAAGTCAGATAGATGTTTATTTCCTTTACATCTAATGGGAGGGCGTTCCACAGGGCGGGCGCCACCACCAAGAAGGCCCTCTGCCTGGTTCCCTGTAACCTCACTTCTCACAGTGAGGGAACCACCAGAAGGCCCTTGGAGCTGGACCTCAGTGTCTAGGCTGAACGATGGGGGTGGAGACGTTCCTTCACTTTCATTCCCTACCTCTCTTCCCCATCAAGAACGGTAGGTGTATAGGCCTCACCATGCTGAACTACAATTCCCAGCATCCCCTGACCTTTGGCCATGCTGGCTGGGGGCTGATGGGACCTGGAGTCCACCAACGCCAGGAAGGCTCCATATTCCTGTGTGACTTTTTTTAAGGAAAAAATGTGTTATGGTGGCAGCAGTTTTTCTTACATTGTTTTTCCAAAAAAAAACCCCCACCTTGCAATCTAGAAAAACCAGACAATTTAATGCTAGTGCTGTTCTAGGAATATTCTGGGGGTGGACATTGGGTGGACAGGGAGCTGTTAAGAAGAAGTTGAAGCAATATTTTTAAAACAGTCCAAGGAAAAAAGGGAATCTGCTACTGCTAGGGGGCAGGCTCACACAAGCCACAGCAACACTGCTGTCCCCCAACCCTTATGTTCAGAAGAATGTCTGAACAGGCCCAGAGTGTCCTCGTATGTTGGCAAACTCCCTCACCTTGCTTTCCTTCAGGCGATCTTCTTCTTTGACAGCCGGGATTATTTTCAGCGTTATCGACCCCTGGGACTGCGCCTAAGAGAAAATAAGTCTGCGTTGTCATTTCTGTGGAAAACTAGACGACGTCTGCAAACACTGCTTGGGTCACTTTGACGCCCGATACTCAGGGACATCGAAAATTGGCATACACAGAGGCGGGCTGTTGGCCCACCTTGTGAAGTCTTATCGACACAGACCAGCATCGTCTCTCAAAGGTTTCAGCCACGAACCATTCCCAATTCTTCCCGGAGACGTCAGTGGCTGAACCTGAGACCTTCAACCTGCAAAATGTGCATTCTGCCATTGCGTGACAGCTGTTCCCTGAAAGCAACGCGTTCCTGCGTTTCTAGATTTCTAGATCTCTCTAGATGAGTCAGGGGCATATATGACTCATCAGCAAAAGGCAAAAGATTTCTGCAAGAGCTGAATGCTGAGGTGTCAAAGTATAGTGTTGTCCCCAGCGCAGGTCCTATTCAGAGAAGACCCACCGCAATTAGTGGATCCAAGTCGCCAAGGCCAATTTACTGCATTGGGTCTACTCTGAGTAAGTCGACCACTGGATGCAACCCATGGCCATCATTTTTAACGGAGGGAGAAAGAAGGAAATTAAAAATCAGTGTGGCATACTGGGTAAGGTGGTGAACAGTATCAGGGAGTCTTGGGTTCGAATTCCCTACTTTGCCAGGACGTTTTCTATGGAAGCCTTGTGCTAATGATTCTTAACCCAGCTAGCCTACCTCTCAGGGGTTGGAGAACAAAATGGAATGTGCCCTTGGATGACATCCTAGGATTTTTGGAGGAAAGGTAATGTGATAGACACGTTAGATGGCATTTTCCCTATCATTTCACAGCTTTGGAGTGGCGATACTTTGGATTAAAAGCCACGCCAGCAAGTCTTTGACCACTCTCCGATTTTATTTCAATGGATTCTCTGCCTGGCCTGCTTTCAAAGCAGATCTCCACATTTGTTAATATGGTGTTTATGATTACATTTGGTTGGGGCTGCTTTGGCTGCCGTCAGCCTACTGTAAGACTCAAATGCTGACCTGTGTGTAGCCTGCAATTTGGTTCTGTGATTTGCATCCTAACTTTTTCCCTTTGGGGGGAAAAGGCTGCAGCTAATGATTGATTGATTGATTGATTGATTGATACATACCCTGCCCGTCTGGCTGGGTTTCCCCAGTCACTTTTGGTGGCTCCCAGCAGAATATTAAAAACACGATAAAACATCAAACATTAAAAACTTCCCTAAACAGAGCTGCCTTCAGATGTCTTCTAAAAGTCAGATAGATGTTTATTTCCTTGACATCTGATGGGAGGGTGTTCCACAGGGTGGGCACCTCTACCGAGAAGGCCCTCTGCCTGGTTCCCTGTAACCTCACTTCTTGCAGGGAGGGAACCGCCAGAAGGCCCTTGGAGCTGGACCTCAGTGTCTGGGCTGAACGATGGGGGTGGAGACGCTTCTTCAGGTATACTGGGTGCAGGATATGCTTTTGCTTGCAAAAGGTTCCATGGTTCAGTCCTCAACATCTCAATTAAGGCTAGAAAAGACTCCCACCTGAAACCCTGGAAGAGGTACTGCCAGTTAAGTGTGGACAGTACTGAGCTAGATAGACCGATGATATTAGCAGCTTCTTAATTCTGCACAAGCTCAGAATTTAGTACCGGCTGCAGGAAACAGCACCTTGACAATCTCAATTCTTTCTTCCTTTCTTTCTTTGTTTCTGGTTTTTGTTTGGCACTTCAAGCTATTTTCAAGAAGACTAAATTGCAATGAAGACCGAGAAGAGGGGGACAGAGACCAAACAAATTTTTTTGTATGATTGTGGTCAGCTCATTATGGAGGATAGAAATATCAGTGGCCACTACCAGAGTTGGACCAAGACTTTCAGGAACCTGAAGCAGACCTCAAAATGGTGCCCATCTCCCTGCCAGGGAAAATCTACATCAGGAACAAGAAAGAAAGACAGACACTGGGATTTGCTGCCCCTGTTGATCCTGCCACCTGAGGCAATCGCCTCACCTTGCCTAACGGGTGGGCCGGCCCTATTTACTACCCACAATAACAATGTTCTTCCACCGTCAGAGGCATATGGTCAGTTGCCAGGAATCACAAGAGGGGACTCTGCATGGGGCTTTGGCTTGATCCAGAAGGGGCTTTTCTTATGTACTTATGACCCTTCGCAACTAGCAAACGCAGCGGGGGAAACCAATGCACCGAACAATCCAATGTATGTTCATTTGCACCATTTCCACAGGTTACAAAAACCAGCTCGCCTCGACAGAGAACGTGGCGTTTTTAGAAAAGATAACACATCCCCTTGTCAAACGGTGTTGGGAGTTTTCAGGTTCGGCTGTTACATTCTAAACGGCAACAGGTATTTTTCCTGGGTTCTTTTTGTCCCGGGGTTGGGGTGGAGGAGACAGACAGGTTTTTTTGTTTTTACGTGTGGGGTTTTGGTATTAAAATCGCATCTTGCATGCACCATATTCCCAGAGCCTGCTAAAAGCAGACGACTGCCGCGAGGCCTTGAAAAGAGAGAAAACCGCAGGAAGGCCTCTTTGTAACCCGAAGCTCTTCAGCAGAGCTTAAACGATTCTTAAGTGCTTGAATGAGGTTCCTGAAAGTTACAGGTTCCCTTTGTTGCGGAACCTAGGGAAGGAAGAGAAAAAGGCACTTTCCCCTCTTAGACTGAAAGAGAGTTCTGAACAGTTTGGCTCCCTTTCCTCGCAAGACTCTGAGAACATTAATTGACCCATTCAAAGGTATCATTCCACTTTGCTGTCTTCTTTCCATGCTAGGTGGTAAAAGATGAAAGGATGTTCCGCTTCCCGTTGTGGCACTTAGCTCATTTCCCAGCTCCTTCAACTAGCAAGTGTTCAGACAACCTCTTTATGTCACACTGCAAAGCATCGCCTAGATTATTAACAGCACACATTTTTTAGGCCATGCCACATCGCAGAATGATAATAAATGTGAGCTGGGGAACTAACCGCATCATTGTCAATGCTGAAGTAAATTCTATGGAGCATAGGATTGCAGCTTTGATTGGCCATCAATCGCTCTTAGACTAATCAATTTGGGGGGGCAGAAAGGAATCAACTGAATGATTAAAGTTAACAAATTAAAATTAATTTGGCAGCATAAAGGTAAAGGGACCCCTGACCATTAGGTCCAGTCGTGGCTGACTCTGGGGTTGCGGCGCTCATCTTGCTTTATTGGCCGAGGGAGCCGACATACAGCTTCCGGGTCATGTGGCCAGCATGACTAAGCCGCTTCTGGCAAACCAGAGCAGTGCACGGAAATGCCGTTTACCTTCCCGCCGGAGTGGTACCTATTTATCTACTTGCACTTTGACGTGCTTTGGAACTGCTAGGTTTGCAGGAGCAGGGACCAAGCAACGGGAGCTCACCCCGTTGCGGGGATTCGAACCGCTGACCTTCTGAACGGCAAGTCCTAGGCTCTGTGGTTTAACCCACAGCGCCACCCACGTCCCTATTGGGCAGCATAGTTTTCTGATTATAATACAGTGGTGCCTCGGTTGTCAAACGTAATCCGTTCCGGAAGACCATTCGACTTCCGAAATGTTTGACAACCGATGCGCAATGGATGGTCAGCAAATTCATTTGAGAAAATTGACAAACGCGGGGGGACTGGGACTGTCGGCAGTTAGAATCTGACATGGGGAGAGCCCAAGGTTTCTCTTCCCTGGTCTGCTCTGAATAGAAGCAGAAGATCTCTCGCACATAGCACTCCTTCCCAACCCTGTTATGGGAGGTTTCAAGTCCTCTAGCCAGAGATGCTACAGGCATCAAACACTTCTGCCTGCAAATCATGACCCATCTGAAGGTTGCCGTTTATTTTTTGCAGATTGCACAAAACTTCCCTGGCCCCAGTTTGAAGGGGGCGGACGACTTACAGAAGAAATCAAACACCCTTACAATGTTCTCCGGAACATCTCACTTTTCCTCCCTTTTGTAAAGAGTACTTCCTGCTTTCCCCCCCCCTAGTTCTCTTATTTAAAGGAGAAAAAGACAACACTGATGATTCAGGTGTCCTTGGCTACTCCACCATCTCCCAAGGCCAACTTTTGTAGTTCTTGCTTGGTTTCGGAAAGAGGCATTTGTGATTTCGGTGGTAATTACAGCAGCAGCATCAAGGATCGCATTCGGGTTGCTTTTTCGGTTCCCTTGCGTAGGAGTCGCCGGGTACGTCATCTCCTCCTTGGCACAGAAGAAGCGTGCCTGGTGACGGCATAATTAATGCTGTGCCAACGCTGGCAAATTAAGTGGCTCTGTGCACCGCCAGGATGACAGGAGAGTCACGTTCTCGATTAACAGACTCCTCTTCTGGAGAGGAGAGTGGAGAGTGCCGAGCTCCAGCGAATGAAACACTGGGAGCCCTCTTTAAGTTTGCCATCGCCACTTTGAAGCTGTGCCTGCCCAACACCTGATGCCACGTACAATGTCAGATGCAGGGCAAGGGGGTGTGGCTTCCCCCAAAAAGTCTTGAAAGTCATTTGGCCCAGAGGTTCCCCACCCCTGTCTATGAGAAAGAGAGAGAGAGATGGCAGGGAGAGAAAACAACTCTTTAAATATGTGTCTTGCCCCTTGCAGTTTTTACAAGTTCTTGCATTGCTAGTAACTAGATGATCATGTATTTTTAATAATTAAATCATAATTGAATCATCATGTAGATACATACATATATATATATATATATATACACACACACATATACATATATACATATACATACGTACATATATGCATATACATACATACAAAGTTAAAGGGACCCCTGACCATTAGGTCCAGTCGTGACTGACTCTGGGGTTGCGGTGCTCAACTCGCTTTATTGGCCAAGGGAGCCGGCGTACAGCTTCCGGGTCATGTGGCCAGCATGACTAAGCCGCTTCTGGCGAACCAGAAGAGCGCATGGAAACGCCGTTTACCTTCCCGCTGGTACCTATTTATCTACTTGCACTTTGAGGTGCTTTCGAACTGCTAGGTTGGCAGGAGCAGGGACCGAGCAACGGGAGCTCACCCCATCGCGGGGATTCGAACTGCCAACCTTCTGATCGGCAAGTCCTAGGCTCTGTGGTTTAACCCACAGCGCCACCCACGTCCCTTATATACATACATACATATATACACATACATACACACACACACACAGCGGTACCTCAGGTTAATTCGTTCTGGAGGTCCATTATTAACATGAAACTATTCTTAACCTGAAGCACCGCTTTAGCTAATGGGGCCTCCTGCTACCACCTCGCAATTTCTGTTGTTACCCTGAAGCATAGTTCTTAACCCGAGGTACTATTTCTGGGTTAGCAGAGTTTGTAACCTGAAGCGTCTGTAACCTGAAGGATCTGTAACCCGAGGTACCACTGTATATATACATACATATATGTGTGTGTGTGTATAGCCCTAAAATTAAATCATTCTGTTTGATTAGCAACTATTGTTATCTTTGTAAAAATTCCACAGCCCCAAATATCAGTACAGCGGGCGCTCCATGCGGGAGGCACGTTCGCAACCCGTGGGTTGCTCTTCGGCACTTCTGCGCATGCGCAGGCGCCGAAACCCAGAAGTAACCTGTTCCGGTACTTCCGGGTTCAGCGCGGTGCACATCCCAAAAATGCACAACCCAAAGCGTCTGTAACCCTGATGTATGACTGTACCTTTCAAAGTCAGTTAAACCAATTCAGTGATTAATTGCTGTCAGGGGCTCAGGGGCAGAGCCACAGGGGAAAGAGGAATTGGAGAGCGAAGGGGAAGAATCTGAGGGGAGCTTAGGAGGGTATGACAGTGACCCGGGAGATTCCATGAGTCTCTCCAGTGAATCAGAAGATTCCCAGAAAGAGGCGCCCAGGGTCAGGGCAAGGGGGGCCAGCGGTGAGTCCCCAAGCGGCAGCTGGAGATCAGGGCCAGCTTCCCCGACCGAGCAAAGAGGGGGGGAAGAAGCCCACAGATCAAAACCAGCGTCTTCTCCAGCAGGGAGAGAGAGTGAGTCAGAACTGACCACGCCTCCGTCGGAGAGTGGAGGGGCGGAGCGGAAGTCAGTTCCAGCCAGCCCCCCCGAAGGGGGAAGCAGTGGCAGGAGCAGTGTAGGAAGGAAGGAAGGAGGAAAGTGGCTGGCTGGGCGCGCGCGCCAAGTTCAAATGTGCAGGCGCGCGGGCCAGCAGAAAATCCGGATTGGGAGTTAGGTCCCAAAGCCCACCGGAGACAGGGGGAGGAGTCAGAGGAATCCGCCTCCGAAGAGTCCAGGAAGGGTGGGGCCCCAGGGGGCAGGAGGACCCAGAGGAGAAAGGAGCAGAGGAAGAGGTGGAGCAAAGCTCGGGTGTTAAACTGGTGCAGGGGAGGGGAAGAGTCAGACGGAGCTTCGATGGTCTAGAGTTACAGACGTAGGGTTGCGCGCCACGGATGTAAAACCAACAACGGACTTCAATAAAGACTTTTGTATATAAAGAGACACTGGCGTTGGTCCTTTGTGAGCTGGGACCTGAGGCAGCCCTGACAATTGCACAGTCCAATTTTTGTCTATTCAGAATCATGTCCCACTGAGGACCTACAGTACAGGTCAAACCGTATCTACACAGAAGAGCACCCTACTGAATTGAACAGGGCTTACTCCCAGGTAAATGTGGGGTGAGGATTGCAGCCTTCCTCCCTTAGGCTGCTATCCTGTATGTGTACGCACACACTTACTCAGGAGTAACTTGCATTGAACTATGTGGGACTTGCGTGCATAAGGTTGAGCTGTAAACACTGGAACCCTGATAAAATAGAATTAAGCATGGAAAACAAACCAAAATCTGACTAATTTCTTCCGGTCGTTTGTGAAGCACAGCAACCCCGTTGACTTCCCGCAGCTCGTCTCCAACGTGAACAAGACCTAAAAGGCAGAGGAGGAGAAATATTAAAAGGAGCTTGCTTTCTAAGATAGGAAAAATCCTATTCATTCCTTGCAAAAATATCCAACAGCTCACACAGAGGACAAAGCGGTCCCTGGACATGCCTGCCCTTTTTCAAAGCCTGTGTGCAGAATGAGCAGGATAGAAAAACAAAACAAAACAAAACCTTCCATGTTCCATTAAATTCAATTAAAAGCACAACTTTATGTGTTTCCTGCTCAGCTATGAAACTCAATCGGTGACTTGATGCTTTTGAATTATGGTGTTGGAGGAGACTCTTGAGAGTCCCATGGACTGCAAGAAGATCAAACCTATCCATTCCTAAGGAAATCAGCCCTGAGTGCTCACTGGAAGGACAGATCCTGAAGCTGAGACTCCAATACTTTGGCCACCTCATGAGAAGAGAAGACTCCCTGGAAAAGACCCTGATATTGGGAAAGATGGAGGGCACAAGAAGAAGGGGACGACAGAGGATGAGATGGTTGGACAACGTTCTCGAAGCTACCAGCTTGAGTTTGACCAAACTGCAGGAGGTAGTGGAAGACAGGAGTGCCTGGTGTGCTCTGGTCCATGGGGTCACGAAGAGTCAGACACGACTAAACGACTAAACAACAACAAACCCTCCCCAGCTCAGACATAATGGAGAACCTCTGACTTAATACCTGCCAGGCCCTGGGGCTGATGGGAGATGGAGTCCAACAAGCTTTCGAAGGCGCTACAAATCTGGAGGGCTTGCTGTATAGGGTTGATACAGTCTTCCAGCCCAGATGGTTGCAGGGAGGGAAATGTAAATAAACCACTGTCCCAATGAAACGAAGCAAAAAAGCCTCCTCAAATGCAGATGTTAGCATTATGGCATCGTATCATGACCTTTCAGAACAAATATGCAAGCCAACAATTTCCACCAGGCAAGGAGAAGACTGTGCAAAGCAATGGGGCTGCCCTTTGGAGAATAACATCTCCCATAATCCACTGCAACCCATCACACCGTTAGCCAACGGTGCAGATGACAGCAAAGGTTGCAAGGTTTTTCGCTGGGGCAATCAGAATAAGGTCCACTCTTTGACTGTTGATTCAGGACCCTAAACTGTGTTTTACATAAACGACCTTTTATTTTGTTCTGTGTATATCACAATGTTCTTTCGTTGCTATGGCTGATGGCTGACGGCTGATGCAAATAAAGTTTCATTCAAATTCAATTCACACCGTTAGCAAGTTCCTGGGAAGAGCAAATTTGGGGGCTGTGGGGAGAGGGTAACTTTCCAGGCTTGCTTTTTCTTAACCTTGGGTCTCTAGATACTGTAGGACTACAACTCTCATCATTCCTAGCCAGCATGGCCAGTGGTGAGGGATGATGGGAGTTGTAGTTCAAGAACATCTGGTGCCCCAAGGTTGAGAAAGGCTGTTCAAAGCTTCCAGATTGGCTGAATGGGTGTGAGTGGGGTGGAACCCTGAGCCAATCAGAGCACAGCTTGCACTCTCTAACTTCAACACAGGGAAAAGGAAATCTAGCTGCTGAAGAGACCTACCACTACGGTCAGCGGCTCCTCCCCTCATGATCCGCGCCACGATCACAGCTCCAGTGTGCTCATCCCGCCTGATTGTCGCACCCTAGAATGCAAAGAGAGACAGACTAATAGAACCACAGAATTAGCAGAGCTGGAAGGGACAACTAGGGGTCATCTAGCCCAACCCCCGCAATGCAGGAATATTTTGCCCGATGTGGGACTCGAACCCACAACCTTGAGATTCAGAGTCTCATGCTCGACCAACTGAGCTATCCCAGCTGTCAACCGTTGACACACAGCTCTTGGCTGGCCCACGAGAGCAGCACTGCTCCTTAATGCTGTGTTCCTTAATGCTTGGCTTTGGAGCATATAGAGGCAAAAAAAAAGCTCCCCATTTTATGCTAGTTAGATGGTTCTAGGATGCTGGACGCAAGCAGCCCTGCAGAGACCCCGCTGCAAAAAATCAGAACGGGCCTTGGCCTCCGGACCACTACACTACTGGCCTCTGAAATTTCCATTTACCTGTCCTTTAAAAAAAATTATACTTTTCAAATATATACATTTCACTGATTTTACAATCATTCTGACATGTTAAAACTTGAGCCTAGGACTTGCCGATCAGAAGGTTAGCGGTTCGAATCCCCGTGGCGGGGTGAGCTCCCGTTGCTCGGTCCCTGCTCCTGCCCACCTAGCAGTTCAAAAGCACATCAAAGTGCAAGTAGATAAATAGGTACCGCTCCGGCGGGAAGGTAAGCGGTGTTTCCATGCGCTGCTCTGCTTCGCCAGAAGTGGCTTAGTCATGCTGGCCACATGACCCGGAAGCTGTACGCTGGCTCCCTCGGCCAATAAAGTGAGATGAGCACCGCAACCCCAGAGTCGGTCATGACTGGACCTAACGGTCAGGGGTCCCTTTACCTTTACCTTATCCCTATAATTCCCAAGAGAATTATAAGGATTTTCCCGTCCTAGCTAAATGCGCTCAATGTGGCAATGCCAGCCAATGGCAAAGGCTTTAAAATGAGTGCAGAGGCTCAACTCAACCATGAGAGTGAAATGGAACCTCCCTTTAAGCACTATCCATGCCCCCATGCCCTGCTATTAGGCCTTCCTGGAAACATCTAATTGGCCACTGTGGGAAGCTAGATGCTGGCCTGTTCAATTCGAGAAGGTTTTTCTCCTGTTCTTGCAAGCCCTTTCTCTGCCTGTGGCACAGGCCGTGATAATACATACGCACCAAAGGCTCTTTATTCTTCACCAGGCGAACTATTTTCACAGACTCCTCGTCGAAATCTTCATCAATGTTGTCCGGCAAAGGAGGGAGGACAGGGTCAAAATTCTTCTGGGCAACCGTGTCGTGGACAGCAAGCATGGCCTTGGGGTTCAAGGGAATGGGAAGAGAGAGGAAAGAGGCAGCAGGGAGTAAGGAGACGGGAAGGGATTCTTGCTTTTTTATAATATTTTTTATTAATTTTAACATATAAATTATAAAATGTACCACAGAACTTATCACTCATACAAGCTTTTTAGACTGCCATCAGCACCTCTGATGATCCACCATTTTAACCACTTCTTATGCATCTCTTAACTTTATATTGCCTTTACATCTCTTAACAAATCATCCTCCCCCTTGTCCATTTTTACAATACTTCCAATAATACTCCTCACAAAACTTCTTGCAACCCTACAAACGTCGTCTGCTCTTCACAATTACTTTTCAAATAGGGAACGGATTCTTGCAGATTTCCAAGCAGGACACGTCAATCAACTAAGGCAGGCATAGGCAAACTCGGCCCTCCAGGTGTTTTGGGACTACAACTCCCATCATCCCTAGCTAACAGGACCAGTGACACAATTTAGAACAGGTCAGCCACAGCACTCAGCCACAAAAATACCAGCAGCACATTCCCAAACTATCTCAAACACCCAAGCAGCAACACCAAAGTCAAAACAATTCAAACGAGCTTGTCAGCCAATCATCCCAGCCTGGATTCCTTTTTAATCTTCTTTATTTGCAAAGCCTAAAAGATAAATCGTTTCTATGCAAGAAAGGAAAAAAAGAGAGCAATCTTTAAAAGACTTGGGCGGGGTGGAAATACATGAGGTCGGGCCTTATTGTGTCACTTATCATTCCAGAAAGGGAGTCCAATTTTTGACAAACTGTCGTTTAAAAATCTTCAGAAGTTTAAAACTAATTGGAAATTGGAGCTACAGAAGATAACCTCCAAAATGCAGCTGCAGAACATTTTTTTTCTGCTGTAAGGATATTAACAATTAGTTCTAAGCAAACTGTTTCAATATATTCATTCAAGGAGCATAACAGTGACTGCAAATGAAGACCTACTCAGAGTAGACCCACTGAAATCAATAGACAGTTACTTAAGTCCATTGATTTTAATCGATCTACTATGGAGTATGACTAACACTGTCGATCACCCGTTTTCGCACATTTAAGTTCAAGATGTTAGTCTGATACCTTTGTTTTACTGTTCACGTTCAGAATACATGTCAACAAACAGCTTTTACAGCAGATCATCTTCTGCAAACATCAATCTGCGTATCTTTTTGTAATAGATACAAAAATACCTATGTGGAATTCGATACCATTAGTACAAAGCTCCCTCGCAGGTCAGATATAACCAAAGGGAAACAAATATTGTTGCCAGCTTTCTAATAACTATGAGCAAGAGCGCCGCCCTAGTGGGTCATCCTCAGTAGTGTAAGTCATAGAGGGGGAGCCACAACTGGAAAGTCCCTGTTCCTTGTTTTCACCAGCCTTTGAAGTCTGGGGTACTTGAGCTTATGAGGAGAATCTGCACCCTGGGGTATCCTGAAATACACTCCTGGGGCTTTGAAATTTAATATTAGCACTTTGAACTGGGCCCAGACATCAAATGCAGCCAGTGTCAGCTTCCCAGTGAGGAAACCTGCAAGATATCCACAGGTTGTATTGTTGGGTATGCACACCTAAGAAATGTAATGTTTGAGGCGCAAGCCACTCTCAATCCTGAGCCCTTATCAATAACAAGAGTAGCAGAAAGCTACCCACAGACCCAGTTCAGACATAATGCAAAACCATAGATTGTGCTTTTTAAAAAAAAAGAGCTAACAATCCACACCAAGCCATAGTTCAGAGATAGGAGTCTGCTTTCCTCCCCTGCCCCATCTACTCAGTATTCAGTTTGCAAGTTCATCAGTTCATGCCTGTCCTCAGTGCTTTTTTTCCTTTAAAAAAATGTTTAGGGTTACTCTCATTTTTACTCAAGAAAATCACCATTTAATAGTTCAAATCGGGGGAAATAAATACAGTAAATCAGGCATAGGCAAACTCGGCCCTCCAGATGTTTTGGGACTACAACTCCCATCATCCCTAGCTAATAGGACCAGTGGTCAGGGATGATGGGACCACTGGTCTGTAACCTGAAGCATCTGTAACCTGAAGCGTCTGTAACCTGAGGTACCACTGTAATTTTATTATGTGTACCCTGTCCATCAGACCCGGTTGCCCCAGCCACTCTGGGTGGCTTCCAACATATATAAAAACATAATAAAACGCTAAACATTTAAAACTTCCCTATACAGGGCTGCCTTCAGATGTCTTCTAAAGGCTGTACAGTCGTACCTTGGTTGACAAACGCCTTAGCAGTCGAACGTTTTGGCTCCTGAACGCCGGAAACCCACAAGTGAGTGTTCCGGTTTGCAAACTTTCTTTTGAAGCCGAATGTCCAGCAGGGCTTCCGATAGGCTGCAGGAAGCTCCTGCAGCCAATCGGAAGCCACGCCTTGGAAGTCAAACGTTTTGGAAGTCGAACGGACTTCCAGAACGGATTCCGTTTGGCTTCCAAGGTACCACTGTATTGTTATTTAATCTCCTTGGCTCAGGGGGTCGCACAACTCCATACCCTCCAACATTTCTCCAATGAAAATAGAGAAGGGACGCGGGTGGTGCTGTGGGTTAAACCACAGAGCCTAGGACTTGCCGATCAGAAGGTCAGCGGTTCGAATCCCCACGACGGGGTGAGCTCCCGTTGCTCGGTCCCTGCTCCTGCCAACCTAGCAGTTTGAAAGCACATCAAAGTGCAAGTAGATAAATAGGTACCGCTCCGGCGGGAAGGTAAACGGCGTTTCCGTGCACTGCTCTGGTTCGCCAGAAGCGGCTTAGTCATGCTGGCCACATGACCCGGAAGCTGTATGCCAGCTCCCTCGGCCAATAAAGCGAGATGAGCGCTGCATCCCCAGAGTCTGCCACGACTGGACCTAATGATCAGGGGTCCCTTTACCTTTAACTCAGAAACCGGGACGGCTTCTGTAAATCTGGGACCGTCCCTTGAAAATAGGGACACTTGGAGGGTCTGTTAGTGCAGCACACCCACACAAGGACACCTGTTTCCAAATTGGGATTGCAGAACCCCAGGCCATCTTTAATTCAGTCTCACTGCCGCGCCCCCACCCCTGTAAGCATCTGCAACAGATACTGTTGGTGGTATATGAGCAATTGCTTTTGCACAGCACCCTTGGAGAGATAATCTTCCTGGCGCATAAGATCCATGCGTGCGAGCGAGTGTGAAAAAGAACACCCTGCTTCCTTGGCTTTCTCTCTTCATTTCCCCTTTAAATTATCTTCCCCCAGCTTTTCCCGCATGTTTTATTAGATCGGCGATAAATCTAAAGAGAACATAATTTCTGCGCTTGCCTGGTATCATTAAATATTTCATACAATGGATCTGAACTGGCAGCCAGCCATAAAGCTGCAGCAGAGACTTATGGAAGAAGTATTTTTCCACACTTCAAGGGATAAGTTGGCTTCCGAACAACTAAATGCATACCCATGATGGGGAAGGAGGGAACAACCAACTAGGCGGCAGCAATACAGAGTTATTAGGAACCCTGAATGGTGGTGTTAGAAGGCAATAAGGCTGCGTACACACCATACATTTAAAGTACATGTAAAGCACACATCCCCAAAGAACTGGAGTTTACCCCTCATAGAGTTACAGTTCCCAGCAGCCTTAAACTACAGTTCCCAGGTTTCTTTGGAAGAGCAAGCAATATTCATTAAATATATGGTGTGTACACGGCCTAAGAAACAGAATCTGAAAACTGAAACCCCATCTGCACTATAAATTTCAAGTAGTCGCTCACCGCTTTAAAACAGTCATGGCTTCCCCCCAAAGAATTCTGGGAAGTATAGCTTGTCACGGGTGCTGAGGGTTGTTAGGAGAACCCTATTCCTCTCCCAGAGCTACCGTTTTTCAAGGTGGTTTAACCAGCAGCCCTTCTGAGGGAACTCTTGGAATTGTAGCTGTGTGAGGGGAATAGAGCTGTCCTAATAAAGGTAAAAGGTAAAGGTAAAGGACCCCTGGATAGTTAAGTCCAGTTAAAGATGACTATGGGGTTGCGTCGCTCATCTCGCTTTCAGGCCGAGGGAGCCGGTGTTAGTCCACAGACAGCTTTCCGGGTCATGTGGCCAGCAGGACTAAACAGCTTCTGGCGCAACAGGACACCACGACGGAAACCAGAGCGCACGGAAATGCCATTTACCTAACGCTGTTTTCCTTCCTGTCATAGCAGTATCTATTTATCTACTTGCACTGGCATGCTTTCGAATTGCTAGGTTGGCAGGAGCTGGGACAGAGCAACAGGCGCTCACCCCGTTGCAGGGATTCAAACCGCCACCCGCTCCTCATAAATCCTAGCAGCCATAACAACCTG
This sequence comes from Podarcis siculus, assembly GCA_034642415.1. Lineage (NCBI taxonomy): Eukaryota > Metazoa > Chordata > Lepidosauria > Squamata > Lacertidae > Podarcis > Podarcis siculus. The sequence continues at coordinate 2,434,231 of JAXCMG010000034.1, forward strand.
TAAAGTGGTACCTTGGGCTAAGAACTTAATTTGTTCTGGAGGTCCGTTCTTAACCTGAAATTGTTCTTAACCTGAAGCACCACTTTAGCTAATGGGGCCTCCCACTGCCGCCACGCCGCTGCTGCGTGATTTCTGTTCTCATCCTGAAGCAAAGTTCTTAACCCAAGGTACTATTTCTGGGTTAGCAGAGTCTGTAACCTGAAGCATCTGTAACCTGAAGCACCTGTAACCCAAGGTACCACTGTAGTTCCCAGAAGTCAAGGTTCCCCCCAAGCCTGCTACATTACAGTGGTGCCTCGCAAGATGAAATTAATTTGTTCTGCGAGTTTCTTCGTCTTGCGGATTTTTTGTCTTGCGAAGCACGGCTATTAACGGCTATTAACGGTACTTAGCGGCTTTAAGAAAAAGGAAACAAACTCGCAATTAAGATAAAGGAAACAAACTCGCTATTAACGGTACTTAGCGGCTTTAAGAAAAAGGAAACAAACTTGCAAGAACTCGCAAGACGTTTTCGTCTTGCGCAGCAAGCCCATAGGGAAATTCGTCTTGCGAAGCGACTCAAAAAACGGAGAACTCTTTCGTCTTGCGAGTTTTTCGTCTTGCGAGGCATTCGTCTTGCGAGGTACCACTGTACCACCTTCTTATATGGCATTGGCGCCATCTTAGTGACATAAGCCCCAGCTCTCACCATCCAAATGCAAGATACAAGGAGAAATGATGTAGTAGAATATTGCAGATGCAGAGATCCTTTGGCCCTCTTTATATGGCAGAGCTACAACTCCCATCATCCTTGACCACTGGCCAGGGTGCTAGGGCTGATGGGAGCTGTAGTCCATCATCATCAGAAGGCCCAAAGGATCCCCACACTTTAGACACACCCACACACCATCCCTCCCACTCCTCACCAACTTGGGAAGACCTTGTTGATATTATTGGGTATAATCTATCCAGATTTCTATTTCTTTTACAGGTTATTTTATGGGGGGGATGTGGAGGGGGAAACCAGTGCATAAAAGCAATCTTATTTCTCTGCACTGCCTCTCTCATTGCTAAATCCATTACAGACTGCTGCAACTGGAAATCATTTGGAAACGATTTTTCTTCATACCTTATGGCACCCCGGCGAACGTGATTAAAACCCTGCTCTAAAAACCCTGCTCGTTTTTAATACCTAAAGGGCAAGGAGAGCAAAAGACCTTCCTCCTGCAGTGGGAGAATAAAGATCTCGTGCCGACAAGCAGGAGGCGGCCATTGATATTATGCATTCAGTGCTGTGGGGCAAGGAGCAGCAGGTTGCAGTGGGTGGGCAGGTTTGGTTAAACATTGGGGTGGGATGAGAACGTACGGCTCAACAGCAAGGGGCTAAACCGAGGCCTGGCAGTTTCTCGGTGCCACAAACGCCACGTGGTAATTAGGCACAGGGCACATCCTCTGAACATGTGCAGAGCACCCTTCCATGTTCTCTGAGCAGCTGCAGCCACTCTCTCCACCGCACAGAAGCACATCCACAATTAAGGATAAATTTTTCAACACGTTTCTATCACAGAAAACACCCAGGGTAGGTAACAGACCAAACAAACAGTAAAACATTTCCTTGCATACATTGTAGCACTGGCAAAAAAACAATCAAGCGTTAAAAGCAAACCGAAAACAGAAACAAACAGGAACAAGCAAAATGGTATTAAAACTATCAGTAAATCGATTGTACAGTGGTACCTCAGGTTAAGTACTTAATTCGTTCCGGAGGTCCGTTCTTAACCTGAAACTGTTCTTAACCTGAAGCACGACTTTAGCTAATGGGGCCTCCTGCTGCTGCCACGCCACCGGAGCACGATTTCTATTCTCATCCTGAAACAAAGTTCTTAACCCGAGGTACTATTTCTGGGTTAGCGGAGTCTGTAACCTGAAGCGTATGTAACCTGAAGCATATGTAACCTGAGGTACCACTGTATATGCAGCAGTGGAAGCAAGAAGCAGGCAGCAAAATGACCATCTTCCCAAACGCTTTTGGGGACTAGTCTGAGGGCTCCCTCCCGATATCCTTTTGGTTGTGCATTTGTGATGATTTGTTCTCGTGATGGTATGGGGAAGTTATGTGCGGGTCCGTACTGTTTGCACCTGCAACAGCCTCCGAGCAGGGAGACGGCTTTCTTTCCAATCTGTCCTGTAGCTTCGCTGCTAAAATCCTGCAACATTTCATAGCAAAACTGCTGCGGGGAGTCAGGGTGTGTGTGAGTGCACAACTTGTGTTGTGCTATAGCACAAGATCGCTCCTCTGAATAACCACGTGGTAAAATAGGGGAAGCACTGCAGAACAACTGATAAATCAGAATGATGTGCGAACTCACGCACCGTGACATGTTGCAAAACAAACAAACAAACCACTAGTCTCACAGAGCTACAACTCTCAAGAATGGTTTGACAGTCGTCCTTCACAGGGAGCTCTGGGAAGTGTGGCTCTGAGATGATGATGATGATGATGATGATGATGTTACTTTATATAAAGTATTATTATTATTGTTACCCTGCCCATCTGGCTGGGTTTCCCCAGTCACTCTGGGCAGAATTTTAAAAACACGGTAAAATATCAAACATTAAAAACTTCCCTAAACAGGGCTGAGAGGGGGAAAGGAGTCACCTAACAACTCTCAGTACCCTTAGCGAACTACAGTTCCCAGAATCCTTTGAGGGAAGCTGTGACTGTCTGAAGTGGTATCATAGTGCTGCAAATAGATGGTATGAAAATGATCTCAGAGAGGCTTTCTTTGGTCATCTTTCTACTGCCGAGTTCACACCCACACCCTACGTTCAAAACACTCTCTTTGACAATTGTGGCTTCCCATCGAGTTACAAGTCCTGTGCACTGTAGCTCTGTGTCCCAATGACTCTCAGCAGCCTTAACAGACTACAGTTCCCAATATTGGGGGGCAGGGCACAAGGATGCTTTAAATGTAGGGTACGGATGTGACCTTACACATTCACTCTGAGAAGCCGCCGACAGCAATATCTTAGCAAACACCAACAGGAAATGATCTCCTTATAATGTTAGCCTATTGCATGTAAATTAAGCAGCGGCAAATGACTAGACTTGACAAGGAAATGGCCAAAAGCACAGTTGCTCCCCCTGCAACACCACCCCTTTCTCAAACTACAGAACCATTTTTTTACCCTGAGATGAGGAGTGGAAAGCAACTGCAGCAGCTCTTTTTCGTCATTATTCATTGGCGTAGTCTGCAATTCCTCTATAACCTTAAAGAGAGAGAGAGAGATCATCAATGCACAAGGCAGCATCTTATTTTTCCCTTGCATTTTCAGGTCAATGTTTTGCTAATCTCAGTGCAAGCACATGTCGACGTCCACCTCTGCAGCATATATAAAACTCCCTGCAAAGGTACACAAGGCTGGGAATGATCCAGGAGCATAGAAAGCTCCAATGTTCCATCGACCTCAATAACTCATATACACGAGGGATGGGGAACCTGCGGTTCTCCAGATTTTGTGGGACTCCAACTCCCAGCACACCTACCCAGCACAGCCAATGGTCAGGGGTTATGGGAGGTGTAGTTCAGGAACCTCTGGAGGGCAAAGGATTAGCCATCCCTCATCTCCCCTGACTTTCCGTGGCTTGAGTATTTATTTTTTAGCCCTGCCTGGAGATAACAACATATGCAGCCTGCCGAATCAGACCAAGAGGAGCAAAGTGGCTGCAAAGGCCCCTCTGGGAATTTGCACGCTTGCATAGTCCTACTAAGCAATTGTTTGGTTTAGCGTGATGTGTCTACCTGGCCCATGTGTGCTACTAAATGAGAACAGAGACTAAGGTTGTGTACACACCATATATTCAAAACATACACACAGACACCAAATAATACTAGAAGCGGTAGTTTGTTCCCAGGATTACATGGGGGAAGAAGGAAATGTATGGTGTGTAGTAGTAGTAGTAGTAGTAGTAATAATAACAATAATAATTTATTATTTATACCCCGCCCATCTGGCTGGGTTTCCCCAGCCACTCTGGGCAGCTCCCAACAGAATTAATGACAATAATAATAAACAGTGATAAAACATCATACATTAAAAACTTCCCTAAACAGGGCTGCCTTCAGATATCCTCTAAAAGTCAAGTGGTTGTTTATTTCCTTGACATCTGGTGGGAGGGCGTTCCGCAGGGCGGGCGCCACTACCGAGAAGGTCCTCTGCCTGGTTCCGTGTAACCACACTTCTTGCAGGGAGGGAACCACCAGAATGCCCTCAGAGCTGGACCTCTGTGTCTGGGCTGAATGATGGGGGTGGAGACTGTGTGTGTGCTGTGGGGAAATGATGCTCCAGTCAAAATATAAAATCCCATCTTTGCTAGCTGAGTAAAGGGTTAGGCACTCTGTGAGGTCATATCCTCTGCTTGCCCAGGTGGGAAGGGTAACAATAGGAAGCTAATCCTTATCACTTCCTCCCACCTGAGGAACACTTCCTTTCTCACCATGCAGGTGTATAGGCTCCATCTTTGGTCTAAACCAGGGTTTCCTAAACTTGGGTCTCCAGGTGTTTTTGGACTACAATTCCCACCATCCATAGCTAGCAGAACCATGGGTCAGGGGTGATGGGAATTGTAGTCCAAAAACAGTTGAAGACCCAAGTTTGGGAAAACTGTGGCCTAAACCAATTATTTTGTAATCCAAAATGCGGCGTTCGGGAGCGAAAACGTTCAAGTCGCAAGGCGTTCGTCAGCCAAGGTACGACTGTATATTTTTGACTCTGCTAAACTAGATGCTAAGTGGAAAGATAACAAATAAGTAATATACCCTATACTACCTTCCAAATCCATCCCAACATATGCAGCATAAGAGGGCATATTAGAAGCTGGGTAGAACAACTATGATACATGAGATTCAGTTACTCCTGGATATAAGACTATAGAAAGAAAAAAGCGTAGGCCTGTCTGGAGGCGGTGTTGCTCGCTTATGGCAAAGGCACCAGAGAGTCTAATAAATTATAAATTGCGCAACATTCTGCAGAGAGAGAGATCTCAGATGGAAACAAGTTACTCTCTGCAGCACCATCAAATCACTAGGAAATAAAGATGGCAGGGATCAGTTAACACAGGGGTCGGCAAGCTTTTCTGCCAGCGGGCCGCATCGCCTGCTCACAGGAGCGCATGCACCTGTGCGCATGCACTCACGACCACCACTCTTTCCCCGCTGACTTTTGGAGCCATTGCAGTGGAGGAGGAGGCGTCTGCGACTTCCTATTGGCTGCAGGAGCTTCCTGCAGCCAATAGGAAGCTGTTGCTGCGTCCCGGAACTCAGTCCCCACGTGGAGCTAAACCAGCGTGCCGCGCCAGTTTAGCTACGCGCAGGGACTGACCGAGCAGGTGGCAAGGGCCGGGGGCCGGTATAACGACCCCCCTCGGGCCGTATCTCGCCCACGGACCATAGTATGCCTACCCCTGAGTTAACACCACAATGCCAAATAAAAGTTGCAGCTTGTGCGTAGCAACAGATTCCAGTCGAGTCAGGAGGGAGGTGGGTGTGTTTTATCATCACAAGTAGGGCTGGACGATAACTGGTTTTCAATACAGTGGTACCTCGGGTAACATACCCTTCAGGTTACATACGCTTCAGGTTACAGACTCCACTAACCCAGAAATAGTACCTTGGGTTAAGAACTTTGTTTCAGGATGAGAACAGAAATCGTGCTCCAGCGGCACGGCAGCAGCAGGAGGCCCCATTAGCTAAGGTGGTGATTCAGGTTAAGAACAATTTCAGGTTAAGAACGGACCTCCGGAACAAATTAAGTACTTAACCCAAGGTACCACTGTATTGTGATATATCACCACGACATATTGATATGTCAAAAAAATTGAAATAGGGAAGGAATTACGCAGAGGCGAACAGGACAATGTCCTGGCAACTGCTACTACTTGTCTAAAATGGATAGATGATACTATCAATCACCTCGTGGTTACTTTCAGCAGCAAGGAAGTCAAAATGCATCCCAGCAGGACTTTTGGTTTGGGGCTCGGCTACCAAATGGTGGTATTCAGGACAATCTACAGAGGCAGAATCAACAATGGGGGGGCGCGTATTAGAAGCAGCAGCAGCCTGTGAAGTCTCACCACGGCAGTCAGAAGCTGTGGCAGTAGCGGCGGCCTGCGAGGCGTGTGGTGGCAGCAAGAGACGGTGGCAGAAGCAGAGGTGGCCTGCAAGGCCTCACTGAGGCAGGTTGCCACAGCTTCTGCCACTACCTCCCACTACCGCCAAGAGGACTTGCAGGCCGCCGCCACTTCTTGCAAACAATGGCGAGGCCTCGCAAACCCCTTATAGACTTTTCATGTGGGGTGGGGGGAAGAACTTATGCCATCTGGGTTTGAAGCGAGGCTTTATCAGCCACTACCCAGCCATTCTTGTGGCTCCTCTGCCCTGACAGAGTTTCTGGCTACCACAAATGTCTTCAGGGTTCAGTAAGTGGGGTGGGGGCCTTGGCAGGTGCGCGGTGGCGCCAAACTCCGACGCCAGCTCTGAACACACATGCTCAGAAGGAGGCAATGCTTGCATTTTCAACTAGACACTTACGTCTTCAGCTAGAGCCGAGGCGCTGTGCAGAACTGGGACCGGACTCTGCCTTTCATAATGGCACAACTTTTCGTGAATCTGAAACACAAGGCAGACACAAACACATACAAAATATAATGTTCAAGCGGTGGTCATTTAAATGGGGCAGGGGCAGATGTGCAAAGCACTGTAGGCCAAAACACAAGCGCCGAAGACATTTGGAGACAGGCACTTTTCTCACAGAATCGTAGAGGTGGAAGGGACCATAAGGGTCATCTAGTCTGACCCTCTGCAACGCAGGTATCTTTTGCCCAATGTGGGGCTCGAACCCACAACCCGGATTCTCGTGCTCTACTGACTGAGGTACCATATTGATACCTGTTGATATGCTAAAGCCACAAGCCTCTGAGCCAAAACAGGCAAGCGGAAGCACTTGGTCTTAGAGAAAATATAGATATAGTGGCCATAGAAGAAACCTGGTGGAACTGGGAGATCCAAAGCGAAAAGGCCTTCTTCCCTGTAGCCACCTGCCACATCTCAGATGGCGGAAAATCCTGGAGGAGTATTGGAAGTGCAATAGCAGCGATGGTTCAGTATGTAACTTAAGGGTTAATTCTATTAGCATTAAGGTAGGCTGGCTAATATGGGACGCGGGTGGCGCTGTGGGTAAAAGCCTCAGCGCCTAGGGCTTGCCGATCGAAAGGTCGGCGGTTCGAATCCCCGCGGCGGGGTACGCTCCCGTTGCTCGGTCCCAGCGCCTGCCAACCTAGCAGTTCGAAAGCACCCCCGGGTGCAAGTAGATAAATAGGGACCGCTTACCAGCGGGAAGGTAAACAGCGTTTCCGTGTGTGGCTCTGGCTCGCCAGAGCAGTGATGTCGCGCTGGCCACGTGACCCGGAAGTGTCTCCGGACAGCGCTGGCCCCCGGCCTCTTGAGTGAGATGGGCGCACAACCCCAGAGTCTGGCAAGACTGGCCCGTACGGGCAGGGGTACCTTTACCTTTACCTTTACCTTTAGGCTGGCTAATAATAATAATAATATTTTTTTAAAAAAAATATTATTTATACCCCACCCATCTGGCTGGGTTTCCCTAGCCACTCTGGGCTGCTTCCAACAAAATATTAAAATACAGTAGTCCATCAAACATTAAAAGCTTCCCTAAACAGGGCTGCCTTCAGATGTCTTCTAAAAGTCAGGTAGTTGTTTATTTCCTTGACATCTGATGGGAGGGCGTTTCACAGGGCGGGCGCCACTACCAAGAAGGTCCTCTGCCTGGTTCCCTGTAACTTGGCTTCTCGCAGTGAGGGAACCGCCAGAAGGCCCTCAGAGCTGGACCTCAGTGTCCAGGTAGAACAATGGGGGTGGAGATGCTCCTTCAGGTATACTGGGCCGAGGCCGTTTAGGGCTTTAAAGGTCAAGACCAGCACTTTGAATTGTGCTCAGAAACATACTGGGAGCCAATGTAGGTCTTTCAAGACCAGTGTTATATGGTCTCGGCGGCCGCTCCCGGTCACCAGTCTAGCTGCCGCATTCTGGATTAGTTGTAGTTTCCGGCAAAGAAGGTGGGGACAGCAGGCGGGGTTGCTTAGCAACCATGCAGAGCGGCATGATCTCTAGTGAGGCAGCATGTGCTTTGATTGGCTGTGAAGTTCTGAAGGAGTTTTCCTCTGAATGTTTAGTGGAATGTCTCCCTGCTATGTAGGGCAGGCCTATGTGGGGACATATATGTGGAGAAAGTATAAGCCAGAGCTGTGTCAGGGCAGAGGAGCCACAAGAATGGCTGGGTAGCGGCTGATGTAGTCTCACCTCAGCAGCTAAGCAGGCCTGGCCAGGCTGGGAAGTCCACAAATGCCTGGGACTGAGCATGGAAAGCTCTTGGAAATGCTCAGAAGAAAATAATAATAATAATAATAATAATAATAATAATAATAATAATAATCTCTGCATCAGACTGGGCGGCATCCAACAAATGAGAACACAACAAAGTATCAAACATTAAAAACTTCTCTATACAGGGCTGCCTTCAGATGTCTTCTAAAAGTCAGATAGTTATTTATTTCCTTGGCACTGCTGTGAGGGCACCCAATAACCACTCTCTTGGTTACATCGCAATGTCCAGCTTTTTGAGTTCAGGGGTTTGAAAATCAGCTCCCTTGGCTGAATGAAAGGCCAATTGGGAACCGGGCAGCTCAGAGTATTTACCTTCATTAAGTAGCTGAGACTCCTCTCGCTGAAGATGTCTCTCAGGAACACCATTTCCTCCTTGTGGTTGGAGTCCGGTCTCAGCTGGGACGTCAGGAGGGCGAGGGTCTCGTGCAAACCTGTCAGAGAAGAGAAGAGTGAAGAGGAGTTTGGATTTGATATCCCGCTTTATCACTACCCGAAGGAGTCTCAAAGCGGCTAACATTCTCCTTTCCCTTCCTCCCCCACAAGAAACACTCTGTGAGGTGAGTGGGGCTGAGAGACTTCAGAGAAGTGTGACTGGCCCAAGGTCACCCAGCAGCTGCATGTGGAGGAGCGGAGACATGAACCCGGTTCCCCAGATTACGAAATGCAGAAGGAAATCACTGGGGGTACCGGTTATCCAATGCTTTTGAAAAGCACAGCCAGAGCTGTAGGCCAAGTCTTCGTGGCAGCTTCTGCCACAGGTAAAGCAGAAAAAGAGAAACCGGGGTTGGAGTGGGGAGCAGGGGACCCTGGTCTATTAGGGTAAATGGGGCTCTGCCCCACCAAACACAGCCAGCCCTCACTTGCCAATGGGTCCAGAGGATGGATCTGTCAATAGTAACAATAATAATAATAATTTGTTCATTTATACCCCACCCATTTGGCTGGGTTTCCCCAGCCACTCTGCACTCCTAAGGGCAGATCGATGCCGTGCACCTAAAGCACAAGACTCCCAAAGAATCCTGGGAACTGTAGTTCCCTCCTCATAGAGCTACAACTGCTAGGACCCTTATCTTACTACAGTTCCCAGGATTCTTTGGGGAAAGGCATATGCTTTAAACGTGCACTGGATGTGGTAGAAATTTATGATGTGAATCTCAGTGTTGCCTTCACAGAACTCCTTTGGTTGTTGTCGTTTACTGTTCCACTAGCCACTGAATCCTGGTTTTATAGCTTTAGCTCAGTCTTATTTTCATCATTATTGTGTTTCTGAGAAGACTTCAATTAAGCAGCATATGAATTGCCAAAATAATAATCATAATAAGAACAATAATGGCAATACCTGAACCCCCCTCCTGATGTAAAACCTGAGGTAAAAATGCGGGGAACCGATTGGAAAAAATGAGAAACTGTGAAAAACTGAAATTGACAGACTGAAATTGAAATGGACAGCTCTTCCATCAGCCTCACAAACCTGTCTGTGGAGAAACTATATGTTAAAACAATGTTTTAAGACCATGTAAAATGATGCCATAAACTCAATGCTATGTTCTTTTCTCTGTAGAGATTGTATTGTATGATAAAAAATAGAAAATAAAAGAAATTGACAGATTCAGCCATAACTACCTGTAAACCACCCTAGGGATTTCTACTGGAACACAGCAAAAGAGAACCAGTGTTGTGTGATGGCTAGGACCTGGGAGGTTAAGGGTTCAAATCCCCACTCAACCATAAAGCTAGCTGGGTGACCTTGGGCCAGTCCTTGCCTCTCAGCCTAACCTACCTCACAGGCTTGTTGTGAGGATAAAATGCAGGGGAAGAACTATGTACACCACCTTAAGCTCCTTGAGGAATGGAGAGGCACAAATGCAATAAATATATAAAAATATTACAACTATATTAATGGTATGTTACTGTTTATCTGTTAAGCCTTTACAGTGCTCTGAGCCAGGTTTTCAATCAAACATGGTTCTAATATAGCACCCTATTAAAACAGTTTGAGAATGTACTAAATCAGCAGAAGGTTCCTTACCTGAATCTTCTGACAGGACAGGCATGGCTTATTCTTCACTCAGCTACCTAGAGTGGATGATGAATTTTCAGCCCGAACGACAGACTCACCCTCAGGGGTTATGGGCCCAGAATGTCTAGAGTCACAGAAACAAACAGATATGAATTGCTTTTGCATATTTGACCAAGAAAAGCTGGAAAGATTATTATTATTATTAATATTATTATTCAACAAGAGGTGGAGTTGTGCCTTATTCCTGGGCTGGGGAGACTTTGACCCTCCCAGTGTTGCTAGACTCCAATCAGCACCAGCCACCATGGCCCATGGGAGATGTAGTTCATCAACCTCTAGACCAATGGTTCTCAACCTGTGGGTCCCCAGATGTTGTTGGACTACAACTCCCATCATCCCTGAGCTCTGGCCTTGCTAGCTAGGGGTGATGGGAGTTGTAGTCCAACAACATCTGGGGACCCACAAGTTGAGAAAGGCTGCTCTAGAGGGTTACAGGTTTCCCCCATCCCTGCCTTATTCAGATATTGCTGGCCATCTTTGTTTCCTCAGAATTCCTACCATGCTACAGTCAAACTTCAGTTGTCAAACTTAATCCGTTCCAGAAGCCCGTTCGGCTTCCGAAATGTTCGGCAACCGAAGCACAGCTTCCGATTGGCTGCAGGAGCTTCCTGCACTCAAGCGGAAGCCACGTCGAACGTTTGGCTCATAGCTGTCAACTTACAGATTTCAAAATAAGGGACTAGCAGCCTCAAAAATAAGGGATCAGCAGCCAAAATAAGGGATTTTCAGAGCACAGGTACATTCAACTTCTGAGCCCCTCTGAGCCAAAGGCAGAAAGCCCAGCCAGCAGCCTCAAGCGGTGGTTCGCACAGCAACCCGGCAAAGGGGATGCAGCAAGGAAAACCACCATCACCTCTCCGCTGGGAAGCGCTGAGCAAAGGCGAGTCCCCAGGCAACGCGGCCAATTTGATTGGCACAAGGCATGCAAGCTCCACCCCCCCAGTCATTCTTAGACTCCTTATTGGGTGAGCAACGCAGCCAAGCAACACAGTTGGAGCCTCCCTCCTCCCTGGCCGGGAGGGAGGGAGGGAGAGGAGCTGCTTCCTTTGAAACCCGGGAAATTTAAGGGACATCATCAATAAGGGACAGCAGCGAGACACGGCGCTGGGATAAGGGAGTTTCCTGCCAAATAAGGGACCGTTGACAGCTATGGTTCAGCTTCCGAAAAACGTTTGAAAACCAGAACACTAACTTCTGGATTTTCGGCGTTCGGTAGCCGAAATGTACGGTAAAGGAAGCGTTCGGGAACCGAGGTCCGACTGTATTTGGAAAGAGACAATTGCTCGGGGAGCAGTCAGTCAGGCTGGCCTCACAGCCCAATCAACCCATTCTGAGAGACCACAAACCTAAAGATGTGGACTCAAGGAGGGTACAGCCACAAAGGAGCAGGAACTGATGCTTGGGGCTGCAGCCTTATAACGCAAGCCTGTGCGTGCCTACTGTGTGCCAAGTAAATATGCATGGGACTGCACCCTTATCATCATTTCCCACTCGACTTTGTGCCTTAGCTCTCTAGTCTGCAGCACACCAGCAAAAACTTTTCTGCAGTCTTTTCATTTTTACTGGAGGGAAAACCTAATAAATCCCAGCAAAGCTCAACCCCCCCCCCACCTTCCTGCTTACTGAGCCTTTCTCTCTCATTTCAAAAAAAATTGTTTCTAGGCTGTACACTCCCTTTCTCTGGCATTGGGTTACATTAGTCTTCTCGTCCTCTTCTTCCTCCTCTTCTTTTTTTTAAAAAAGGTGAAATAGCTGCAGACAGGAGATACAACTTATAGCCCAAAAAATTCATCCTGCAGCAAGGTTCATCCAGGAACCATTTTCTAGAGCAGTGGCTTTCAGCAAAAAAAAAAAGCTTCAGTAAAAGGTAAAAAAATGGTAAAGGACCCATGGATGTCCAGTCAAAGGCAACAATGGGGTTGCAGTGCTCACCTTGCTTTCAGGCCGAGGGAGCCGGCATTTGTTCACAGACAGCTGTCCGGGTCATGTGGTCAGCATGACTAAACCGCTTCTGGTGCAACGGAACACCATGACGGAAATCAGAGTGCATGGAAACGCCATTTACCTTCCCGCCACAGCGGTACCTATTTATCTACTTGCACTGGCATGCTTTCAAACTGCTAGGTTGGCAGGACCTGGGACAGAGCAACGGGAGCTCAGTCCGCCACAGGGATTTGAACCCCTGACCTTCCAATCAGCAAGGCCTACCAAGCTTGCATGTTGAGCACACTGCTTTACCGAAGTGAGTCGTGGGCAATTTACACCTGCTAGGAGCAATGCCTTCCTCACACGATGTGTCACAAAATTTGGGGACATCACATGGCAGGACAGAGTCTCAAGCAAAGATGTGCTCTCCCCAAGCCGTTGTTCCCAGCATGTTCGCACTCCTGCCTCAGCGACGTCTACGCTGGCTTGGTCATGTTCACAGAATAGAAGAAGGCAGGTTCCCCAAGGATGTGTTCTATGGGGAGCTGGCACCAGGCCCACTGACAGACAAATTCTGTACTACAAAGATGTCTGCACTCATAATATTAAGACTGGCAACATTAACATTCTGGGAATCCCTTGTGCCTGTAGACAGACAGTCAGGTCACATATCCACAGCAGTGACCAGAGGAGGAATGACCACTGGGAGGATCGCAGAGAGAAGAAACGCCATGGTGCATCTGCAGCAGCACAACCGGTCACCGTCGTCTTCCCCAGCTGCAACAAAACATGTCTCTCCTGTACACAGCAGGTGCTGTAACTCTCCAACAATTTGACTTCACTCCCAAAAGCACACTCTTTCATTGTCTCTCGAGATGGGTAGGAGAGCCGGGGGGGGGGGGGATTCACATCTGACAACCAATGTGCCCCTCTGGTTTTAGATAGTACATGGATAAACAAGACTAAGAGGCCCAGGACACAAATTTTCACAGCAACGGTGGCTCATTTACCAGAAGTAACATATTTAGCATCAACTCTGGAAGTGTATGCTCCATTCTGACCAAACTAAGTCTCCTGGTGTATATTTTGCTCTAGGAGGCTTGGTTTGGTCAGAGTATACACAGAAATGAATATACAGTGGTACCTTGGTTTGCATACGTCTTACTTTGCATACGTTTTGGATTACAAACACGTCAAACCCCGAAGTGCGTGTCCCGGTTTGCAAACCTTTTTTTGGATTACAAACCATTTTTTGGATTACGAACAGATTTTTTTTGGAGGCCCCATTGGCGAAAGTGCGCCTTGGGTTACAACCTGTTTTGGTTTACAAACGGACCTCCGGAACGGATTATGGTTGTAAACCAAGGTACCACTCGATTGGCATTTCCAGCTGTCCTCACCCCCACTACCAGCCAAAACTTTGTTTTGACCAAACCTGGAAATGGTTCATCACCTGGGAATGTCTTCCTAACAGCATCGCCACCCCACATCAGAAGCCTGAGTTCTCATGGGCAGCTTCACCAACCGCTAAAGAAAACTCAAGAGATGACAGATCAACAAAGCCTGCCGTAATATGTAAGATTTCTAACACACTGTGCTCAGGAAGAGCACCAAGGTAATGACAGACCACGGCTTTGAGGGAGAGCACCTGCTTAGCAAGGGACGCAGGTGGCGCTGTGGGTTAAACCATAGAGCTTAGGACTTGCCGATCAGAAGGTCGGCGGTTCGAATCCCCGCCACGGGGTGAGCTCCCGTTGCTCGGTCCCTGCTCCTGCCAACCTAGCAGTTCGAAAGCACAAAGTGCAAGTAGATAAATAGGTACCACTCCGGCGGGAAGGTAAACAGCATTTCTGTGCGCTGCTCTGGTTCGCCAGAGGTGGCTTAGTCATGCTGGCCACATGACCTGGAAACTGTACGCCAGCTCCCTCGGCCAATAAAACGAGATGAGCGCCGCAACCCCAGAGTCGTCCGCAACTGGACCTAATGGTCAGCGGTCCCTTTACCTTTACCTGCTTAGCAAACTGAAGCTCCGAGGTTCATTCTCCAGATAAGACCGCAAAACTCCCCTACCTGAAACCTTGGGAGAACTGCTACCATTTACCTGAGCTAGTGGTCGGAGCTGCTAGCATAAGCCAGCTCCCTAAGCTCTGAATATTGTGGCAAACGTAGCCAATCACCCAGGAATTTCCTGGGCTCATCCTCCCCTGCCATGATGGAAAGTCCTAATTTTAAAAGGCCTTGAGCCTGCCGCTGTTACATAATCCTGTCCACTTCCATTTCCTCGCTTTGTTACGGATGTCAGGCAGCCCTGCGGCATCAGGCCCATGTTAGATGACGCTTACATATGTTCACAAGCAGCAAGGACTGCCGGGGAGAGACCTCGGCTCAACGGCTGCGCACATGATGCGCATGCAGAGCATCGCCACTTCCAGCGCGGGCGCCTTGCCTCTTAAGAGAACAGATAGCAGGGTGACAGCGAAAGAGCCTTCTCTTCTTGAAGCCTCTGAGAGCCACAGCTGGTCAGAGCAGACAATACGGTCATAAACTTGGTGGTCAAATGGAATCCGTTCCAGAAGTCAGTTCGACTTCCAAAACATTTGGAAACCGAAGCGCGGCTTCTGATTGGCTGCAGGAAGCCAATCAGAAGCCACAGAAGCCCCGTCAGACGTTCGGCTTCCAAAAATTGTTCGCAAACCAGAACAGTCACTTCCAGGTTTGCGGCGTTCGGGAGCCAAAACGTTCGGGAACTAAGCTGTTCGACTTCCAAGGTATGACTGTACTGGGACAGAATGATAAATAAGCAATGGATACTAGGCAGTATGTCTCTGACTACCAGTTGCTGGAAACCACAGAAGGGAACTGCAGTGTTAGAAACCCAGGTACAGTATGTAAGCTGGGTGCCAAATGGCTCCCTAAACCAGGGTTGTAGTTGCCATAAAAGAAGGTCTAGTTGCCATTTTGGGGCAAGACAGCTCTAAAGTCTTATTTTTCCAATGATGGGCTGGCTGGCTGATTCCCAGTTGAACATCCGGTGACAGCCTTGAGCTAGGTTAAGAGCTTTGAGAACTTAAAGAACAAAAAGTCACTTGATCCAGTCCACATATTTATGAGCCTCTTCTGACCTGTTTAGCAGACCAAGCCTAATCAGAGTACAGTGGTACCTCAGGTTAAGTACTTAATTCGTTGCAGAGGTCCGTTCTTAACCTGAAACAGTTCTTAACCTGAAGCACCATTTTAGCTAATGGGGCCTCCCGCTGCCGCCGTGCCGCTGGAGCACGATTTCTGTTCTCATCCTGAAGCAAAGTCCTTAACCCGAGGTACTATTTCTGGGTTAGCAGAGTCTGTAACCTGAAGCGTATGTAACGCGAGGTACCACTGTAATTCTACGCTCTGACTATCCAACTATCTGACTTTTAGAAGATGTCGGAAGGCACCCCTGTTTAGGGAAGAATTTAATGTTTGATGTTTTATCGTGTTTTTAATATTCTGTTGGGAGCCGCCCAGAGTGGCTGGGGAAACCCAGGCAGATGGGCGGGGTATAAATAATAATAATAATTATAATTATTATTATTATTATTATTATTATTATTATTATTATTAATTATTATTACTACTACTACAGTGGTACCTTGGTTTTCGAACAGAATGCATTCCAGGAGTTCGTCCAACTCCCGGAACCGTTCAAAAACCAAAGCGCAGCATCCTGCAGCCAATTGGAAGCTGTGAAAGCTGCTTCGGACATTCGGCTCCCGAAAATCGTTTGAAAAACAGAAAGCACACACCCCGGTTTTGATCGCTCAGGAGCTGATTTATTCGGGAGCCAAGGCGTTTGGCTTCCAAGGTACAGCTATACTACACACCTTTGCTCAGAAATAGGTCCCCACAATCCTAAATATTGTTTACCCAAGTCCAGCTGGATTCAGCGGGGCTTATTATCTAGCAGGTGATCTTTCAATGGGAGTTTTCACGTTCAGTCTTAAACCTGCTTGCCTGAGAGGAAGCTCCATTCAATTCAGTGGGACTTTCTTCTGAGTAGACATTGTACAGTGGTACCTCAGGTTACATACGCTTCAGGTTACATACGGTTCAGGTTACACACTCTGCTAACCCAAAAATAGTGCTTCAGGTTAAGAACTTTGCTTCAGGATGAGAACAGAAATCAGGCTCCAGCAGTGCGGCGGCAGCAGGAGGCCCCATTAGCTAAAGTGGTGCTTCAGGTTAAGAACAGTTTCAGGTTAAGAACGGACCTCTGGAACGAATTAAGTACTTAACCCAAGGTACCTCTGTATATAGAGCCACACCTTTCAGGCAGCTCAGCACTTTTTTGTCTTCCTACCTTCAGGCAGTAGAAGGTAGGAAGTGATGTGATCCATCGCATTAAGGCCAGTACAGCTATACCCCAAGCCCACTAACCACTAGCCCAGACTTCCCTAACCTGGTACCCTCTAAGTGTTTTGGACTGCAAACCTCACAATCCCCTGTCATTGGCCATGGTGACTAGGGCTGATGAAAGTTGGAATCCAAAAATGCTGGAGGCAACCAGCAGGGATGCTTTAGCTGAGATTTCTGCATTGCACCGGGGCTGGACTAGATGCCCCTTGGGTTCCTTTCCAACTCTACAATTCTATGATTCCAGGACCAAGTTGGGAAAGACTGCCTAGACCTTTTGCCCATCTGCTCTGGTCCTAATATCTTCCCACACACCAGTACGAAATGTTCTGCCATCCACACTGCAGAAGCTTACAGGCACTCTGTGCAAGACGTCTCTTGCTGAACTTTGCAAAGCTGTTGACAAGCAAAGCACAACACAGGGCAGCCCTTTGAGATTTGGGGCTTGGATTCTCCACTGTGGGACCATCCTTGCATCAGGCACCTTCCACCCTAGGGGACCTTCCTTTGATTCCAGACTCGACACAATCAAAAGCCAGAACCTTTTCTTCTCTGAAAAGGTGCAGAAGACACAGACGCTTCTCCACCTTGGACCGCCACTGGCACACAGGCTGGGTACACATTGCAACCTTTCTTTCCCTCAATGAATTCTGGGCACTGTAGTTTCCCCCTCACAATCACAATTCCCAACAACTCTTAGCAAACTGCAATACCCAGAATTCTTTGGGGGGGAGTGGTATGGTTTCAAATTGGATGAGGGACTGCATTGCAGTCTATGATTCTAGGCATGAAAGGGTTAAGACCATGCAGGGTTAAGTCCTGCCACCTAAGCAGGGACTAGGTAATCAAGCTCAATGTGTGAAGAGGTCTAAGTTGGTTGCTCCGAGCTCAGACCACATGGTTCTCACAAGCCATTCTTGAGTTTCTTTACCAACAGTTTAGGAACTTCACCACTTGGCAACTAAGCCAAGTTTTACTGCCTATGCAACTTTTCTGACTGATGTATGGAAAAGCACATGAACCTGACCTTTGAAGAGGTTGTAAGTATTTTTTATTTATTTTTTTAGTCTACCAAACGTGTGGTCTTTTCCTAAGCTGTGGGAAGAGGGAAATTGTGGAACTCACAAGGACATATATTAATAATCTAACAGCCTATATTTCCACATGTTGCTGCATATTCTGTGATTTTAAATATCTACTGGGGTTCTTTCACCCAAGAGTACTTGTCCCAAACCTGGATCTTGGCACCCAGGAATTCTCCTTTCATTTATATATATACAGTGCATTTTTTTTCCTGGGGGTACACAGGGGTACGCATACCTCTAAACATTTTGTGAATCTTTGTACTTTTGTCCGTTTACTGTATTTATTTTTCCCAATTTAAACTATAAAATGGTGATTTTCTTGAGTCAAAATGAGAGTACCCCTAAACATTTTTTAGAAAAAAAGCACTGCACACATACACACACATCCTTGAACCAACACTTTGAAGGTACAGTGGTACCTTGGTTCTCAAACAGCTTAGTTGATGAACAAATCAGCTCCCAAACACCGAAAACCTGGAAGTAAGTGTTCCAGTTTTCAAATGTTTTTCGGAAGCCGAACATCTGACACGGCTTCTGCTTGAGTGCAGGAAGCTCCTGCAGCCAATCGGAAGCCGCACCTTGGTTGTCGAACGGTTTGGGAGTCGAAAGGACTTTCGGAATGCGTCTGCGGGTCGCAATTCGCCACTTCTGTGCATGCGTGTGATGTCATTTTGTGCGTCTGCGCACGCGCAAGTGGCGAAACCCGGAAGTAACCCATTCCGTTACTTCCGGGTCGCTGTAGGATGCAACCTGAAAACGCTCAACCTGAAGCAAACGTAGCATGAGGTATGACTGTATAGTGTTTATGCAGGCTTGGTTACAGTCTAGCAAGAAGTGATTTCTAATGCAGTTATTTTATTGTATTGCAATAAAAAGAATTGATGCTTTAGAAAACTGCCCTTCATCAACAGATATCCCAGGGCAGTTCCAAAACATTTAAAACAGGCCAGCTAAACACACATAGTATTATGGAACCTAATTAAAAAACTGTCTTTTTTTTTTAAGATCCCATTACAAGCAAAACACATACCACCGTTTTCAGGCCTCAATGCTGACAACCCGGTCTCCCTGTATGTAGCAAGAAATCCATTTGCCGGGGTAATATGCCATCAAACTGAACAAACATCATCAGCTCCCAAATTTACTTAGAAGTCTGCACAGCCAGCTTCTGCCATCAAAAGCATTTGGCTGGCCTTAAGCATTTGTCCTATGGCTTAAGGCTTGGCCCTCGGCCCACACTGTGCTTTCCACAGGCAGCTTCTCTTTGATGGACTCAGAATAGTGGGTTTTGCTTTGGGCCAGTCTCTGACCCTCAACAGATTCTAAAGCCTCTCCCGCCTCCTGGGTGAATCTCATAGGTCAGGCCATCAGAATGGCAGGTCACCCGGCCAATCCACAGCAGTAGCCACTTCCTTGACAAGAGGGCTGTGGTGGTGCTCAGGTCCCACTTGTCAGCATCCCAGAGGCAACTGCTTGGCCACAGTGAGGAACAGGATGTTAATCTAGGGATGCATTTATACCACAGATTTAAGGCATTTTGATACTGCTTTAAACAGCCATGGCTCCCCACAAAGAATTCTGGGAGCTGTAGTTTGTTGAAGGTGCAGAGAGTTCTTAGGAGACTCCTATTACCTCACGGAGCAACATTTTCCAGAGTTCCCTGGAAAGAGGCATTGATTGTTAAACCACTTTGGGTACATCAGTTTGAAGCAGTATACAGTGGTACCTCGGGTTAAGAACTTAATTCGTTCTGGAGGTCCGTTCTTAACCTGAAACTGTTCTTAACCTGAAGCACCACTTTAGCCAATGGGGCCTCCTACTGCCGCTGCATGATTTCTGTTTTCATCCTGAAGCAAAGTTCTTAACCCAAGCTAATATTTCTGGGTTAGCGGAGTCTGTAACCTGAAGCGTCTGTAACCTGAAGTGTCTGTAACCCAAGGTAAAGGTAAAGGGACCCCTGACCATTAGGTCCAGTCGTGGCCGACTCAGCCGGTGTACAGCTTCCGGGTCATGTGGCCAGCATGACTAAGCCACTTCTGGCAAACCAGAGTAGCGCACGGAAACACCGTTTACCTTCCCGCCAGAGCGGTACCTATTTATCTACTTGCACTTTGATGTACTTTCGAACTGCTAGGTTGGCAGGAGCAGGGACAGAGCAACGGGAGCTCACCCCGTCACGGGGATTCGAACCGCCGACCTTCTGATCGGCAAGTCCTAGGCTCTGTGGTTTAACCCACAGCGCCACCCGCGTAACGCGAGGTACCACTGTATTAATGGTATGGGGAATCTCTGCCCGCCTTCAATGTTGCTGAACTACAACTCCCAACAGTCCCAGCAAACAAGCCAGGGAAGATGGGAGTTATAGTTCAACAACATCTGGAGGGGCACAGGTCCCCAAAACCTGCACCAGCCCATCAGCACATATGTGTGTGAAAGGAGCACAGGGGCAGGGAATAGCAAGGAAAACCGCATCTCATTTTGCTCTCTGACTCACCAACCTCTCCCCTAGGTTGTGAGAAATCACAAGAACACCTGAGCACGTGCAGAGGGCCTTTCCCTCGTGGGTGAGTAAGCACAACCAATCCCCCACACAGACA
Organism: Podarcis siculus; assembly: GCA_034642415.1. Taxonomy (NCBI): domain Eukaryota; kingdom Metazoa; phylum Chordata; class Lepidosauria; order Squamata; family Lacertidae; genus Podarcis; species Podarcis siculus. The sequence goes on from JAXCMG010000034.1 coordinate 2,454,746, forward strand.
GAACACATCCCACAGGCAGGACTGTGAGCTGCCTGCCTGCTCAGGCGGTAGAGCCTGAACCTCTTAATCTCAAGGTTGGGGGTTCGAGCCCCACGTTGGGCAAAAGATTATTGCATTGAAACGGGTGCGACTAGATGACCCTCCACAATTCTACGCTTCTAGGAAATCATTGCCCTCTGTTCGCAGGAGTAACTCCCGGAATGAGGCCTCCAGACGAGATGTTCCCCTGAACTATGGCTGGCCAACGTCCAGCCCCTCGGACGTGCGGTCCAAGTGGCAGCGAGGCTCACCCTCGGCACTACCGCGTCATGCCAGGGCATCATGAGAAAGCATCTCTGAGCAGGGCGTCGCGGCTCTCCCGCCACAAGGGACCCCTCCAGATCAGGAGGCAGGGCAGGGGATTTCCCCAGGTCAACAGCGAATGATTCCCAACTGCAGAGATGCTATGGGGGAGACCCAGGTAACCAACCACCTTTCCAAATTAAACATTGCCTGGGGGCGGGAAAGAGACAGAAACAGACTATCCTTTGGAGGGACGGGGAAGAGGCCGGATAGGGGAAAGGAACCCATGGGGGAGAGGGGGAAAGAGAGAGAGGAGGAGAGGGAGGGCCAGGTGTGCGCGCGCGCAGCTCTCCAAGCATCGCTCGGCTCGGCCCAGCCCGGCCTTTTCTCCCCCGCTCCTCCCAACGCAGCTGCCGCCTGGCTCGCCCGCCTGCCTACCTACCTACCTGCCCGCCCGGATCCTCCGCTGCAACGTTACCCGCAGGAGGAGCGGCGATCCGCGCTTCGCCGGCCGCCCTGGCTGGTCCCTTCCTTCGGCGGCGTCCACCGGCTGCGCGCACGCGCTGCGCTCTGCTCTGCTCCCCGGCAGGGCGCGCCTCGCTCATGCGCTTCGCGGCGAGGATGGGACTCGTGGGGAAGGAAGGAGGGAGGGAGGGAGGGAGGGGAGGAGAGACAACAACCCCCCCCCTTCGCCTTCGCACATGCCCTCCTCCCCCTTTTGTTCGGCGCCGGGAACAGAAAGCCCGACAGGCGCTGCTCTCCTCCGGCCTCCTTCCTCTCTCGTGCGCCCCGGGAGCTGCGCCTCCGAGCGGCGGAGAGAGGGAGACCCCCTCCCCAGACGCAGGCGCCCAGGGTCCTGATTCCGCCGTGGGGAGGGGGAAAGGGGGGCTGCTCTGCTTTCTCCTGCGCGCGCTTACTCGCGAGTCAGTCTCCCCGGACCCGGCGGGATTTGCTCCCGAGTAAACGTGGCCTCGCCACGGTTCGGTGGCGGGTTAATAACTTTTGCACTGCGGCGCCTTTCCTCTGGCTCCGTGCCCTGTCTCGCCCGGGACGGGGAATCGGGGTGGGGTGGCGTATCGGGGGTGCCTGGTGCGCCCGAGAAGAAGGGGCCCTCTCACTACCGTCAAGGCCGGGAGGAATCCTCTGCTCAGTTGGGGGATTCCCTCGCCGCCGTTCCTGGAGCGCCGGAGATGGAACAGGGAGGGGGGTCGGTTCCACCCATCGCTCCACCCTCCTTGGCTGGAAGCCCAGGGAAATACATAGGGAGGTGGCTCAGTGGCTTTGCATACAGAAAGTCGTAGGTTCAAGGTCCAGCCGTCTCTAAGTAGGGCTGAAAATGTCCCTTCTATGAAACCTTAAAAAGGTGCTTGCAGTGTTGACTGGGGTTTTTGTGCATCAAATGTAGCCCTTTACGCCTGGTCCCTGAGACTCATCCCAGGCCTTCCTTCACACCCTGGGTGTTTTTGCCCAGCTGGAATACAGTGGTACCTCGGGTTACATACGCTTCAGGTTACAGACTCCGCTAACCCAGAAATATTACCTCGGGTTAAGAACTTTGCTTCAGGATGAGAACAGAAATTGTGCTCCGGCGGCGCGGCAGCAGCAGGAGGCCCCATTAGCTAAAGTGGTGCTTCAGGTTAAGAACAGTTTCAGGTTAAGAACGGACCTCCTGAACAAATTAAGTACTTAACCTGAGGTACCACTGTGTGTGCTTGAGATCTAATAATCCCTCTTGTTTTTCTGAATGGAGGCTAGAGAAGGGTGTGTGTAAAACTAGCCAGACTGTAATATTTACATTCAGTGCTCCACCCACTTTTGCTTCTGTCTCCGCCTTCCGCTTGCCTGTGGCCCTCGGATGGTTACCCACAAGAGAATGCAGCCCTCAGACTGAAAAGCATTCCCCGCTCCTCCAGGAAACCAATACTGACCTAAATGAACCAAGAACCAGATATGCTACCCAGCAGCCTCCAATATTCCTAAATTACCGAGTTTCTTCTTTTACCGTTTCTGTGTTTTTATTATGTTGGTTTTAATTTTGATGTTTGGTTGGAGCTGTGCTTCCCTACAGCCTTTTGTCTCTGTTGCTTTGTTTGTTTTGCCCTCCGGCACTTTTCTCTTCCGCTGTTTACTGTGGAATGACCCTCTCCCCCCCTTTTTTTCCTCCTTTCTTTGACAAATATTAGTAGTCGAGATCCACAGAGAGCCTGCAGGCTCTCAAAAGCTGTGTTGGTAACCACATCAGAAAAAGCAGCATCAAACGCCACTCTGAGTAGCTGCTGGGAGAGGGGCTGCTCTCAGAATTCCCAAGCAGACACAAACCAGCACCTGAATGCAGTCGAAGCAGGAGAGGTTCTACATCCCCTCTGCATAATGTTCTGCCTGTATTGTATTGCACCTGTGGCAGTGAAGCCTCTGGCACCAATCGGCTGAGCTGGTTGCGATTCCACAGAATGCTCCCAACCAAACTGTCAGAATGTTTGCAATCCAAATTCTTTGAGGAAAGGGAAGCACGTCAGCTTGACTCAGGTGGAAGCCTAATGAAAGTTGCACAAAGAGGGAGTCCTGCCGGGTGCAGTTTCTCTTCTTGCTGCAGCATTGTCACTTGGAAAAGTCTAAGGAAGGCAATGTCGGTGAAGAAACAGGGAGGCATGCAATAAATTTTGCACACTGGCGATGTACATTAGTTCTTCAAATGCAGAATTCTACTTGTTGTTTTTAATCTTGCCTTTCGGCCCACAAAGACTCCCGGCAAGTGTATGAAATAGGCCCTAAAAGCTGCATTTTGACATTCCCAAAATGCCCCGATGCACCAAAATTCCTGGAAATGTCAGCTTCTACCAGGTGGTACATTCAAGCCAACTATGAGGACTCTGACTCATTGCTGCCTATTCTACCTCACTTGGGTTGTTGTGGCGGTAAAAGGGTATGCCAATTAGAGCTCTCAGGAGAAAGGTCGGTTGTTTTTTTTAATGTAATCTAAGGTCCATATAGTTGAAGCTATGGTTTTCCCAGTAGTGATGTACGGAAGTGAGAGCTGGACCATAAAGAAGGCTGATCACTGAAGAATTGATGCTTTTGAATTATGGTGCTGGAGGAGACTCTTGAGAGTCCCATGGACTGCAAGAAGATAAAATCTCTCCATTCTGAAGGAAATCAGCCCTGAGTGCTCACTGGAAGGACAGATCGTGAAGCTGAGACTCCAATACTTTGGCCACCTCATGAGAAGAGAAGACTCCCTGGAAAAGACCCTGATGTTGGGAAAGATGGAGGGCACAAGGAGAAGGGGGCGATAGAGGACGAGATGGTTGGACAGTGTTCTCGAAGCTACCAGCATGAGTTTGACCAAACTGCGGGAGGCAGTGGAAGACAGGAGTGCCTGGCGTGCTCTGGTCCATGGGGTCACAAAGAGTCGGACACGACTAAATGACTAAACCATAATAGCTGTTAATAATTTTTGAATTTCTGACTGCGTTTTCAAGATAAAGAATGCTTTACGTATATTACCACTGTCTTCCTGCTCCCTCTCTGCAGCTCTTCGTCAGCTGGCCAATGCGCTAAAAATGGCCATAGCCGCATCTTGAGCCTGCCCAGCAGCAAATGCCCTGTATACTTTGTGCAGTGCTGCTGCTTCTTCCATGCATAAAACTTTCCCTGCTGGTTACATAACCAGCGCTTGCATCTCTCTCCCCCCCCCCCACTCCCTTTCAATGCTAATGAAGTCACATTAAGGAAAGTGGGGTTTTCAATGTGATCTTCCTCCTTCAGATTAGATGGGAGAACAAAGGTTTCTTTCTCTCTCTTTTTGCCATAACGATGTTTATTCTTTGCAAAGGGGGTAGATCGACAGGGTACACACCAACCCAAATTATAACATGCATTGTCTATAACGTGCAACTTCATTCTGCTTCCAAGTTGGCAGCGTTTCGTGTTGTCGTTGCTTTTAATATTATTTTTAAAAATGTGGAATTAGCCAGAGCATCTTGCTGGTACGCTGGACAGTGTACATTGCATGAGTGAATAACATCTTAGTGTGGTTTAGCTGCCTTCGGAGAATCTTGATTTGTGGCTGCATGGTTAATTTCTCAGAGATCGCAGAGCACCCATGAAGAAATGGAGACATTAAATTACAATATTAACAGCATGCTTTGCTCACACTTTTTTTTTGCAAAGAATGCATCATGCCTGTGATTCAGGGATGCTTTCCATGTGGGAGATCCCTTGCTGTTGCAAGACGGGGGTGAGATTCCCTGCCTCCTTTCTATGCATTTTACAGGCTATAATTTACAGTTCTATGGAGCTGCAGCTAACGGTTTTGGCTAGCAAGGATCAAATCAAAGCCTTCCCCACAAAAGCTAGCAGGATCCAGCCACTTGCCTGCCCCCTATTTCTAGAAAGGGAAAATAATAGCCTTGTGCTTTCATCAGTCAACAGCTTCCTACCCTATGCTAGGTTGCTCTAACTGCTGCAGTTGTTAATGCCAAAGTACCCTATTCATGTAAACGACAGGTAAGCGGCTCTCTCAAGAACAAACATGCAGCCTGAGCTTTTAGCTCTCTCTACCAGGTAATAAAATCTGGCTTATTATTCAGGCACAGGAGCAAACTCAGATGAATTTCCTGGCTCTCGCTGAGTCCATAGCTCAGAAATTTCTTTTCCCTTGCCCTCAGCACGCATACTTTTTGCGTCTCTTTCCCTTTGGAAAGACTTTTTTTAAGCAAATGCCCCTGTTGTCTTTTTGATTGAATTTCACATCGTTTACAGTAGTGCTTCTCAAGCTGTCTGATAGGGTGGGCCAATGATTCCCACCCCTTCCAATGTGCCAGGAATCGCTATCATACTTGGTCCCTGAAGCATCCTACAAAACCTGGGCTATGGTGGAGTCAGCCAGTAGTGGCAACTGATGGCTCACGGTCCAGCACTGCTCCACAGGCTACCAGTTTGAGTAAGGTAAAAGGTAAAGGATCCCTGGATGGTTAAGTCCAGTCAAAGGCAACTATGGGGTTGTGGCGCTCATCTCACTTTCAGGCCGAGATGAGTCGGCATTTGTCCAGACAGCTTTCCAGGTCATTTGACCAGCATGACTAAGCCACTTCTGGTGCAATGGAACACCGTGACGGAAACCAGAGTGCATGGAAATGCCATTTACCTTCCCGCCGCTGCGGTACCTATTTATCTACTTGCACTGGCGTGCTTTCAAACTGCTAGGTTGGCAGGAGCTGGGACAAAGCAACAGGAGCTCACCCCGTTGTGGGGATTCGAACCGGCGACCTTCTGATTGGCAAGCCCAAGAGGCTCAGTAGTTTAGACCGTAGGGCAACCAATGTAGCATTGTTCTACGGCCACTTCCAAAAGCCTGAGCTTAGCTCCTCCACTGCAGAGGAGTACTGGGAGGGGGCAGTTTGCAGAGGAGAATGGGAAGAGGAGTCTTCAGCCCTTCCCTTGCTTGTCACTTTCTTCCTGCAGTGTCCCACTCCCACCCAGCCAGTGTCCTAGACCCACACTTGTGATGTACCATTAAGTTCCATACTGCCACTACACAAACCTATAAGTTCATTGCAACCAGGGGCATATGCAGGCTGTGCATTTAAATAATATTTGAAGGCCACTCAAGAATCATGGGAACTGTAGTTTCCTCCTCTTAGAACTACAATTCCCAACACCCTGTACAAACTACAGTACCCAGGATTCACTGGGGGAAGCCATGTTAAATGAATGTTGCTTTAAATGTATGGTGCCGCTGTGCCTTGAGAACCACTGCTCTTCACAGTGTGATTTAACTGTGAGCATTAATGGTGATACCTGCCAGGAATGATGTCCCCTCTGAGCAGTGGCAGAGGAGCCATCTGGGTCAGGAAGACCAGCGGCGTAAGCAGCAGAGGTGCTGACCCCAGACACAAGGCTGACATAGAGTTGGAGCCACTCAACTCCCTGAGACCTCCAAACTGGGATCCCTGGAGGCAGGTCCCATTGAAGCCAGATTCGGCAGAGAAATTGGTTCCCTTTGCACCAAGCGCATGACATCTGGCCAAGGATATTTCAGAAGACCCATAATTCAGCAATGGAGCATCTGCTTTGCATCCAGAAGGTTCCAGATTCAATCTCTGGCATCTCCAGGTCAGGCTAGCAGAGAACCCTTCCTAAAATCCTGGGAAGCCCCCTCCAGACAGTGTAGACAATACTAAGCAAGATGGATTGATGCTGTGACTTTGTATAAGGCAGCTTACTGTGTTCCACGTTTCCTGGTACCTGCTGACCAGAACAGGCAATTAATTGTACCAGGCAGGAGATGACTGAGAGAAGGTGCAGTTTTAGGCTTCATAGGAGAGGCTGGCCCCTTTAAGACTTCCCACTTTTCAGAAAGGGAGAGAACCCTGGGAAGGGGTAGCCTGCCTCTGGAGCAGCTTTTAAAAAGCAAAACAAGCGAGCACCAAACTTGTGGAAGCAAAAGTCTGATTAGAGTTACCGGTGATCCTGCAAGGAGCTGTCCGTGGTGCTGCAGCACCCAGAGTGGGAAGCCCGAAAGGAGTGATAGTGATTCGCCAGAACCCTGGACAGGAACGCTTCACCCAGACACAGGTGTCTTTGTACGCCCCATTTGTAAATACAGTGGTACCTTGGGTTACAGACGCTTCAGGTTAGAGTCTCCGCTAACCCAGAAATAGTACCTCGGGTTAAGAACTTTGCTTCAGGATGAGAACAGAAATTGCGTGGCGGCGGCGCAGCAGGAGGCCCCATTAGCTAAAGTGGTATCTCAGGATCTAAGAACAATTTCAGGTTAAGAACGGACCTCCAGAATGAATTAAGTTCTTAACCCAAGGTACCACTGTACTACTCACGTATGGTAATACAGTGGTACCTCTACGTACAAACTTAATTCGTTCCGGAGGTCCGTTCTTAACCTGAAACGGTTCTTAACCTGAGGCGTGCTTTCGCTAATGGGGCCTCTTGCTGCCGCTGCGCCACCGACACACGATTTTCGTTCTCATCCTGGGGCAAAGTTCTCAACTCAAGGTAACTCTTCCAGGTTAACGGAGTTTGTAACCTGAGGCGTTTGTAACTCGAGGTACCACTGTGGTGCCTTCCATAGGGCTGCCCTTGAAAACCATCCAGAAACTTCAAATAGGCACAGCATGCCATTGCCTCCTTCTGAACAGGGCTAAGCTGGCAAGGATGTATTGCGCCAGTGCTGAAATGTCTGTGTCGGTTACCAGTTGGTTTCCAAAATGCTGTTTTGGGTGTATAAGGCCCCAACGTGTCCTGGGCCCTGCCTATCTCAAGAAATGCCTTCTGCTAGAAAAGCCCTCTTGCATTGACTAACAATGCTCTGCTCCAGGCCCCGTTGTTCTGGGAACTGCTGCAATTATCTCCGATCTACAGTAGGGGCTTCTTGGTTGTGGCTCCACAGCTGCAGAATTACACTCTCCTGAGGGGTGCATCTCTGTTCTTGGTTTGGATTCCGAGACAAGTGAAAACCTTTTTTTTTTTATTTCACCAGGCATTCGGCATATAATTGGAAGTATGTATTTTGCTTTACAGTGGTACCTCTACTTACGTGCCCCTCTTGTTACGTATCCTTCAGGATACACACACGGCAAATACAGAAGTATATCTCCGGGTTTTGCCGTGTGCACATGCGCAGTAGCACTCTATTGCGCCACACGCATGTGCCGAAGCACTCTATCGTGATGCGTGCATGCGAAGAACAGGCACCTCCAGCTGCGACCGGAGCTCCAGAATGGATCCCATCCGCAACTGGAGTATATATATGTAGAATGTTTTTATATGTATCAAATTATTATTTGCTCTATTTTGCATAAGCTGCGCAGCAATTTGTGTTAACATGTGAAATTGAAATGTGGTCAAAACCTAACTGTGCGTTGTTGTTTCTTACTTGAGATGATGTCAGGGACTGGACTGAGGGGGACGAGACTGAGAAGGAATGGTGATGGTGGAGACCGTCCCCCCTCCAGCTGAACCTTCCAGAGAAGAGGAAGGCAGTATTGAATTACAGCAGTGGTTTGAGGAAGGTCATAGCTCAGAGACAGGTGAACAGAAGAGTTTGGAGGTGTTGGGAGAAGAAAAGGGGGAGACAGAGACTGAGCAGCCAGCTGACGCATTATCACTGGAGAGCATTTCTGACCCCCCTTCTCCCAGAACCCGGCGTGCATTGAAAGTGGAAGAGCGAAGGACTCAGAGACAATTAGCCCCTGGCAGACACTGTAATGGGAAGTGCTGTTGCTAGGAAGGGAGGGGAAAGGTGCTCAGTTGGAACAATGCCAAGAAGGCAGTGTACAGAGGCCTCTTGCTGTGAATATTGAATAAAGACGGTAAGAGCTTCCTTGGCTGTCTGCCGTGAGAGCAGGGAGGATCAGAATTCACTGAAACCTGACAGATGATGTCTTCCCTGATTGGAGGAGGAAAAAGTGTGTCCAGCCAATGGGGACTGCAGAAACAGCGTGCCCGGCCAATGGGTCTCCTGAACCAGAAGCCTTGTTGGGTTCGGTATCACTACAGAATGAAGGCTGGAAGAGGCTGCCTTTCTAAAGAACCGAGGAGCTTCTGTTTAAATGGAGGAAGTGTTTAAATTTCTGTTTAAATTTTGAAGTGGTCCCCGTGCAGATGAGGGTGGGGATTGCTGGACTAAGATGCGTCCTTTATCCCCTCCAACTCAACTCTGCTAACCCTCTTGAGATCAGAGGTGATCATTGTTCTCCATTTGTCTTCCACTCCTTTTCCCAGTACCCCTGCTTTTCTCCTTCTTCCTCCTTTGTGGAAGGAATGCATATACTAGACATCAACATGATTTTTATTATTAATCCTGATCCCTTGGGAAGGGGAAGGGGAAGGGTCCTTGAGTCTGACCAAATTTGCTAAATATGGATTCCGTCAAGACCCCCCCCCCCCAAATTGTCATGGTTCTTATTTAGATGGACAGCATGTTCACCAGGAAAGAGGGGAAACATTTCTTTTTATTCGTCAGCTCGGTGCTTGACAAATGACAATTCCAAGATAAAGGGAGAAGAGCCCTGCCAATTCCCGGCCGCGAGGTTCCCTTGCCGCATGTTAATAGCTGGTTCCTGAACCAAAGCCTCGCTTCTCTGCCCGGGGTTCGCTTACACAATGAAAAGGATGCTGGCTTGGTTGTCATCCTGATGCTTAACTTGCATGCCAGAGATAACAGCCAAGCGACCGATGGCAGGAAAGGAGGCAGAACAGTTCTGGAGCCAAGCGGAGGATTAAAAAGCTGGATTTCCCCCATGTGAGTGCAGCTTAACAGAGGGAAGGCTGATCCCAGAAGGATGGGGAATCGCCCCTGCTCAGCGGAGTCTACTTGCAGCCTTGCACTTTGGGCTCGCTGTTTCTCTCCAAACACAAAACGGATCAAAAGCAGCCAAATTGTGCCAAAGCCTATGCATATGAGACACATCACCAGAGCCAGCTTCGGTGTGTAAAGAGGACCAGCTGGTGCCTGCCTTCTGACGGTGGCAACAAGAGGCGGCAAACGGCAATGAAAGGTGGCAGACGGCAATAGCGCTTTGGTGAAGGGATAGTCCATTGCTCAGTATCTTTGTGCCCAAGAGCAGTAAGGGTAAAGGTAAAGGGACCCCTGACCATTAGGTCCAGTTGTGGACAACTCTGGCGTTGCGGCGCTCATCTCGCTCTATGGGCCGAGGGAGCCGGCGTACAGCTTCTGGGTCATGTGGCCAGCATGACTAAGCCGCTTCTGGCGAACCAGAGCAGCACACAGAAACGCCATTTACCTTCCCGGCAGAGCGGTACCTATTTATCTACTTGCATTTTGACGTGCTCTCGAACTGCTAGGTTGGCTGGAGCAGGGACCGAGCAACAGGAGCTCACCCTGTCGCGGGGATTCGAACTGCCGACCTTCTGATCGGCAAGTCCTAGGCTCTGTGGTTTAACCCACAGTGCCACCCGTGTCCCTGCCCAAGAGCAAGCCAGCAGTAAATCACACTGCTCAAAGTTGGAGTTAACTCTTTATGAGCAAAACCACAATCGACTGAGTGTCAGGCCTAACGAGGACAGCACCTCCTCTGCAGTAGGTCTTACCCTGTGCATCAGTTGCCAAGACTGAAAGTCCTCACCTCCTCCCAGCCTTTGAAGTCCCCTCCTCTCCAGGCCTTTTCCCCAGTAACCAGAGACTGTGCCTGCAAGCGGTCAACCTCTCCGCCACCCTTTTCATGCTTCTTTTTCTTCTGGGGGACAACACAGGGAAGGGAGATTTCAATGGTGGCTTCTGGTCCCTTGCTGGGGGCTACCATTTTACTTTCCCACAATGCCTCAGTGGAACAAGGCCACGAACCAGCATTTTCTGATTTTATAGTTTAAAGCAGCTATTATTTGCATTGCACTGTGTTTCTTGTCCACTGCTTAGAGAAGATTGTAATTTATCAGTATATAAATTGTCTAAATAATAAATACCGTATTTTTCCGTGACCCCTATTTTTTTTACCCCAAAATTAAGAAATTAAGTTGTTTAGCTGGGGGGGGGGGTTGGGGAGGTCACTTCTGACAATCGCTCACCCGCCTGCCAGCCACAGCCAATTGCTTGCCACAGCCACTGCCGATCGCACACCTCGCCACAGCCGCCAATTGTCTGCCTGCTCACCGCCACCAACAGCCCACCCGCCCACTTTTCGCAGCTGTCAATCGTCTGCCCAATTGCTGCAGCCACCATTCAACTGCCCAATCGCCGCTGCCAATCTCCTGCTTGCTGCTGCCATTAATCACACGTCCCGTCCCCCCACTGCATTCACTATCTGTGTATAAGATGACCCCCAACTTTTGCCTAATTTTTTAAAGCAAAAAGCATTGTCTTATACACGGGAAAATGCGGTAACTATGCTGCTCTGCTTCCCACCACATTTCCACGGTCAATCCTTGCCGCTGGTTTTAACCTTCAAAGCCCTATGTGGCTTGGAGGCTGCAAAGCTATCAAGAAAGAAAAGCAGGAAGAGATGGTTTTTTAAAGCCTGTTTCAAAAAAAGAGATCAAAGAGGCCAATCAAACTGCAGTAGTTTAATTTCATAGAGGTGGAGGCACTGCTGAAAAGCCACTCCTCCTCTCATGCCCACAAGGCTAATCGACCTTACGGGTGAGAATAAGAAGGACTTCAAAGCTGATCTCAACACACAGGCTAAGTGCTGTTCCACTTATATTGCCTCTCTGTTTATATCCTGTTTGGCTTTCTTCATTATTATCCATGTCTTTTAAACATTTATTACCCTTACAATCAAATTACACCAAGTTCGAAAATCAACAACAGGGACACAATACACACAGTAAACAAGTAAACTGCGGGGGGGGGACCTCTCCAACGAAGAACAGATTATGGACAAAGATTCTCTTGAGATTTACCAAAACACTGCAAATAAGAGCCATCTTTCAAGAAACCTGCTTGTCTGCCATATGGCTCTTCTAGAATAATAGGTTAATTTTGACACGGGTGGCACTGTGGTCTAAACCACTGAGCCTCTTGGGTTTGCCAATCAGAAGGCCAGTCAAAGTAAGACCTACAGAATTCAAGAATGGCTAGGACTGCGGCCCAAGTTCTAACCAATCATGTCCTTAAACAATAAGCATTGGTATTTGTGGGAATTTAAAGCATTCCAGCTTTTAGATTACCAATATATACGAAATCAGTTTTCACGGTTGATATCAGCATATTTCATTCTCCCATTGCTGGATGTGTGGTTGTTACATCACATGTCTGTGTTTACATTCCATGCTTGGAAAGTGTGAGAATGGAAGCCAGTTCTATCTCTTCCACTGTATTGTACTTTTGTACTTTCTCTCTCTCTCGGTGAAGATGTGAGAGGATGCCATGATTGCTTTGTCCTGTATATATTGCTTAATAAATTACTTCGAATGCCACACCTCAGAGCCACAGCGTTCCTGCTTTACTCTGCTGTTTGATTGTGCATATATCTTTGGATTTATGAACGTCCTGTGCTACGCTCCACAAGGAAGACACCCAGAGAGGTTTGTCTCAGTCCGCGTGTTCCGACAGTTCTTTCTTTTTATTTAACAAAATTTACATGCCACTTGATCGTAGTCAAACCTCAGTCTAAGCAGTTTACAGTTGTCATGAAGGCTTGGATGATATTTTGGGTGGGAATTTTAAATGGAAAGTTTGCCATTTATTTCTGGTTTGGGGGCCCACGTGAGTGGGTACCAGGAAACTTCTGTGCAAGGAAATTTGGCCGCTTGGTGCCATCAGATTGACTTGTATTAATTGTGCTGCGTTTGAAGTACCTGCTAGGTGTATTCAGGAAACACGAGTTACAAGAGCTTGAGTTTCAGACCAGATGTTATTATTATTGCAATCGCCCCCAAACAAAGTGGTTTTCATTGTTATGTCCAGGGAGACTTGCACTATAATAAAATGCAAAAATAAAATATTAACACTGGAGGAAGGGGGGGAAAAACAACCACCAGAATGAAAACCATAACCTTGTACCATTTTGAAGGAACTACTCTCTTGAGGGACCACTGATGAAAAAAACCTAAGAATGATGCCGTGTACATATCTGCAGCTGTTCAGCATTTGATTTCTGCCATTTATAATTTCAGGACATGATGTTCAGCTCTATATGATGTGCTTTCGGTTTATTTCTTTCCAGTTCTCATCATCAGAGAATTGATCTAGGCTAGGAAGCCTTAATTTCCCTTCTTCCTTCCTCTTTAAGCAGGTACATTGGCATCCCGCTGAATTGCATTGAACAGTGACTCACAATTTAAACCATGTTCCTTTCCAACACAGAGAAAGTCAAGTCTTAATTTAATGGGTCCACCCCTCCAATCAAGTAAATTAATAAAAAATACTTAACTATTTAATGTGTCAACACGAATAGAAGTTATTAACATTGCAGTTGTTGTATAAGGGATTATTATTATGACCGGAATGTAATTGAAATTAATAAGATTTTTGAACGCAGAAATAAAGAAAACTGTCAAACCATCAATTCTAACACATGGGGGGGGCACTTTATCTAAATTATATAATTCGGTATTTGAACGATTGGTATTAATAACTGTATTATAAACTGGTATTGTTATAAAGAGGCTTTTATTGGATTATAACTGAAAACTAATAAAGATTATTATAAAATATATATACAGTGGCACCTTGGTTCTCAAACTTAATCTGTTCCGGAAGTCCGTTCCAAAACCAAAGTGTTCCAAAACCAAGGCGTGCTTTCCCATAGAAAGTAATGCAAAACGAATTAATCCGTTCCAGACTCTTAAAAACAACCCCTAAAACAGCAATTTAACATAAATTTTACTATCTAACGAGACCACTGATCCATCAAATGAAAGCAATAATCAATAAAAGAAATGAGACATTATTGTAGATGATAAAAATTAAAAGTATTTTCTTTTCTTACCTGCACTGATGATAGTCATTGTTTGGATGGGGGGCTTTTATCCATTTCCACAATCAATCAATCAGTAATTGAACTGGGTTCCGAAATGTTTGAAAACCAAGACACAGCTTCTGATTTGTGCAGGCACCTCGGAAACAATAGCCGACAGCCGCATCTGACGTTCGGCTTCCGAAAAACATTTGAAAACCAGAACACTTACTTCCAGGTTTTTGGTGTTTGAGAACCAAGGCATTTGAGAACCAAGGCGTTTGAGTACCAAGGTACCACTGTACTTAACTGAGGTTCTGCCCCCTCTAACATAAAGGCTGCCCAAACCAACATAATTCCTGGCAAGCTTGAGGCCCCTCGCTTTTGCATCCCTCGATTTCGATCCAGAAAACTCTGGTGCAAATCAGGGCGAGATGCTCAAAGGGGCAGATAAGAACAGGTGTTGACAGGAAGCAAAAAACCGCTCCCCGCAAGCTAAAATGGAAAGGTAGCAGAGGGCAGATGAAGAGTGGAGGCAGGAATGAGCTTTGCAGCCTTGTCACCTGTATCCAAGCTGTTCTTCTGATTAGGAAATTGACAGATGTTGGCGCCAAGTAATTGAGCGCACGGAAGAGCACAAAGGATAACCGTAGGTGGAAGCCACAGTGCAACTCAGCTCTAATGAGATGTGCATCTCCTTTGTCTAACTTCGGCCCCACACTTCTGGCTCCGGAAAGTGCTCTGGTTTGAATTGAGCACTCCACAAAAAGGGACGTGAGTCCCCAAATGGCAAGGCACTTTTCGGAGAGCTTGACAGCAGAAAGCCTCCGGTTCTCAGCATGTTCGGTTCCTTACAATTCATCTGATCCTTTGCCGTTACGGCGTTCCCTCTAGAGAGGAACCAGCTTGATTTGCAAAGAAATTAGATTGAAAACAGTCGCTGGGAATCCTAGCCGATTCCACACTCCAGGGACCTCTCTGGCTGGCAATCAGGAACAGTATTTTTGGGGAGGTGAGTGTGGGGTTTAATGGGGGGGGGGAGTATTGAATATTAATTAGGACCTGATTTTACAGTTTTAGGCTGAAGAGAAAGGAGGGGCTGTGTTTCCTGGCCTCCCAACATATGGCAAGAGAAATAACAAAAGTCACAGCAAAAGACAGTGTCAGAATAATAGCCTGATTCTGAGCAAGGTTGTTTCATGGGCTTGGTGGCTGTAAGCTCTCTTTCGACCCCAAAAGTGCATGTGTGTGTGTGTGGCTTGCACACTTATGTCACAGAGGCATGAAAATGGGACAGTATGCCCAGACAGACACAGCAGGGTGCACCTATTATTCAGGTAGCCATAACATTGATGAGCCACTCTTCTGTTTACAACGCTCAAAAGAATTTACATCCACTGAATCACAGCGAATGAGGGGGAAGCGGAGCAGGTACATAACATTTGTCTCCCACAGTAATTCATGCTACCGGTTCCCTCTCCTACCTCCTTGATCAAGTCCAGACTTTTCCATTTTGGCCTATTGCGTGTGTTGGGGGGGGGGGGACAACCACCAGCTACCAGGAAAATGTGGGGTCACCAACTTGCAGAATCAGACAGAATCAGACAGAAAGAAGATGCTTAACCCTCCCCCCCCTGCTGATTCTCCCACGCAAAGGCTTAACCCCTCCCACCCACGCCGATCCTCCGCCCTGCAAATGCCCTTTCGATTTCTTCCTTCAAGACGGGTTCCTAAACTGGCTGGAGACTGGGAATGACATTGGGAGGGGTATTTGCAAAAGAACTGGAGAGCCTGGGTGCTAACCACACCTGCTCACCTGCGAGTTCTCCCCAGCAAATGGCCTTTCCATGTTCAGCTTATCTGTGCGAGTTTGGGAACATGCATTTGCAGATAGAATAGGCCCTTATGGCACGAGGCCAGGTTATGCCTGCATTGCATGCAACACCTAAACTCACTCTTATGAGCCAAAATGGAAGAGCTACAGAACCCAGTGCATTTATTTGTTAAAACAGAACAGTGCAGCAAAGATACTAACAATTAACTTATAAAAATAGCACTCTGGAGCCATCTCTAAGAGCTGGAAAAGGGAGGTGTAAACTTGCAATAAATACTGTCATGGACTTGCACCATTTCCCTGCCCCCCCCCAGCAAGATTTCATAAAGATCAGCTGGTTAATGCTCTATGTTGGCATGCTTTAAAGTAAGCAAGTGAGCTCTCAATATGATAAATTATTCCGCCCCGCCCCCCGTCTTTATAGAAAGATGTACCAGAGTTCAAAGCCTCTTTGAAAACCCTGCTTTCATGTGTTTGATTTACAAAAGAAAGCACTTCTTCACCAGTGTTAACTTGTGGAATTCATTGCGTCGGGATTTGACGACAGCCAGCAGCTTAAGAGTGGTTTCAAAGGGGATTCGAGGAACTGACGGAAGAGAAGTCTATTCCCCAGCCACTTCCGGGCATGCTGGCTAAATAGAACCTGCATGTTCAGAAGCAGTAGGCTGGAAAATACAAGTGGCTGGGGAACAAATCGTGAGAGAGAGAGAGCTGCCTATGTTTCCCCATGTTTGTGGGCTTCCAGAACACCTTTGGGAACAGAATGCCAGGTTTCCTTGTGTATTGTTTTTTAAGAGTACTGTATATCCAGCCTTTAGTCTTCCAACTCAAGGTGACACACATTCCTAATGGTAAGAGCAGTTTGACAGCGGAACTGCCTGCCACAGGAGGTGGGAGATTCTCCTTTGCTGTTTTAAGCAAGATGGGTGTCTGTAAAGGGCCAGTTGTAACTACTATCCTACATGCAGACCCTGCATTGAGCAAAGGGGCGGACGAGGAGACCTGCAAAGTCCCGTTCCAGCTCTACATACCTGTACATGAGACTCCCAGCCAGGTGGCCCTTGCTCCCGTTAGGAAGCAGACCCTGACTCGCTTTGCTTCATCAAAGCGGTTATCCCGGATGCCCTCGGGCAAGCGCCCTTCCACTCGATCCAGAATCCCTTAGGGGTGCTTAGCGATGAGGGAAGTCACTCTGCTCATGCTCAGAGGCCCTTGGGTCTTCCATTCAGCCTGGACATATTTGTCCTCCGGCACGACCCCCACCTCCCATCAATCTTTCCTTCTTTTGGGGGAAGCCCCTGGAGGGGGGATCTGGGGAAAACGGGAGGAGCCGCGGGTCCCGCCCCCTCTCACCTCACCAGCCCAGGCGTCAGTCTCCGCTGCTCTGCGTCTGCGGGGAGAGAGAGAGACCTCAATCCGAATTAATTCCTTCCAACTCCTCTCGACCCCTTTCTTACGCGGGACTTGAGCCACTCCCCGCTGCAAGCGCCCGCCTCCCGCGCTCAGCCGGCGGCTCCTTGCAGCGGCAGCTGTCGGCACCGTCCGCAGGGGCTCCTTTCCCCGGCTCGGGGGGCGCGGGGAGCCGCCGCAAAGACCGGGACGCGGGCAGGCGCGAGAGATGGTAGTTGCGCGCAGGAGCCTCCGGGAGAGGCGCGCAGAGAGGAATGTCGTAGGGGCTCCGGCGGCCGCCAGGCGGCGTCGCGGCGACACCCTCTCTGCCAGCTCCGCTTTCCTGCACGTTTAGCAAAAAGCTGGGACTTCTCCGAGCAGCCGCCTCCGAGCTGCTAGCCCGCCTGCACGCCCTCGCCACAGCAGCAGCAGCAACAGCAGCCCAGTTTCTGGATGCGCTGGAGAATTAAGGACCTCCGCAGAGGTTTAAGTTTCCTGATCCCAGCGCGCTGGGGGAAGGAGCTTGGAGAGGAGAAAGGGAAAAGGTGGGGGTGGCAGAAAGAGAGAGAGAGAGAGAGAGAGAGAGAGAGAGAGAGAGAAAGGGAGGACTCTGCAAAGCATCTTCTCCTTCTTCCCTTTCCTCCATCCCTCCGGATCGCCGCTGCCCAGGCAGCTCAAGCCCGCGGGATCCAAGAAGGCAGCCCGCTGCGCTCGCCCACCCGCTCCTGCAAAAGCAGACGCCGCTCCCAACGCGTCCGGGAGGCTCCGTCCTTTGCCGAGAGAGTGGCGAGTTCCCTCCGAGGTAGGTGGCGGGACGACGGGGCAGGTTCCCGGAGCGGGGCGCAGGCCCCCGGGGGCAGGGACCCGCTTCCAGGGGGGCGGGGCTGCTTTTCCCGGTTAAAACCAGAGGATCCAGCTCCAGATCCCTCGAGGGCAGCCCGTGTGGACCGCACATCCCAACCCAAGGCAGTGAAGCCACGTGTGGTGTGGCCAGGTCTCATCACCCCCCAAGAGAGAGCCGGAGGACCCTCGCCAGCAGCGGCAGAAAGGTCTGCAGAAGTCGGAATCGGTTCCTGCGGGCAGAATCGGTGCCCATCCAAACCCCCGGGGTGACCATCAGTAGTGCCCTGCCAGCCCGGACCTTGGTGCTGCCACCCGCAGCCAGCGAGGAAACACACACCACAGCGTGCAAACGGACCACCCAAACTCAGCCAGCATCCTGGCATCATGACCAGCATACAAAAGTGACCACCTAAGCAGCCAACCCAACTCAGGCTCTCTTGTGTGGCCATCGGGTTCCAGCTTCTGCTACCCAGCACGGCGTACAGGTCCAGAACCAGCTCACGGAAAGTGGGTTCCCTGCCGACACCAGCCCAGAGATCTGCCAACCTCGCCCGCCACGGCTCTCAGCCCAGACCATGCACTTAGCAAGCCTGCTCCAAGCAAACTGAGAAGATAATCCGGAATTGAGGAGACAAGCCTAAGTCCTGGGTGTGCAGTGGAGACGGCTGTCTAGTCCAATTCTTGCTCTCCGGTGCAGGCAAGGAGGACGTGCCAAGCCCACAGGGCAAGCTCTCCTCACCACCAGAATGTCGGTGGTGCGCAGGAAGTTCGGAGATGAATACCAAGCTGTGGTGGGCACATCGGCGCGCCGGAAGCGCCAGCGCTTTGTGGACAAGAACGGCCGCTGCAACGTCCAACATGGCAACCTGGGCAGCGAAAACAGCCGCTACCTGACGGACCTCTTCACCACCCTAGTGGACCTCAAGTGGCGATGGAACCTGCTCATCTTCCTGTTGACCTACACGGTGGCCTGGCTGGTCATGGCCTCCATGTGGTGGGGGATCGCCTACTTGCGAGGAGACCTGGACATGCACCACGGGCACAGCCCCGGGCACAACCCCTGTGTGGCCAACGTCTACAACTTCCCCTCGGCCTTCCTCTTCTTCATCGAGACAGAGGCCACCATCGGCTACGGGCACCGCTACATCACTGAGCGCTGCCCTGAGGGCATCGTGCTCTTCCTCTTCCAGTCACTTCTGGGCTCCGTGGTGGACGCCTTCCTCATTGGCTGCATGTTCATCAAGATGTCCCAACCCAAGAAAAGGGCCGAGACTCTCATGTTCAGCCGTGCCGCGGTCATCTCCAAGCGAGACGGGAAGCTGTGCCTCATGTTCCGCGTGGGGAACCTGCGCAACAGCCACATGGTCTCGGCCCAGATCCGCTGCAAACTTATCAAGGTGAGTCGTTTCCTCGATGGGATCCCAGCTTCACAGGGAAGAGGGTGGGGTGGCACTCACGTCCCCGGAAGCTAGAGAGCTGGATTTCGATGTGGGAGAGGCCTAGATTCAAATCTCACCTCTGGGCTCCTGGGCCCATGCCTTCTGGGCTCGTAGAAGCCCCTCGGTCTCAGTTCCGTCATCTGTGAAATGGGAACATTAAGAATCATGTGATGAGGTTATGGTGAGCACAATACAAAGGCCTTTGCAGTTGAAAGTTGCCTTGTAAAAGATGCATATTGGCAGGCACTGAACAGAGAGGGGGGAAAGAGGTTCCCAGGAGGGCAGGCAGGTAGGATTGGGAGTTTGTGGCAAAGGCTCCAAAGAGGATGCCAAAATGGCTGATCCCGTGTCATGTGCTAGAGATTTTGCACAATTGTTTTCAGATTAAGGAGACATTTTCTTCCCAATGTCTCGACAAATGAAACTGACTTGTAAAAATGTTACATGGGGGGAAAATATATACGAGAGAGAGACATTGCACACACTTTTGTAAATCAAGAAAATCTTTAATAAACAAACAAAAAAAAAACAACCTGAAGGTTTGGAGTAAGCATCCTTGTGTTCAGTGGGATTTTTCTCCCAGGTAGGCAAGCCTAGGGTCAGATTACAAACAGTTTCTTAAATTCAGTATCTTCACATCTCCCTCCTCCCCCCGCCCCATCCCTTAAAAACAATAATCTCAAAATCAATCTCGTGTAAGGAAGTGGGTGTGGGTGGCAAATCAAACGAGACGATAAGCCATTTGGAATTTTGGAAGCATGTTTGCATTAAGAGGCCCAGACAACTTTGCACCCAAGTGGATATATCAATTTTGTTAGCAAATAAACAAATAAAAGAAAAACCAGGAGGGTTTGCTGGTGAATTCCCCACCCCCACCCTGCTGCAATTGGATTTGTGCATGGCTCCATCTGAGGGAGGGCTCAGCCCAGGAGCCTATTTTCAATGCCCATCCTGAAACATGAGATATCAAGCTAAATGCAAAAGTGTATTGTAAGCCTATGCAAAATACCTTAGCTTTCTACTTAGCTGGGATAGCTCAGTCAGCAGAGCACACGACTCTGAATTTCAGAGCCGTAGGTTCGAGCCCCAGATTGGGCAAAAGGGGGATCGAACCCACAAAAAAGGGGGTTGGACTAGATGACCCTCGTGGTCCCTTCCAACTCTGCAATTCTCTGATTCTACCAAGCAACCTTGGCCGGCACCTGCACCTGCCTAGTGTGCTGCTGAGTAAATGGCCAACCACTGACCTCACCATCCATCACACGGCTGGAGAAAATAAGTTGATTCCAGATGCCATCAAGGACCATCTGTTTATGCAGGAAAGATCACCACTTTGTACCCAGAGAAACCATGATGCAATGGTCAAGACAGCAGCAAGCCCAGAGGTGGAGGGAATCATATGAAAAGCAGATGTGTTGGTCCATTAAAAAAAAACCTGAGCTGAAACTGCTTTGGGGAGGAGAATTGCCAGTGAAGTCCTTTCTCAGGATTCCAAGCCGGCGGGAAAAGGTCACAGTTGCTTTGCAGTGAAGGCTCAGGAGAATGATGGTTCTTTCATATGGGTCAGGTTGAGAGCCTGGCAAAGGACCAGCATACACCAGGGCTGAATGCTGGAGAGGAGGCTAAGAGGTCTCATAGCAGAGTGTTTGAAAGCAGAGAGAGAGAGAGTGAGCAGAATGGGGTGTCGAGGAAGATAAGGCAAGGCAAGCGACAGAAACACAGGGAGGAGGTTGGGAAGTGAGATCCTGAGCTGCTGCTCGGTTCCTCCCCGCCATGCGATGCATAACAAACACAGAAGCTCACGCTCATGGAAAGCTGCGAGAGTCAATAGCACGGGCAGAAATCGAGATAAATGCAGGAAATTAGCAAGTGAAGCCTTGGCATTCACTCCCAGAGACCAGCCAGAGGAAAATGATAGGTGGTGGCTGTCTCCATTTTGCCCTGGTTGTAAGCTACCAGAGGGCATGTGCCTAGCCTCTGTATCAGAAACAGTGCGCAGGGTTTGATGGCGATTAGATAGATAGATAGATAGATAGATAGAGTGCTTTTTTCTTTAAAAAAATGTTTAGGGGTACTCTCATTTTCCCACTCATATTGAAATACAGTGGTACCTCGGGTTAAGAACTTGATTCGTTCCAGAGGTCCGTTCTTAACCTAAAACTGTTCTTAACCTGAAGCACCACCTTAGCTAATGGGGCCTCCCGCTGCTCCGCGATTTCTGTTCTCATCCTGAGGTAAAGTTCTTAACCCGAGGTACTATTTCTGGGCTAGCAGAGTCTGTAACCTGAAGCATCTGCAACCCGAAGTACCACTGTACTGCCCCTCAGTGAGGCCAAACTCAAATTCACAAAATGTTTAGGAGTATGCGTACCCCTGCTTACCCCCAGGAAAAAAAGCACTGGATAGATGATAGATAGATAGATAGATAGATAGATAGATAGATAGATAGATGATAGATAGATAGATTAAGGTTACCAGACATCCCTGTTTCCCAAGGACAGTCTCCTGACAAAATCCACTGAAGCTGAAAAGTGTCCCCGGATTCATTTGGAAAAAATCTGGTAACCTTAAGATAGATGGATAGATAGATAGATAGATCTCACCCTGAATAAGAATTCATATGTTCTTACATTTCGTCTCTCTTCCAACTTTTAGAAAACAAAAGGGTGGTCCTTTTCGTGGACCACTTTAAGCAGTGTACAATACATTATTTCAATGTAGGCAAACGCTTCCATGCAAAAATAAACTACATACTGTACTGCATGTCTGTTACTGTTACTGCCTTGTTTTGTTCTTACTGTAATCCAAACATTCACTCTTCCTAAATCTACACCGTATCACTGAAAGCCAAAACCTGTCAGGGATAGGATCTCCTTTCAGAAGACAATGAAACAGATGCCGTTTTAAACAAAAGCATCGGTAAAAACTCCGGCTTCTCTCAATTTAACATAATTTGCTGCCTTCTTAGCAGCTCTAATATCCCAAATATTCAACAACCTAGTTTCCACCTCGGGGATTTTAACATCTTTCCAGAGAGTCTTGTCAATCATATTTTAGCTCCAACCAGGAAATATTGAATAATGCCTTGAAAGTCCCTCCTTTACATAATCTTGAAAAACTCCCCCAACAACAGGGCCTCTGAAGTACCTAGGAGATTATAACCTATCATGAAATGAATAATCCATAAGACTTCTGCATGGACGTATCCACCACATATGGAAAACAATCTTCCCTTTTCTTCCACAATGTTTTTGTCAATATTCTCTTCTCAGTCCTATAACCTTCTTTAATTTCTTGGGGGTGTAGGGGGGTGTATAATGCCACTTAGAAATCACTGGGTAGTAAGATTTGTCCGGTGACAAATAAACAAAATTCCAGACTATTATTGCAAATATAATGCCAGGTATTCTTATTAACACAAACCAAGTTCGTTTCCTTGTCATTCTATACAGAAGGCATAGGCAAACTCAGCCCTCCAGATGTTTTGGGACTACAACTCCCATCATCCCTGACCACAGGTCCTGTTAGCTAGGGATGATGGGAGTTGTAGTCCCAAAACATCTGGAGGGCCGAGTTTGCCTATGCCTGCTATACAGCTTTTTAGGATTTGTACCACACATGCTTACTGTATTTGATGTTTTCCTTCAACACGTTTCTTAAGAAGCTGTTGTTGACCTCCTTAAAATCACTGTTGCATATTTTCTCAGAAACATAATGGATATGATCCAGAACTAGGCTGCAATCCTACGCACACTTACCTGGGAGTAAATCTCAACGAACTAAGTGGGGATTGCTGCTGGGCAGACAAACGCAGAGAGTGCACTCTGTGTTTAGCTGTACTTGGGTCCCCCTGAAATCAATGGAAACAGTTACGTCACCCCTTAAGTCCCATTGATTTGAATAGCTCAGTTGGTTAGGGCACGGTGCTGATAATTCCAAGATTGCAGGTTCTATCCCCGTATGGATATTCCTGCATTGCAATGGGGTTGGACTAGATGATCCTCAGGGTCCCTTCCAACTCGACAATTCTATTATTTTTTAAAATATTGATCGGTAATGTCTATTATTTCAGTGGGAACCATGTGCAACTGGCTTAGGCTGCAGCCCCAACCCTACTTACCAGGGAGTAACACTCGTTTAATTCAAGAGAACTTACTTCTGAGGAGACACAGTTAGGATTACAGTGAGTCGGAATCCCACGCCTTTCCTTAATTTTTAAGAGCCAATACAATTAGCAGTCCAGCCTCACTTCTGATTGAATCCTTTCATTTTATAGCAGGGGTCAGCAACCTTTTTCAGTGGGGGGCCGGCCCACCGTCCCTCAGACCATGTGGTGGGCCGGACTATATTTTTTTTGGGGGGGGTGAACGAACTCCTATGCCCCACAAATAACCCAGAGATGCATTTTAAATAAAAGGATACATTCTACTCATGTGAAAACATGCTGATTCCTGGAAGGCTGTTTAGGGAAGTTTTAAGTATTTAATGCTGTATTGTTTTTAACACTCGATTGGGAACGCCAGAGTGGCTGGGGAAAGTTGGCCAGATGGGCGGGGTATAAATAATAATTTTTATTTTTATTTTATACGAAGGCACAGGTTCTGTTATACTGTGGGGACTAGAGACTTGACTCTTAAAAATGAATTCAAAGCAGACATTTTCCAGGGGGCTCAAGTGTTGTGACAAGACAGCAGCAGCTCTTTAGAAAGTAATGGATGCTGCCCCTTATATGACCTTCAGAATCAAGGCTGGCAGAAGTGCCAAGGTGCCAGCTTTTAATTGCTGGCTGCCAGGATGACCCACACGTGCCCTTCTGGTGGTATGATCTGTCGAAAGTCTCCCATCGCTCAGCGGTCCAGCAGCGACTGCCTTTGATAGTCAAAGTGCCTGGGTTTTGGACTTGGGCCATGTCAGAGAACGGCTTGTTCCGCGGATGCAGGAACTTGCGAAGACAGCAGAGGAATGCGGGGCGACAGCTTGAAGCACTTCCTACTCCTGCGGCTGCGGCTCCAGCAGCAGGCAGAGCTCTTGCCAAGAGGAACAAGGGCTGGCTAGCTGCAGATTTCCCCTAAATGCCAGCCACCGGTGCAAGAACCAACCCCAGAGCTAGTTTGGGATTTTGTGTGGGCGGATCGGCATTGTAGAAGAATAGCTGGGTTCTTGTTGGTGAAGCCATAAGTAAGGCAGATCTGGGCTCACGTAGCATGTTACAGTGCTTGGCAATTGCAGTTAGCATACCCTCCAACGTTTCTCCAATGAAAATAGGGCTGTCCTATTCCATAATAGGGATGCGGGTGGCGCTGTGGGTTAAACCACAGAGCCTAGGACTTGCCGATCAGAAGGTCGGCGGTTCGAATCCCCAGGACGGGGTGAGCGCCCATTGCTTGGTCCCAGCTCCTGCCCACCTAGCAGTTTGAAAGCATGCCAGCGCAAGTAGATAAATGGGTACCGCTCTGTTGGGAAGGTAAACAGCATTTCCGTGCGCTGCTCTGGTTCACCAGAAGCAGCTTAGTCATGTACACCTGCTCCCTCGGCCAATAAAGCAAGGTGAGCACCACAACCCCAGAGTCGGCCACGACTGGACCTAATGGTCAGGGGTCCACAGAGCCTAGGACTTGCCAATCAGAATGATGGGAGACGCTCCTTCAGGTATACAGGACCGAGGCTGTTTAGGGCTTTAAAGGTCAGCACCAACACTTTGAATTATGCTTGGAAACGTACTGGGAGCCAATGCAGATCTCTCAGGACCGGTGTTATGTGGTCCCGGCGGCCACTCCCAGTCACCAGTCTAGCTGCCGCATTCTGGATTAGTTATAGTTTCCAGGTCACCTTCAAAGGTAGCCCCACGTAGAGCGCATTGCAGTAGTCCAAGCAGGAGATAACTAGAGCATGCACCACTCTGGCGAGACAGTCCACAGGCAGGTAGGGTCTCAGCCTGCATACCAGATGGAGCTGGTAGACAGCTGCCCTGGACACAGAATTAACCTGTGCCTCCATGGACAGCTGTGAGTCCAAAATGACTCCCAGGCTGCACACCTGGTCTCAGAAGAGTTCCAGGAGGACTCTGGAAGCCCTGGGACTTAATATAAAATGGGGCTCAGCCTCAGGGTTTGCTAAGGCTTAGTTGTGGGTTATGTGAAGAGTGTTTCTGAGCACATGTATGTTGCCATTCTGCCACCTGTGTTACCATAGCTAGCCCCCACACATCTGGGATGATCAAGCAAGCATGGTTTAATTTCTATTAATATTTTTTTAAAACAGAGGTACTCAGGATACAACCTATGCCTTCAAACCACTGTCTCTAATTCTGAACATGTGATACTGCCATTGAGGGGTGATTTTATTTTGCGCATGCTCAGAGGCAGCATGGGAAAAATGGATATTCCCCCGCACCCTTCCTTGTTCCTAATCCGAGAACTAGCGATCACCCAATGAAATAAATGGACGTTGAGTTCGGACATAACCGTAGGAATCACTTCAGGGCTGGCAAAACTGGGGGGAATCTGCTGCTGCAAGAGGTGGCTTGGATGACTCAAAAAGACATTCAATACATTCATGGAGGCTGCAAGTCTACCAGCAGCTGGAGTTAGCCATAGTTCAGTGGAAACTCCAGCTCCAGAAGCTGTCTACCTTTGAAGCTACCTGCTGATGGAGAGCAAGGCAGGAGAGGTTTGTATGGGAAACAGGAGGTGGTAGGAGCTTCTCCATGCTCTTCAGAGAGGATGGGGTTGCAAGCCCCAAGCTGGTAGTGAAGTGAGGTGATTTAGACTCTGGTGCTGGTGTCCTTTCCAGATTATGAATATTATTCCAAGCATTTATTGCTATTCATTATTATTAGTTAAGATGGTAATGCATAGTGCTTCTGCAAGCCAGACAGACCCTCTTCCATAGGGCTTTCTCCTTCCAAGCCTTCTCAGCATCGCAGCCAACTTCTAAAGGCCTTATTCAGCCCCCCTCAATAAAATATTTGAGCCCCCCCAAAGGTGATGGCCATTCATTGCCATTAAAGTGGTGTCTGTGTGCCACATCATGTGATTATCTGGGGTGGGGCTTACCTGCCCCCCCCCCCCATTATTTTATTCAAGTTGGCACCCCTACTTCCATGGCTGTAGCCAGGATTTATCCGGGGAGGCCAGGACACTCACCTGTCACCATCCTCTATGTCTCTTGTCTCGCAGATTCATGGGCGTAGCCATGGGCGTAGGGGGGTGGCAGCCCAAGTTGTTGAGCTTTTTCTAGATCACCCCCTAAAGTAGTTGTTGAACTTTTTAGGGAAATCACAGGTAGAAAATACACCCACTGCAGGAAGCAAGCTTTCATAAGGGGGAGGAGGGCAGAACCTCAATTAATTGAGTACTTTCAATGCTTTTTGGCCCATGAGTAGTTTTGGACTGAAATGTCTCAACAGTTGTTTTATCTTCCTTTTGAGCTCATGAAAACTATCTTTCTACAATTGCTACTTTTAGTTTAAGTATTGTTATTTTTTGACTTGATTTAGGGGAAGGTAGCTACACCCATGCCTACTTCTCAGTGGGGCCCTGGCCTATTCTGCGCCCCCACCCCTCCACCTCCTGCCCAGCCTCCAACAACCCCGACGAGTCCTACTGGCCTCGACGTGCCCAACTCAGCCCCGGGCGAGAGCGGCGCGCCATCGGGCTCCCTCCTCCCCGGGCCACGTGTGGCTGAGCGCAGGCGGCGGCGGCGCCTCTCCGCTTCTCCCGCACCTGATTAGAGAAGCAGCTCCGTCCGCCGACTGAGCGAGCCCGGCCGGGAGATAAGGCTTATCGCGCCGTCCGCCTTCGGGCTTCTCGCCATCCCCATCTCCGATAAGGAAGGCTGGCTGGTCCACGTGCGCCTGCTTCCTCCGGAGCGAAGCGGGGGGAAGCGGAGACCTTGGCGCGTTAGGAAGGAACCCCGCCAGAACGCCGCTGCGCGCAAAAGGAGTCTGGCGCGTAAAAACGCGCACCGACATTGCGCACGCTGCGGGGATCTCCGCGCAACGTGCCGCGCCGGGAGCAGAAAACAGGGGGGAGGGGGTTTTCTAGAGAACGGGCAGCTCTAGGGTTTGAGACCTTTGCAAGCTTCAGGGGCTGGAGGCGGGCAATTGGGAGTGGGGGGGGGGCGAGAAATGAAGAAAGCACTCACTTCTCAAAATTAAAATGAGACCCATGCACAGTGGCGATGCGTGGGGGGTGCAGGGGGGCCGCAGCACCGGGCGCAACATCTGGGGGGGCGCTCGCACTCGCAGCTCTCTGCCCCTACCTGGCTCACTCACTCTCTCTCACTGCCTTGCCCCGGGTGCTGACAACCCACGCTACGCCACTGCCCATGCAGGAGTGCCGACTTGAATAAAATATTGTGAGGGGGGCGGATAAGCCCCATCCCG
Source organism: Podarcis siculus (assembly GCA_034642415.1). NCBI lineage: Eukaryota > Metazoa > Chordata > Lepidosauria > Squamata > Lacertidae > Podarcis > Podarcis siculus. Next base: position 2,482,292 of record JAXCMG010000034.1, read on the forward strand.
CATAATCGATCACAAGACACACACCATTTGAATGACAATGCTCATCAACTTTGGGGCGCCCTCAAGTATTTTATTGGGGGGCCGCCGAAGGGTCTTCGGCCCCTAGGAGTTGGCTCCTACGGTTGCAGCCAACTAAATTATACTCTTTGAGTAGACCCGTTTGACTTAATGGACCTAAGTAAGTCATGCCTCTTAATCGCAGTGGGTCTGCTCTGAGTATGACTAAATGGATACCACTGTTAATATCAGCATGGATGGTACTGTTTCTTGACAAAAGCAGGATTGGCACTCAAGCCCAAATCACTAATGTGGAATTTATTGAATCAGTGCCACCGGAGAGTATGCCCTGTCTGTTGCAGACCCTCCAAGTGGAATGTTCTCCACAGAGAAGTTTGCCTGGCACCTTCATTGTACACCTTTAGGCACCAGGCAAAAACGTTCCTTTTTAACCAGGCCTTTGGTTGATCAAATTTATATCCTATGCCCTTTTAAAATGTGTTTTTCGTGGGAAGAGGGGTATTGGGTTTCTGTTTTTATTAGGTATTTTGTGGTTTTATATCTTGATTTTATTCTGTGAACCACCCTGAGACCCCCAGGTATAGGACGGTACAGTGGTACCTCGGGTTAAGTACTTAATTCGTTCCGGAGGTCCGTTCTTAACCTGAAATTGTTCTTAACCTGAAGCACCACTTTAGCTAATGGGGCCTCCTGCTGCCGCCGCGCCACCGGAGCCTGATTTCTGTTCTCATACTGAAGCAAAGTTCTTAACCTGAAGCACTATTTCTGGGTTAGCGGAGTCTGTAACCTGAAGCGTATGTAACCTGAAGCGTATGTAACCTGAGGTACCACTGTATATAAATTCAAACAACAACCTACTTTTCATCAGAGGAATGTTGGAGGGTGTGTGAGCAGGGCTGTCTTATGCATATCCGGTGCCATGGTGCAAAGAGCTCCCTCTGGCACACACACACACACACCCCATTCCCCAGAGATTTTTAGGGAGGATGGCACTGCCAGCGGGGCTGGAGGAGGTGGGCATTGGCTGGAGGGCGGCTCCTTCGGCGGGGAAGAGGCTGGACACGACGGCTCCCAGCTCAGCGGGCCACTTCATGCCACGGTGGCCATGGCAGACGGAGGCTTGCATCCAGCCTCCGCCTCTTCCCTGGCGCCCTCCAGAACTTGGCATCCCACGCCACTAGCCTCTATGGGTAAGACGTCCCTGTGTGTGACCCTCTCTCAGATCCAACAGGCCTTCCCTTTTGAAAACCTAGATCACTGAAATCGGATTTAATTACGGGAAATAATCAGAAGCTCTGGCAACGACCCTCAGCCAGCATGAAGTTTCACCTCCTCCTAGAGGTGTCAAGGCCTTGTCTCACTTGCTTGTCAGAACACACAGGCAGACAGACACACACACAGTCGCCCTTGTCTACTGGCTGGGTCTGACGGGGCATTGTAGTCCAAAACATCCAGCGGACACCAGCTTTCTGAAGTCTTCTTCATACCACCTTCTCACTCCTTTTGTTCTCCTCAGGCCATGCCTTACTCATTGCTTTGTTCCTCAGGGTCAAACTGCCCGTGATGCTGAGTCATGCAGAGTTTTCTTCTCTTCAATGTTTCCAATTTCCCCCTTTTACAAAAGGCACTTCTTGGAGGCTGCAGTTTCCCACAGAAGATTTGAAGAGAAAGGTTGGGCCCTTTTACCCCTCAGGTTCCCCAGCCGCACCATGCTGAAAATGGCCTCCGCTAACCTGATTTTCCTCCTGCAGGAGAACAGATGCAGGTATCTCTGCAGCTGAATTTTGTTAACGTGGGGAAGGAAATATTAGGCTTACTCACCCACTGTGAGCCTCAAAGCATTTCCTGAACTGTCCTAGCATTGCCTTATCCATGCCTAGGCTGCCCTCTGCTTCTCCTCCATGGGACTTCTTTCGCCAAAATATTCCCAAGTCGTGTTACAGCTTCTTAACACCCCGCATTTGGGGAATTTGAAAGCTGGAAAAATTCAATGCGCCCTAATCTAGCCAGGCTGGTGAAAGGGATGTTTTCTGGAGAGAGTCTCAAGGGCCAGACGTGAGCTCTGGAGGGCTGTCATTTCTGCCCTGCCCTGAGCTTCCTCATTCCTGTGCTAAAAAGCTTAATAATAATAATAATAATAACAACAACAACAATTTATTATTTATACCCCGCCCGTCTGGCTGGGCTTCCCCAGCCACTCTGGGTGGCTTCCAACAAAATTTTAAAATACAGTAATGCATCAATCTTTAAAAGCTTCCCTAAACAGGGCTGCCTTCAGATGTCTTCTAAAAATTAGATAGTTGTTTATTTCCTTGACATCTGATGGGAGGGTGTTCCACAGGGCGGGTGCCACTACCGAGAAGGCCCTCTGCCTGGTTCCCTGTAACTTGGCTTCTCACAGTGAGAGAACCAGCAGAAGGCCCTCGGCACTGGACCTCAGTGTCCGGGTAGAACGATGGGGGTGGAGACGCTCCTTCAGATATACTGGACTGAGGCTGTTTAGGGCTTTAAAGGTCAGCGCCAACACTTTGAATTGTGCTCAGAAACATACTGGAAGCCAATGTAGGTCTTTCAAGACTGGTGTTATGTGGTCTCGGCGGCCGCTCCCAGTCACCAGTCTAGCTGCCGCATTCTGGATTAGTTGTAGTTTCTGGGTCACCTTCAAAGGTAGCCCCACGTAGAGCGCATTGCAGAAGTCCAAGCAGGAGATAACCAGAGCATGCACCACTCTGGTGAGACAGTTTGCGGGCAGGTAGGGTCTCAACCTGCGTAACCATCCTCTGATTATTCACATTGCTCAGAAAGGGGGTTTCCTTCCTTCCTTCCTTCCTTCCTTCCTTCCTTCCTTCCTTCCTTC
>JAXCMG010000034.1:2485176-2507204 GCA_034642415.1 Podarcis siculus
CTTCCTTCCTTCCTTCCTTCCTTCCTTCCTTCCTTCCTTCCTTCCTTTTTTCTTTCTTTCTTTCTTTCTCTCTCTCTTTTCGACATTGCATTATTTAGACCCGATCCTATGAAGCCATTCTCACAAAACGACTTTTAATAATTTCCTTTCCTCCATTTCCAGTTCTCATTTTGGGGGGTCAGGCCAATGCCGCATCTAGGCCAGCAGCCTGTTCTCACAGTGACCCGCCAGATGGCTGTAGGAAACCCACAAGCAAGAAGCCTCTCTCCCTCCCACAGTTTCAGAAGCACTGCTGCCAGAGAGCATTGCCATCACGGCCAGTAGGCCTTCTGCAGCTTGAACGTCTCTGCTCCTGTCTATCGTCAGTCTCAAATGAACCATGCTTTCTGGGAGCCTTTCGAAAAGCCCTTTGACCTCCGTTCTTGCCTGCTCTCATCATCCACTGGGAAACCGGTTCCCTCGGCGGGGTGGGGTGTGCATGCGCAATGTGGGTCAGGAATAATAATATTAAAGGAGCCTTGGCCGTTTGGGCACAGAACATCACATTGGGTTAGCAGGCAAATTGCACTGTGGTTTTGAGCAGGAGCGAGGATTGACATGTTGGTTCATAAAGATGACAGTGAGCAAATCAGGGGACACATGTCTGGCTTATTCAGGTCGGCAAGGCATGCTGGTGCTTCTGCGGCAAAGGGAAGGAGAAAGGAGAGGCGTTTTGGGAGCAGATTGCAGTGTTTGGGTGCATCCAGAACAGGTGCTTTAAGGTCCACAAGATGCCTTTCTGTTTACAGTCATACCTTGGGTTACAGACGCTTCGGGCTGTGCGATTTCAGGTTGCGCAATGTGTCAGCATCGCCCTTGAGCCAGTACCACCAACTGGATTCACACACTTCAGCCCCGACTGGGCTAGGCGAGCTGGGTAGCACTTCCAGAGACCACCTTCTGCACAGGAACAGAGAGTTGTGGGCACCGAATTCACTCCAACAAGAAGACAGTCGTCGCACAGCAGAGTATAGCAGAGCATAAACGACTCGGAGACCAGCTCTGTAGAATATCTTCTTTATTCTATCTACAACTATAATACACAACTATGTACAGAGCTGAATGAGGTCTAAACGAAAATGCTGAACTGCACTGAGTGTCTGCAGCTGCTCTTAGCAGCAACCTTATCTATACACACGATCTCTCTCTAACACTCAGTCTCTCTCTCTCCGACACACTTTGATGTGAGGCTGGAGCGGAATAAGTAGAGAGCAGAAACCGCCCCTCCTCTCTGAAGAATCAGCAGAGAACATCAGCAGATTCTTGGATATGGGAGGGGTGAAATCTCACCTCACCGAACCCGGAAGTACCGGAACGGGTTACTTCCGGGTTTTGGCACTTGCGCATGCGCAGAAGCACTAAATCGCGCTTTGTGCATGCGCAGAAGTGCCGAATCATGACCCACGTGTGTGCAGACCGCACGGATCACGTTCACAACCTGAGCGTCCACTGTATTTGATCAAATGTCTTGCAAGTGGGGGGTGGGGCCCGGCTTCCATCCCAAACTCACCAGAACTCGGTTCCGGCACCTCTCAGGTGGGCGCCATTATAAGAGAGCAAGGGAGGCATTCAGGGTGAAGTTCCGGCACCCTGCAAAACAGCACCGCTTGCAAGGAATCTTGTATATCACAGCTGCCGTTCTGCACATTCATTTCCATTTGATTTCCCTCTTCCCCTTTTAAGATGATTCAGCCCATATCTGCTGTCAACACCTTGCTAATTCCCCATCCCTCCGCTAATTACCAGAAATGCACCAGACAGCCGCAATGTCTGCCTTTTCCCCCCAGTAGCCACCACAGTCCAGAAAATTGCTTCTAACCACGCACACACGTGTGTTGTAATTCCTTCCCTGGGGAGGGGGGTTGGGAGTGGGGAAGGAGTAGGTCAGGCATCCAATCAGGTTCTTCCAGGCAGCCTTGTTCATGATAATATCATCATAAGTGATGCCCCCTTCAATACTGTTTGCATCTGTGAAAGTTTCGGAGCAGACATAACTGCCCTGAGAATTCATGCCAAAATCCCATAACGTTTTAATGCCACAAAGGTTGTAGGGTTGTTGTGCATTTTTTGCAGAGGGTTAGGGTTAGGTATTTTCTTTTTTGCCTGGCTTTTGTTTGTTGCCCTACAGCTCAAGACGACCCCTTCCCGTGGCAATAATGTGGTATCACATGAGAAGCATTGCAGGGCAACTGATGAAGTGGAGTGATGTGTGGACATAGAATTATAGAATAGGAAGGGACCCCGAGGAACATCTAGTCCACACACCCACACCCCGGGAATGCAGGAATCTTTTGGCCCAACGTGGGGCTTGAACCCACAACCCTGAAATTACGAGGCTCATCTTCTATGGACTGAGCTATCTGCTACAGGCCAGTGTAAATCCACCACAGGGCGGGTGCCACTACCAGGAAGGCCCTCTGCCTGGTTCCCTGTAACCTCGCAGGGAAGGAATCACCAGAAGGCCCTCCTTGGAGCTGGACCTCAGTGTCCAGGCTGAATGATGGGGGTGGAGATGCTCCTTCAGGTATATTGGGCTGAGGCCATTTAGGGCTTTAAAGGTCAGCACCAACACTTTGAATTGTGCTCGGAAACATACTGGGAGCCAATGTAGGTCTCTCAGGACCGGTGTTATGTGGTCTCGGCGGCCGCTCCCAGTCACCAGTCTAGCTGCTGCATTCTGGATTAGTTGTAGCTTCCGGGTCACCTTCAAAGGCAGCCCCACGTAGAGCACATTGCAGTAGACCAAGCGGGAGATAACCAGAGCATGCACCACTCTAGCGAGACAGTCTTTGGGCAGGTAGGGTCTCAGCCTGTGTACCAGATGGAGCTGGTAGACAGCCGCCCTGGACACAGAATTGACTGCCACTGGCACACAGCTCAGTATGATTCCCCCTCACCCCTTTTGGAGGGAGAAACCCAGACCCGTCCTCTGGCTGATGGGGGAGTTTGCCCTTCCGCCATGAAGGTGTGGGTGCATGCATGAAATGGGTGGGGCCAAGATATTACCATTGATTTGCCTGAGAGAGTCTTGCACCCAGATCTCACCCAGACCCAGGTTCAGATCACCCCACTCAAAATCCTCTCCCTCTGTCTCAGCTACAATTCCAGTGGGGTGTCTGCAGCTTGAAAGGTACACCATACAGGCACCCTGAGAAAGTTCCTATCATTTTGCTGCTGTGAGATTTGCTCTCCACTCAGTGGGACTTCTGTCTCTCTCTCTCTCTCTAGTCACGACAGACGCCAGAAGGTGAATTCCTGCCACTAGACCAATGCGAGCTCGACGTCGGATTCGGAACTGGGGCCGACCAACTGTTCCTCGTTTCTCCTCTCACCATCTGCCATGAAATCAACGAAAAGAGCCCCTTTTTTGCCCTCTCGCAGAGATCGCTACGGAGCGAGCAGTTCGAGATTGTCGTTATCCTGGAAGGCATCGTCGAAACTACAGGTACAGTGCTGACTAATAATAATAATAATAATAATAATAATAATAATAATTTGCATAGTGCAAAGATGGGGGCACTTGTGGGATTTCAGGTGCTGCCAGAATACATCTCCCATGGTTAGCCCAGCCAGTAGAGCATGAGACTCTTAATCTCAGGGTTGTGAGTTCGAGCCCCATTCTGTGATTCTTTTTATATATACAGATACATTTTTATTAGTTTTTTTAACATATTATTTTCAACAATCATATAACATAACTTCTTATCTTATACAATATTTTAGACTTCCGTCAACACCTCTGATGATTTTCCGTTCTTTATCACTTATTCTGCATTTCTTAATTTCTCTATTATCATTAACTAATAGTTCTCCTCATAGTCTTTCTTGCAATATTTCAGATAGTCATCCTTACAAACCTTATTTCAATCCTTCTAGCGTAATCTGTTCATTACAGTTAGTTCTGAAATAGTTCGTAGATTTGCTCCAGTCTTCTAAGAATCTCTGGTTCCGCAGGTTTCGAATCCTTCCTGTTAATTTATCCAATTCTGCATAGTCCATCAATTTCATCCGCCATTCTTCTTGCGTCGGTGATTCTTCTTGCTTCCATTTTTGTGCCAACACAATTCTGTGATTCTATCCCAGACCACTGGCCATGGTGACTGGGGCTGATGGGAGCTGGAGCCCACCACATCTGGAGGGCCACAGGTTCCCCATCCCACTGTTCCCTGGGAAGAGGGGTTGGCTGTTAAACCCCTCTGGGAATTGTAGCTCTGTGAGGGGAACGGGGTCTCCTAAGAGCTCTCAGCACCCTTAAGAAGAAATGACGGTTGTTTCGTCTTTGTGTGGCTGTTCAAAGTGGTATTATACTGCTTTAGAAGGGTGGTGTGTTTGTGGCCCTAGAAGTTTGCCAGAAAACAAACGTCCGTTCTCCGCTTCTTCTTAACCCGCCAAAAAACGTGGCCCACATCAGCTTCTTATGACGGGCTTTATCAAAGCAAAAAGGCTAATTGGACAGCGTCTGAAGGACTTAGAGCAACAGAACGATCTGGCCATTATAAAGAAATTCTGTCCTTGGTATGCCTTTTTCCCCCCTTCTCAGTTTGATTCCCTGGCACCATATTTGTATAAATTAACTATCCCAAAATACAGACATGCCTTCACACTGGCCAGTTTGGATGTGATGCCCTCTGCCGTATTTGAGGGCAGATACCAAAAGATCCCAACTGAGAAACGACTCTGCCCCTGTGGAGATGGTAATTTGGAAACAGTGGCTCATGTTCTCCTGTCCTGTCCCCTTTATAAAGATCTAAGGAATGAGATCATTACCCCACTCCTACTTACCATCCCAGGCCACCCATCTGAGGCCACACTGTTCTTTCTTTTATCGGATCAAAATGATCAGACAACAGCGAAGGTTGCTAGGTTTATCAAGGGTGCAATGAGATTAAAGGCCACTATCTGAACGATAATCTTGGCCATTTGATTGCCCTTTTTACTGTCTTTTTTTTATTCGTATATATTTTAATTTGTATATATTGCTTGTTTTATGTTGCTATGGCCGTTGGCTAATGCAAATAAAGTTTATCTATCTACCGTATTTTTCGCTCTATAAGACACACCAGACCACAAGACGCACCTAGTTTTTGGAGGAGGAAAACAAGAAAAAAAATATTCTGAATCTCAGAAGCCAGAACAGCAAGAGGGATCGCTGCGCAGTGAAAGCAGCAGTCCCTCTTGCTGTTCTGGCTTCTGGGATAGCTGCACAGCCTGCATTCGCTCCATAAGACGCACACACATTTCCCCTTTCTTTGTAGGAGAGGAAAAGTGAGTCTTATAGAGCAAAAAATATGGTATCTAAAAAAAAGTGGCCAGTTTCTGCCAGCTCTCCAAGAAAAGTCCTCTCCTGGTTCTGCCCATTGAATCAGGTGTTTTCATCATAGCAAGCTGGCTGGCTGGCTGCCAGTCTCCCCCTGCCCTGCTGCTCTCAAGGAAAGAGAAAGAAAGGGAGCCCTGGCTTCTGTTAGAAAAGTAGGACACCCTAGTTGTTGGAGGCTCCCCATTCCTCTGTGTGTTTAGCCTGGAGGCCTATCTGCTTCAGAGGGAAGAGTCTAGCAAACGTGACGGTTACAGAGAGATTAATGATGAGACTTCCCCTTCTGGCTCTATAGTAATGAGCCTTGATTCTGTAGTGTATAGCACAACGCTAGAGATAAGTGGATTTTACTCCCTCTCTCTTTCAAAGAGCTCTCATTTACAGTTCTTGAAAGAGGAGAGGTCCTGTTCTATTGGGATAGGGAAGCAAAAGAGCGGCCTCACGTTATTCCGGGGCTTAATTTGGGCCAGCCCACCTCAGGTGTCAATTGGAGAATCTGCCAACTCAGCCCCAGGACCAGCTTTCAAGTTTGGCAGCAGTCTCCCCGCTGCACTTTGAAAACTGTTCTGTGTGAAGTTGCAGCGGCTCTAAAGCCAGCTAGGCAGGCAAAATGTGTGGGATGGTTTATCAATGGGCAGGAGAGGCTATATTAGTTGCAATTTATCCCTCCAGTCTCCCATGGGTGTGGGGGTTGAGTGGAGTATTAAAACCTGGTGCTTGGCAGCAGAATATAGAAGACTGAAACTACGCTGAGAAGCCTTTCGTTTTATGAGGCAATCCCAGCTAATGAAATAAGTTGGCTTCCCCTTTGTTTCCCTATTAATAAAAGAATTAGGCAATAATTTGCATGTTCAGACCCAGAAACCTCCCCTCTAAATAAATTCGCACTTGACTCAAATTTTGGTTTTGATTTTTGGCAGAATTTAGGCCACAATGCGGGTGGCGCTGTGGGTAAAACCTCAGTGCTTAGGACTTGCCGATCGCATGGTCGGCGGTTCGAATCCCTGCGGCAGGGTGAGCTCCCGTCGTTCGGTCCCAGCTCCTGCCCACCTAGCAGATCGAAAGCACTCTTAAGTGCAAGTAGATAAATAGGTACCGCTTTCTAGCGGGAAGGTAAACGGCGTTTCCGTGTGCTGCGCTGGTGCTGGCTCGCCAGAGCAGCTTCGTCACGCTGGCCACGTGACCCGGAAGTGTCTCCGGACAGCGCTGGTCCCCGGCCTCTTAAGCGAGATGGGCACACAACCCTAGAGTCGGACACGACTGGCCCGTACGGGCAGGAGTACCTTTACCTTTAGGCCACAACATTATTGATTACAGAAAGTGACTGGTTGCATAGGCTCTGGTTCAACTAGCTCCCTGCCATGCAGGTAGCACTGACTCGGGTTCCAGCATAGGTCAGCCAAGGGTGAACACCTGGACAAGCAGAAAGCCGGGAACAGGCTATCTCCGCCACCCAAATGTCCCCCTGTACTCAAACACGGGCACAACCCACTCTCAGGGGTTGACCAAACCATCAAGTCTCTGGATTTCTTTAATGGAATATCCTTCACATAAGGTTGGCGAGAGCGTTATCCCATCCCTATCACCTGAAGCAGAGCCTATCTGCAACCTTACAAGTTATGACGATTTGCTACGCGGCAGGCGAAACCCAAACAGCAGCAGCCAATCAGCCAAGTGGGGAAAATTCCTGCCGTGCCCCTGTCCCAACGACAGACGACGGCATAGCAAGGTCAAGTGCAAAGCCCTAAAAATAGGGAGAGGTGGGTGGGTGCTCCAAATGCACGCGCCGAAAGAGGAAGCTCTGGGTCACGTGCGTGGGCATAAATAGGTCCCTCAAACCGTTTGGACTACGTCCCATTGGCCAGATTGCACCCAGCTACGAGGAACCTACCAATCGGGTGTTGTGGCTGACCAATCATACTCACCCACAACACAGGGTGTCGGTTTCCAGGTCTCACCGCAATGCATGCCCTCTTTAAGGGAGGACCCGATTTATAAAGTAAGCTTAAAATATATCATTTACTTACTTGACAGTCTTGCACGGGAACACAGCAAAGGCAGCAGCAAAATTGTGCAGGTAAAATATTTCTTGGTTTCAACAGCCATAGTTACGGTAAAAACAGAAATGGAGTCTGCGCTCCGGGAGAGTACAGATAGATATCAGTCTGCATCAAAGATATTGTGAGAAAGAGAGAGAGCAGAGAAAACAGACAGACAGAGGATGAGAAGGCTTTATATCTCCCGTTTCTTCCCGCCACTGGAAGCAGGGGAAATGACATTACACAGAGCCCTCTCTCCACCAGTTACATTTCTATGGTCTAAGTTTGCCTATCTAGAAATTTGCAGCTCTGTGGTCATTAGCTACTAGACTTCCCAATCGTTAGATTTCGACTGCTAATCTACAAAATGCTCTTCCATTGACATGTCCCTCGTGTTGTTGTTATAATTTTGGACTTTGATATTTAAACAGCACTGACTTTAATATAAGTCGTCTGACTTGCGCAGTCATTACTTATTTATTGCTTCACCAGGGGCTGCCATTGCACACCAACCCTGCCTACCCACCAAGACCCACGTCGGCCAAACCTTTCTTACCTTTACACCTCACCTATCCCCACAACCACTTTTAAATGAGGGGGGAGGTGCTTCCCCTCCAATGAATACAGCTGCAGCCTAGGCCACCTGACATCCTGTGGTCATGTTGGAGTTGATGTGGCCACCTATTGGTGGCCACGTGAACTGCAACATGACAACAGCCTTCCATTTTTATGTATATAGGAAGATAGAAGGACGATCCCCATTTGGCCTTTGAAATGCTTTTCTTAGCAGGTGATGGCTGTATTCCCTGGTGGTGCTTTAACTCTTTGACTCTCCTGTATCAAGCGAGGAAATAGACTAGATGGCTGATAAGGCTCCCTCCTCCAGTTCTTAGACATCATCCTCTGACATTTATGGTCCTATGATATTAGTGAGCACACAGGGAAATGAGCCCTTGATAATATGGGTAATATTGTTAGGCCCCATCAACTTTAAACAGAGTTAACAGAGCAGATGAAAGGGAAGAGTGCGTGTATATATTTATTATATTTTTGTCGCACTCTTTTTCCAGTAATCTCAGAGTAAGGTACATTGTTTCCTCCCCGTCCTCCCCACCCATTTTAGCTTCACAACAACAACCCTGCAAAGTAGGGCTCGCAGCCCAAGACCACCCATAGCTGAGTAGGGATTTGCGCCTATACCCAAGTACAGCACATTAGCCACTGTGCCACTTTGGCTCTCCAAGAGTGTAGGAAGAATACAGCACAAATCCAAGCAAAGGGGAGATTTGCTTGGCAAAGGATTCTCCTGGCGTTTTCGTCCAAGTCCTGAAAAACACAGTTCAGTAGCTGAATGTCAAAGCCACGAGAAGCGCAATTAATTTTGTGGATGCGTTCCAGCCCAACCATCCTTGCTGCGTAAATGTCATTTGACATTTTAAATAGGAAATTATACGTTAATCAAATGTAACGTCAAGCGTAATTTACACTTCTTAAATCAGGTGCAGGGAGCCTCCAGCCCCCCAGGCAGAGTGCAGCCCTATAGGGAAACTCTGGGACATCCCTCTCTTCCCTAGACCCCTCCCTGGCCTGATCTGCACACTCCTTCAAGCACTTTTCCCTGGCCAGACTGTATTTTTGATCTGTGATAATGCGTCTTCCTTGCCTGGATGGAAGATGAAAATATTGGCAAGGCAGGAGGGTGGGGGCTGTAGAAACATCTGGCTTCCGTAAGGCTGGAATGTAGCTTCCTGTACAGAGGTAAGAGTCACACCTGTTGCTCCACCCCCTTTTCCCCTGGCCCCGCCCACCAGTGACACCCCACACTTGCTCAAAGATTGTTCATGAGATGATGTGGTCCAAAGGTCCATCTGGGGGGAAAGCAGGATCAGCTGTTCATGTTGTGAGTATGCCTGATTATCGTCTTCCAAAGCAACTACTCTATTCTGAACTTAAAAATGGAAAGCGTAATGCTGGTGGTCAACAAAAGAGGTTTAAAGACTCTCTCAAGGCAAATCTAAAAAAAATGTAGTATAAACACTGACAGCTGGGGGACACTGGCCTGCGAGCGCTCCAGTTGGAGAACAGCCTTTACCAAAGGTGTCATGGGCTTTGAAGATGCTTGAACTCAGGACAAAAGGGAGAAATGCGCTAAGAGGAAGGTACATTTGGCAAACCCTCACAATGATCAGCTCCTGCCTGGAAACCCATGTCCCCACTGTGGAAGGACATGCTTTTTTCCCTATTTAAAAATGTTTAGGGGTACTCTCATTTTCCCACTCATATTGAAATACTGCCCCTCAATGAGGTCAAACTGAGATTCACAATATGTTTAGGAGTATGTGTGCCCCTGTGTACCCCCAGAAAAAAACCACTGCATATAGTTTATTTCCTTGACATCTGATGGGAGGGCGTTCCACAGGGCAGGCACCACTACTGAGAAGGCCCTCTGTCTGGTTCCCTGTAACCTCACTTCTCACAGGGAGGGAACCGCCAGAAGGTCCTCGGAGCTGGACCTCAGTGTCAGGGCTGAACGATGGGAGTGGAGACGCTCCTTCAGGTATACTGGGCCGAGGCTGTTTAGGGCTTTAAAGGTCAGCACCAACACTTTGAATTGTGCTTGGAAACATACTGGGAGCCAATGTAGGTCTTTCAGGACCAGTGTTATATGGTCTCGGCGGCCACTCCCAGTCAATATATCCTAAAGACACCACAATCTCTGCTGACCTCTGTTCCATGGAAACCAAACCCTAGGTAAGCCCCTGGAACCCCAAGAGCTTCTCACTGCTTGGGATGGCATGACCATAGCCCTTGTCTCCTAAATCCTAGAAGAATTGTGGGGCTGAGCAGCAGGAGGAAGACCAGACTGTGATTCCTATCCGGGGCCTCTGTGTTCAGAGGTCCCCCGTGTTGTCCAGAGCGTAATCTCTACTATTCAGAACCAGCTCTTGGCCTTGAACAAAACCCCCAAACATGCACGAAGACGGAGAACGGCTTTCCCGACGCTTTATCTTAATGTGCATTCCGCGTCCGCTCACAAGAGCATCCTTCTCCATTATGCGTCTTGCAACCTTCAGAACCGCCCGGCTGAATGTGGCAGTTAAAAGGGGGTTAATGGAAAGCACATAAGCAAATCTAGCTAAGTCAATAAAGGCCGCCCGGAGACTGACTGTCACCAGATGGAACAGCCGGTGATTTGTTACCTCCATAGGAAACAGACCTGATGGATGAACTGTGCAAACTTAGCTCTCATTCGCTCGCTCTCTCATCCCCCTATGTAAAGCCATATGCTGCCCTTCCTGTCTCGTGAAGGCAGAGATGTTAGCTAGTCCCACTGAAATCGGTGCCATGACTAACTTGTCCCATGGATTTCAGTGGGGCTACCTCAGGGCCGGATTTAGGTTTGATGAGGCCCTAAGCTACTGAAGGTAATGGGGCCCTTTATATGTTCAGCTGTCCTTTGTCAACAACAAATTGTCGCTGTTTTTTGTGTTGAATATATGCTATATGGTGATTTATGGACCCTAATAGGTATCTAAAGCCATTTGCATGTGCAGAATGTAGGCACCCTATATATAGAAATGAGCAAACCAGTGATATTTTAGGGAGCAGGTTAGCAGGCGGGGCCCATGATTTACATCATAGGAGCCTACACAGTACAAAACACTGTTGCTGTATGTAAGGTAAAGGTAAAGGGACCCCTGACCATTAGGTCCAGTCGTGACCGACTCTGGGGTTGCGGCACTCATCTCGCTTTATTGGCCAAGGGAGCCGGCATACAGCTTCTGGATCATGTGGCCAGCATGACTAAGCCGCTTCTGGCGAACCAGAGCAGCACACGGAAACGCCGTTTACCTTCCCGCCAGAGCGGTACCTATTTATCTACTTGCACTTTGACGTGCTTTCAAACTGCTAGGTTGGCAGGAGCAGGGACCGAGCAATGGGAGCTCACCCCGTCGCGGGGATTCGAACCGCCAACCTTCTGATCAGCAAGTCCTAGGCTCTGTGGTTTAACCCACAGCGCCACCTGCGTCCCACAATACAATACACAATACAAAACAAAACACTGTTGCTGTATGTAGGTTTTATTTAATTTGTTTTTTGTCTTATATTTTGGAAATGTACTTCCTTTTTTTTCTTTTAAATTTTGGGGGGGGCCCCAAGAGAGTGGGGCCCTAAGCTATAGCTTGTTTAGCTTATAAGTAAACCCAGCACTGGGCTACCTTTGAGTCCAGCCCAGTAGCTCCAACCACAGCTGCTTAAGGCAGCTTTTAGAAGGAAGCTTTTTCTGATAGTGCCACAGTGGGACTTAAGACAGACTGTGAACATTGCAGTTCCGCACAGAGCATGGTTTGGGGCTCAGAATTTCACTACCTGAGAATCACAGTTTCTTTTCTTTTCTTTTTTATTTTAAAGCAAATTTCGAACACTCAGGGTATGAAGACACACCTGAAAGGATGTAGGCAATGCCTTACTGGAATCAGGAAGCCAGGGAGGTGGCTAAACAAGATTCATAGCTCCTCGTCCTCCTTATCCACAATTCAGGATAACGGTGCAATCCTATGCACTCAGAAATACCGTATTTTTCACTCTATAGGACGCACCGGACCATAGGAGGGGGAGAACAGGGGGGAGAAAATTTCTCCCCCTCTCTGCTCAGCGCCCCTTCAGCGAAGCAGCAGGAGAAACGGAGCCCCTTCCATTTCTCCTCCTGCTTCTCTGAAGGGGCGCTGCGCAGCTCTCCCTCTCTGCTGAAGCCAGGAGAGTCTTGCTCTCCCGGCTTCAGCAAAAGGAACCCAAAGACTTCCCACTGCGCTCCAAAGCTTCAGGCGGCTATCCCTGAAGCCTGGAGAGCGAAAGGGGTCGGTGCGCACCGATCCCTCTTGCTCTCCAGGCTTCAGCGAAAGCAATGCGAAGCCTCCGGAGCGTGGAGGGAGCGCTCCCTCTGCATTTCGGAGGCTTCGCATTGCTATCGCTGAAGCCAAGGAGCCTGCATTCACTCCATAGGACGTACACACATTTCCCCTTAATTTTTGGAGGGGAAAAAGTGTGTCCTATAGAGCGAAAAATACAGTAATCCCATGGAGTTCAATAAGGCTTACTCCCAAGTGAGTATGTATAGCAGGTGTGGGGAACCTCTGGCCCTCCAGATGTTGCTGAACTACAACTCCCATCAGCCCCCACAAGCATGTCCAGTGGCCAGGGATGATGGGAGTTGTAGTTCAGCAACATCGGGGGGGGCTAGAGGTTCCCCACACCTGGCGTATAAGATTGCAGTCTAAATTATGGAAGATGGTTTTTCAAAACAAAACTATGCACTGTGCAAAATAAAACAACACACCATCTAAAATAAAACTGCTATGTTATGCTGTTTCTTTTGTATTTTTGACATCTGTTAAATGCTTTCCTTTTTCAAGAAGCATTCCAAGCAGATATTTTTATAACAGTCGGAATCTGTATTGGGTTTGAAGTTGTGTGGTATTGTTTTCCCCCCTATATATGCAATGTGATTGTTTTACGTATGTTTTAATTGTATCATGAATTCAAGATGCTTCGTAGGAAGCGGCCTATACACAAAACAGATAAGCGTACAATATAAGAGCAGGCATTAAGCAGAGTAAGAGGAGATACTAAAATAGGTTTGATTTGCATGATTTATACAGATCACCCCACAGAGCTTTTCTTGTCACGGGATTAGGGTTGCCTGGGTGCGGAATTTATTAATGTTGTTAATGTTGTAGTTCTAATTATTTTTCATCTTGGCGTACGCGCAGCTCAGAAGGGACTTTGTCTTTTTCGAGCAGAAAGGGCCTTTGGGCAATTGCTCAGGCGAAGCTAAGCACGGCTTTATAACGCCAATCCTGAGAATCACAGAAGAGACAGACAGCTGCTTTGCACACTGTTGTACCAATGGATAACGCCAGCAGCACAAACTTGTCCATAGTTTTCTATGCTGGGATCTGAATGGGGAACTACATACATTGATGCAGTTATTTCCAAGTTGCTGGATGCAATTTTGCACACACACACACACACAACAAGCTGATGCACACCCAGTGTGGTAGATCCACATATGCAAACTCCATTCTCCGGATCAGGGCATTTGTCCCTAATATGTATATTTATTCTTTAATAATACGGTGAATGTTTAATATAGGATGTGACACACTAATAGCCATATTTTTACTGCCAGTGCTAATCTCAAACGACAGGAGAGACACGTCTTTTCCCTTCCCCAAGAATTCCTGTAGTCCTAGATCATCAATCACTCACTGTCATTTGTTGCCATCGGATATTAGAGCAGACTCGTCTTCGGGCTGTGTCTCCCTGAGTAGCTCAAATTAACCAGGTCTTCTCTAATAGCAGGGGAGATAAACGATGGAGCAGGTAGCTCATGGATTTGCATAACATCGTTGCAGAGAGACAGGAAATAGCCAACATGGGGCAGGGTGGGGAAGAATAGGAGGGTAGGATGCTGTTGCTGCTGCTGCTGCTGCCCAAATGCCCCTTGTAAGAGTGGCATTCGCACATGGGTTTAGCTGACCCTAGGAAGGAAGGGGTGTGGGATGTGATACATAAGTAGCAGTCAAGTTCAGCATTCCTTGTTTTCCTAGAGTGGACATGCAGGGGAATGTTTGGTCCAGCCAGTCAAAAACTTCCTGTTTCCTCCTGGCTGGGACATACTTCCTTTGCATGTGACTAGAGGGGGCGTGGCCTTACCTGCCCAGGTAACAAAGGACGACGTGCGAGAGTTTGCACCTCTTCTTGGTTGCGAGGGCAGGCTCCATGCCGAAGACCCCCAAAATTGGAGGTTGGGGGGTCAAGAAATTCATTGACACCTCCCTTTCCATGGAGACGCAGGCTGCAGCCACAGCAAAGGTGGCATTTTTCCATCTCCACCGTATTAAGGAGTTGGTCCCTTACCTTTCTCGCCCTGATCTGACCACAGTGATCCATGTGACAGTCACCTCCAGGCTTGATTATTGTAACTCGCTCTACGCGGGGCTGCCCTTGAAGCTGACCCAGAAACTCCAGCGGGTGCAGAATGCCACGGCGAGGCTCCTTACGGGGTCCTTGCCGTGGGATCGCGTTCATCCAGTGCTTTGCCAACTGCATTGGCTCCCGGTGGAGTACAGGGTCAGGTTTAAGGTGCTGGTTTTGACCCATAAAGCCCTATGCGGCCTAAGACCCATGTACCTACGGGACCACCTCTCCTGGTATGCCCCGCGGAGGACCTTAAGGTCCACAAATAACAACACTTTGGAGGTCCCAAGCTTCAAGGAGGTTAGATTGGTTTCAACTAGGGCCAGGGCCTTTTCAGCACTGGCCCCGACGTGGTGGAACACTCTGTCACAAGAGACTAGGGCCCTGCAGGACTTGACATCTTTCCGCAGGGCCTGCAAGACAGAGCTGTTCCACCTGGCCTTTGGTTTGGACTCGGTCTGGCCCTTATGTTTCCCTCCCCTTATGGTCTTGATTTATCAGCTACTTTAAAATGAGGCTGCATTTTAAATTGCATTTTAACCTGTATTTTAAATTGGGTTCCCCCCCCTCTTTTTCCCCTATTATGTTTTTACCATGGTTTTATTGGTGTTAGCCGCCCTGAGCCCAGCTCTGGCCGGGGAGGGCGGGGTATAAATAAATATTATTATTATTATTATTATTAATAATAATAATCTCTAGATGCTTCAGGTAAGAAGAATTAAAGGAGCTGTCCAGCATAGGGGTGGGATGGGGATCTGGGGAAATAGCATTTTCCCATGGCACCATACTTTGAAAATGAAACCACATTGATCCTGTCCATGCATTGAGGTTGAATTCTGACAAGTCAGAAGTACTGTTTTGGGGGGACAGGGGGCGGGCGGGTGTGGGGGATTCCCTGGTCCTGAATGGGGTAACTGTGCCCCTGAAGGACCAGGTGCGCAGCCTGGGAGTCATTTAGGATTCACAGCTGTCCATGGAGGTGCAGGTTAATTCTGTGTCCAGGGTGGCTGTCTACCAGCTCCACCTGGTACGCAGGCTGAGACCCTACCTGCCCGCAGACTGTCTCGCCAGAGTGGTGCATGCTCTGGTTATCTCCCGCTTGGACTACTGCAATGCACTCTACATGGGGCTACCTTTGACGGTGACCCGGAAACTGCAATTAATCCAGAATGCGGCAGCTAGACTAGTGACTGGGAGTGGCCGCCAGGACCAAATAACACCGGTCCTGAGAGATCTGCATTGGCTCCCAGTACGTTTCCGAGCACAATTCAAAGTGTTGGTGCTGACCTTTAAAGCCCTAAACGGCCTCGGTCCTGTATACCTGAAGGAGCGTCTCCACCCCATCATTCAGCCCCGGACACTGAGATCCAGCACCGAGGGCCTTCTGGCAGTTCCCTCATTGCGAGAAGTGAGGTTACAGAGAACCAGACAGAGGGCCTTCTCGGTAGTGGCGCCCACCCTGTGGAACACCCTCCCTTCAGATGTGAGGGAAATAAGCAGCTATCCTATCTTTAAAAGACATCTGAAGGCAGCCGTATTCAGGGAAGTTTTTAATATTTAACGCTGTACTGTTTTTAACACTTGATTGGGAGCCGCCCAGAGTGGCTGGGGAAACTCAGCCAGATGGGTGGGGTATAAATAATAAATTATAATAATTATTGTTATTATTCTCTTGGTCTCTTAGGGATGACTTGCCAAGCCAGGACCTCCTACACAGAAGATGAAGTCCTCTGGGGCCACCGGTTCCTCCCTGTGATGTCACTGGAAGATGGGTTCTTCCGCGTGGATTACTCTCAGTTCCACGGAACGTTTGAGGTCCCCACTCCCCCCTACAGCGTGAAGGAACAGGAAGAAAACCTCTCTCTCCCTTCGCCTTTGAACACCCCGACAGGGAGCAACAGAAGCCGGAGGGAAAAGATCTCCTCCCTCGATTGCCTCGATTTTTTCGAAGAAAAAGGCAACAGGCTCCCCAGCAAATTCCAGAAAATCTGCTCCGGCAAACGGGAGCTCCACAGAGGGGTCCTCAGCCTCTGTTCCAGCAACGTGGAGAAAGCATGTAGCACGGGAGATCTGCTCAAGATCCAGCAGATCACCTCCGTCTGCGGCACGGAAGACGGGGGCGAGAAGCTGATGTCGGCAGCCTTCAAAACCAAATCGGAGCTGCTGGCTCGCTCCACCGGGAACCTCGAACTCCAGCAAAGGCCTCAAACCTTGCTCACCTTGGGAGCGACGTTAGATCATGAGAATTTGCCTGCCAAGCTGCGGAAAATGAACTCCGGACACCTGTCCTAAACGGGAGGAGAAGCCTAAATGAGCTGCAGTTTTCATTTAAAACTCCTGGATTTCTCGGGTTACTACTGTGAAGACCCCCTGAGCTATGCCCATGCGCTAGCAATGGCAGTCCAATTTAAACGAGAATTTAAAAAAACACACACAGAGAGCACGCTTCAACCCACAACCCATTGTAGTTATGTAACAGGGGGTTATTGGTTGCTTATGTTGGAGTGTAAGTAAGAAAAAAAAATCTCTTGAAGATACTGTTGGGTCTTCTAATCCCTTTTCCTTTCTAAAGCATGCCTATTTAGTACCATTTCCTCTGACTTGCCCCTTTAAAGAAGCAATTGTTCTATAACAAGAGCACCTCTGAGTATGTACAGAGGGCTGCTCTCTCAAGCAACTGCAGCGTGTCCTTGAACACTTAAGCTACACAAAAGGGCCTGCTTTATGGGCTTTTTTAAGAAGCTACACACCAGCCACACCCCTCGGGAGCCTCTCAGGAACCCACAGAGAACTGCTGATGTGCTGCATGAGGCACCACCACCGATAAGGCCCTGCCTCTGACAGACACACATCTCGCTTTAGCTGATACGTGCAGCCATTGTACACACAGGGATTAAATGAACATGATCCACAAGTGTATGTCGAAAAGCACAGAACAATCTAAAGGGGGGGGGGGAATTATTACAGACCAACATGGCTTCCTTTGTTTTTTATGTGCCTTGAAGATTATTGAATCTAGCTACAGTCAAATGAAGATGGTTTTTCTACCACCTCAAGGGGGACTTGTCGAGGACCACGTGCCCTCCGGCCACTAGTTAACGCTACCAAATTTAGCTTCACTTGACTTTATCGCCTGAAATAAATATCCGGCTTTGATCATAGGAAGACTGCCATTCTCCTCTCCACCTACTCAATTCTCTGCCTTAGACGCAGACAGTGTGTTTCGCTTTTAAGGCCGGAGACAGGGTAACGGCTGGTTTTAGAATTAACAGAAACTGGGTGGTTCTCCCATTGCCTCTTTGTCTCTTGCAACACCTAGAAAAGGTTAATCCAACCAAGCTTGCCATCTTAAGACTGAATCTAAGTGCAGAAAACTTGGGGCTAAGCCAATAGTACATCTCCTCTTCTTCTGTCTCCCCGCCCCTTCGACTGCTTTGTGTAGCATCTCTCCCAATGAAGGGTTTCTGGATAACTTGAAAACTCGCTCCCTATTTTGTGGTTGGTCCGCCTAAATAAAGGTCTTCTTGCCCGAGTGTGAATTTTGGGGGTGGAACTGAAAAGGGAGAAAGGGGGAGGCGAGCGAAAATGAGCGGTTGACATGAGGGTGAGAGGCGACTGTGCACTTTACAAAACAAAAGCATGTCTTTATCTAAAATATTGTTACTGTACAAAAGTTGGGTGCCTCCCCCTCTCTCTGCTGAGCGGTGGCAAGAGTCCAGGGGGTTCAGGCACTCACCTGGGGTCTGTGTTCCTTTGGAGAATTGAAACACGGCAGAGACTGTCATAGCTTTAAGAAATATGATTTATTCACCTATTTACACCTTCAGTCTGCATGAAGGGAGTCCAGATCTTACAACATGGTCGTTTCAAGAGGGGCTTGTGCCCCACAGCAGTGCAGCCATGGGGTCCCAGGTATCTCTCCCAGCCAGCCTGCAGAAGATGGATCCCAGCCATAGCTGTCAACTTTTCCCTTTTCTTGTGAGGAATCCTATTCGGAATAAGGGAATTTCCCTTTTGAAAAGGGAAACGTTGACAGCTATGATCCCAGTCTTTCTTCTTCCCAGAATGCCCTGCTAAAATACTCCCTTTTCTTGTCACCCAATTACCCTGTCAACCTTCCAAATGCCCTGTCCCCCCCCAAAAAAAAACCAATATATATATATATAACAATATCATCCACATCATCATTAAATTGATTACCTGCCCTTTCCCAGCAGGGAAATTCCATACTGCTTTTTGGAAATTCCACCAGGACGCTATTTCCGACAGATGAACCCCAGATTTTGCTTTTTTACCTTTACCTTTAGGTGAAATCTCTAAAGGTAAAGATGCCCCCTTTTTCTTTTCTTTTTTTCTTAGTTTCCTGTTCTTCATTTATTGAATTTATTGAATTTATATACCGCCCTGTACCCGGAGATCTCAGGGCGGTTCACAGAAAAGATCGCAATATGTAAAACCAAAATAAAAACAATAATCAAATAACACGCCCCCCCCCCCCAGCAAGAGCCACATTTTAAAGGGTATGCGGTGTTGATCAGGTCAACCGAAGGCCTGGTTAAAAAGGAATGTTTTTGCCTGGCGCCTAAAGGTGTATAATGAAGGCGCCAGGCGAACTTCCCTGGGGAGAGCATTCCACAGAGGGGGAGCCACTGCAGAGAAGGCCCCGTTCTCGTGTTGCTGCCCTCCAGACCTCTCGAGGAGGAGGTACACGAAGGAGGGCCTCAGAAGATAATCTCGGAGTCCGGGTAGGTTCATACGGAAAGAGGCAGTCCTTGAGGTACTGAATATACTATAAATCAAAATAAATAACTACAAACCCTTTGGCTAGCAGTGTTACTCAACTAGACCTGCTTAGACATGGGAATTTTCATCTGAGGTAGCCATCCTGGAAACAGAAGCAAGATGGTCTTTACATAGCTAATCCAGGACACTTGTCTCTGGGACACACAAGCACACACACACACACACACACACACAAATCCCCCCTGCAAGAGAATGCAGTATATGATGGGGAAAGGATGCTTGCCCCTGTATTACAACACGGAATAAACCATCCCTGCACTTGATGCAAGGAATACAGGGATATCCATCCAGACCTCAGCAGCTGCTCATACAACCAGATGCCAGGACACTATTTCCCACCTGCTCTCTGTCGTCCATTGTGACAATTTCCAGAGGGCTAGCTGCGTTAGTCTGCAGCAAAAAGCACATACTATAAACCAAGCCTTGCGGCATCATAAAGAGTAACAGATTTATTGTGGCTTATGCCGTAAAGGATTATCTCACAATAAATCTGTTCGTTGGTAAGGTACCACACGAGGTTTTTTTCATCTAAGGACGTCACTTATTTATTTTAAAGAGAGGGGGAGAGGTGAGGGTTTTTTTTTTCAAACCACAAAGACTACATAAACCATATGTTTAAAGCGCATTCCCTTTCCACCAAGGAGCCCTGGGAACTCTAGTTTACCCATCACAGAGGCCTTAAGTAAGACAATGCCCAGAACCCTTAACAAACTACAGTTCCCAGAATCCTTGAGGGGGGTGCTTTAAATGTATGCCATGTACGCAGCCAATGGTCACAGCCACGTGATACATTTAAAGCCCACGGTTGTCCCCCAAATCCTGGGAGCTGTGGTTTGTTAAGCATGCTGGGAATTGCAGCTCTCTGGGGGTAAACTACAGCTCACAGGATTATTTGGCGGGGGGAGCCATGTGATTTAAAGGTTTGGCATGCGCACAGCCAAAGTTGGGACTTGTGCCTCTTCATACGTTGTTGGACTCCAACCAGGGCATTTTTTAAATATATATATTTCAAAACTCTATAAAAGATTGAGAAAATTCCGCACGACACTGAACTCAAACTTCCTCACCAGTAAGATGGCCTTTCAGTTTAGTTAGGGGACTGTTTTACAGAAGGTATTCAAGCCATTCTGGGCAGCTTCCAACTCATATGAAAACATAATAAAACATTAAAGATTAAAAAACTTCCCTATGCAGAGCTGCCTTCAGTCATCTTCTAAAGGTTGTATAGTTACTTATCTCCTTGGCTGAAGGATTGCATAACTCCGTACCCACCAACATTTCTCTGATGAAAATATGGACATCCTAAGGAAAAGCGGGGCATTCTAGGATCAAATCAGAAACTGGGGTTGCTTCTGTAAATCCGGGACTGTCCCTGGAAAATGAGGACACTTGGAGGCTCTGCTATATATATGCCACCTTGAGGTCCCTGAAGGAAAGATGGGATATACCGTATTTTTCGCTCTATAAGACACACATTTTCCCTCCTAAAAAGTAAAGGGAAATGTGTGTGCGTCTTATGGAGTGAATGCAGGCTGTGCAGCTATCCCAGAAGCCAGAACAGCAAGAGGGATTGCTGCTTTTGCTGCGCAGCGATCCCTCTTGCTGTTCTGGGATTCAGAATATTTTTTCTTCTTGTTTTCCTCCTCCAAAAACTAGATGTCTCTTATGGTCTGGTGCGTCTTATAGAGTGAAAAATACGGTGTGATGAATCAACTAAAATAAATACAATTGGAAGTGGACAGAAAACAATCACACCCAGCCTTTTGAACTGGTTCTGGTGCTAGAGGGGGGCGAGAAGAGAAAGGGAATCTCACGCTGGCTATGTACACATTCCTGTTTAATCTGCATCCAGTGCTCTTCTGCAACTGGTTTCATAAGCAGTGCACATAAGATACTCACCACAATCCAGATCTATCCTGTATCCAGCCTGTTGCTTCATATGACACACTGCCTTTTGACGGTTCCTCCCCCCCCCCAAAAAAAACCAGTTTCCATCTGATTGAGAAAAAGAATAACCGAGCTGTTTTATGATAGACATTGCGTACGCAGTCCCTGCCTTGATAATACATAATAAATAAGAGTGCGCTTTGAACTCCTGGAGAAGATGAGGAGAGAGATTGCTTTCATGTACTTTGGGGGTTCTTCTATACTGTCTGCATTAATTTTTTTCTGAATCCCTTCCCAACCCCACTTTCCCCCCAAAGCTACAGATGATGGCGCAGTCTGCTAAGTATGTAATCTCCTGCCCTTCCGCAGACAGAAAGTCTTGCCCCCATCTTAATAAACAGGCAGCCCTCAAAGCCAACAGGGAGATCTTACCAAAAGGCAAGAGCCAATCCAAGTACCTCAATGGCCTCAAGAGACCAGAAGGCCTAGCTTTGAAGGTGAGATGTTGAGAGGTTAAAGTCCGCAGCCAAGCAGCCTGAGAAAATCGGGCCTGCATGACGTCAACTGTGGCGGGGAGGAAAGCATGCAGAAATCCAACAGGCCTTTGCAAAACGTCTTGGGTGGACAAGTTCCTTCTGCAAAGCACTCCTCAGCTGCTGCCATCACTACTGATGTTTGGTCAGGGAAAGCTGTTTGGAAATTGAAAGGGAGGGGACACACCACTTCTCAAAGCAGAAAAGAGCTGATTTTTAAAAAATGAGATCACTCTGCCCCCCCCCAACAAAAATTAGAATCACAGAATCAGAAGGAAAATTTTAAAAGTTACAAAAATTGGGTGTCTCCGCCGAGCAGTGGCAAGAGCCCAGGGGGTTCCAGGGTCTGTGTGCCTCTGGAGAATTCAATAAATAATAATAATAATAATAATAATAATAATAATAATAATAATAATAATAATAATAATAATA
>JAXCMG010000034.1:2507214-2562303 GCA_034642415.1 Podarcis siculus
TAATAATAATAATAATAATAATAATAATAATAATAATAATAATAATATACCCCGCCCATCTGGCTGGGCTTCCCCAGCCACTCTGGGCGGCTTCCAACAAAATATTAAAATACAGTAATGCATCAAACATTAAAAGCTTCCCTAAATTCAAGACACGGTGGAGATTCTCATAGCTGTAAGAAATAGGGTTCATTCACCTATTTACACCTTCAGTCTGCATGGAGGGAGTCCAGATCTTACAGCATTGACCCCCACACATAGCTGTCAACGTTTCCCTACACAGGTGTAATTGTATAGCTGCGTTCCCCATCACCGGAAAAAGAAAGGACAGAGAAGAAATAGTTGGTAAAGTGCGCCCTCTGGTGACAGCGAACCACAACTGCAGTAGACAAATACTGCACTTCAGGCGATGAAAATGTAAGCTGAGAAAGCTGTCAGAAGAACTGACACATCAGCTAACACAATATTTGCCTTTGAGGTACAGCTTCCCTGAGCATTTCAAAAAAGGAAAAAGAAACAAAACTGGAATTGGATATTTTTTTTAATGCAATATCCACCCATTAAGGCAGTTGCTCTGGCAAATATGTCTGGCCACATTTTGTACAGTACAGAATGCGCTATGGAAATATCTAGGGAGGCATTAGGAAGCAAAGGAGAGGGAGCTCTGAGAGAAGGGACAGAGGAAGCTAGAGAACCGCTCCACCCTCCCAGCAAAGACGGGCCAGGGATGATCCCTCTGGGATGATAAGGTTAATAATAATAAGAAAAATACCGGTTATAAAACACTGGTGTTGTAGACAAGGCTAAGGGATTTTTAAAAATGAGAGAGATGCTGGCCATCTTCAAGGCCTGGGCAGCAACCTACTGCGCCATCATTTCTTGCTGTGAAGGAGCTCAGTTCAGCTGAACTGAACTGAGAGGAAATGTGTGGACAGCAAGGGAGACAGAGTTCCTTTATGCAGCAGAGTGACATTCCCCTTTTTTACATGCACAGCAGATAGCTGGTTGCAGGCTCATGTGAGCCTCTCACTGAGACAGATTGAATCGTACGTTCCTGGTAAGTTCCCTTGAATCCCTCTTAAAAGAATAAAGACGCCACAATCTTATTGGAAGTCAATAAAAGAAGTTTACTCACATCAGTTCACAGTTGGATTCCAGAAGGCAGACTTAGTTACAAATATGTACATGTGGATCTACCCCATATAGAGGAATAATCCCAGTGCTTCTCCTAGCTGAGATCTAGTAGAGGAGTCCTACCTAAAAGCTGGTCAAACGAAGAAGGAAGTCAAAAAAAGAGGAAGTGTGCTGTGTGACTGGTCCTTTTATTACCTGGACAGGTAAGGCCACGCCTTCTATCACATGGAAAAGGAAGGGTGCACCAGCCAGGAGGAACAGGAAGTTTCGACTGGCTGGACCAAACATTCCTCGCATGTCTTCTCCAGTATTATAAGGAATGTTGCACTTGACTGCTTCTCATGGATCTCATCCTACAAAAACACAATCTGCACAGGAGGGTGAGGTCTAATGAGCACAGCAACTCATCTCTGGCAGGTCTTACTCCATGAAAATCAGCTGCCAAGACGAAAAGGATCACTGGATCACATTCATCCAGTGCTTTACCAACTGCACTGGCTCCCGGTGGAGAACAGGGTCAGGTTTAAGGTGCTGGTTTTGACCTTTAAAGCCCTATGCGGCCTAGGAGCCATGTACCTACAGGACCGCCTCTCCTGGTATGCCCTGCGGAGGACCTTAAGGTCCACAAATAACAACACTTTGGAGGTCCGGAGCCTCAAGGAGGTTAGATTGGTTTCAGCTAGGGCCAGGGCCTTTTCAGCACTGGCCCCAACGTGGTGGAACACTCTGTCGCAGGAGACTAGGGCCCTGTGGGACTTGACATCTTTCCGCAGGGCCTGCAAGACAGAGCTGTTCCGTCTGGCCTTTGGTTTGGACTCGGTCTGACCCTTATGTTTCCCTCCCCTTATGGTCTTGATTTATCGGCTATTTTAAAATGAGGCTGCATTTTAAATTGCATTTTAACCTTTATTTTAAATTGTTTTTTCCCCCTTCTCTTTCCCCCCTATTTTTACTGTGATTTTATTGGTGTTAGCCGCCCTGAGCCCGGCTCTGGCTGGGGAGGGCGGGGTATAAATAAATTTTATTATTATTATTATTATTATTATTATTATTATTATTAAAGTCCCTGCCTCCCCACAGCCATCTAAGTCCCCTCCCCTCCAGGGCTTTTTCCAAGCAATCTGAGATTAGGTCTGCATGTAGCCAACCTATCCTCCACCCTTTTCATGCCTCTTCTTGTTCTGGGAGACCAGGGGAGAGGAGAGTTTGTCGCAGCAGGAGGGGGAGACACTTGCGACTCTTCACCAGAGGCTAGCAGGTCCCTACCCCTGGCTTACTCCACAATAGATCTGTTAGCCTTTTAGGTGTCATTTCTCCTTTGTATGTTTGCAAGCATGAGCAGAGCTTCAGAAAACAGACAGGGCCTGCTGGCAACTCCAGTTGCCTTTCCGTAACCTCACTTCACATTTCCAATCAGAAGGCAGAAGATTGAATGGGGGCATTTGAGCTCTTTCGACGGATAATTGCAGCTTGGCTGGAGGAAGCCGCCTGATGTACAAAAAAAAAGGCAATTGCCTGGGTCTCTCAAATTAATCGCAGAATGTATTTTGAATTGTGCTGACTTGAAGATGCACTTCAGAGTCTTCGGGCTATGGAAATGAGCACTTGACTGGAATAACGACATTGGCTTGGGGCATGAGATAGTCCTTACATTATTTTCATTTTTTAAAAATCAGTTCTCCAGCAGTACATTTGATGTTCATTTTCCAAATCGGGAACGTGGGCAAAATAGATCCAGGAAATCATAGCAGCAGTTGTGTTCCCGCTGCAGTCCCTGCAGAGAAACAGCATCTGGTGTGAAAATGTGGGCTTATGGAAACTTGAACGGGATAAAGATGAGGAATTGCACCTGCTTTTTAGTGGGTGCCTCTAGATCAGAGCAGACCTTGGACTTGCAAGGTCTGCTTCGTGTTTTCCTAGCACCCTGGACAGAATCAGATGCAAAAGACATGCGCTGTTTTAGACCCTATGCATGACCACAGTTCCAAAACATGCAGAGAGGCTCCAAAAGATGCAAAAGTTTCTCACTGATACGGTTCCAAAAGAAAGCAGAGCAATACGTTTGGCTCCAGCTTGGCTGCAGGAGTTGCTGGAAGCAAGTGTATAAGATGCCATTCAACTGTCTTAGGGACCCTACTCTGAATTTAGGGACATGGGTGGCGCTGTGGGTTAAACCACAGAGCCCAGGACTTGCCAATCAGAAGGTCGGCGGTTCGAATCCCCGCAATGGGGTGAGCTCCTGTTGCTCGATCCCTGCTCCTGCCAACCTAGCAGTTTGAAAGCACCTCAAAGTGCAAGGAGATAAATAGGTACCACTCCAGCGGGAAGGTAAACGGTGTTTCCGTGCGCTGCTCTGGTTCGCCAGAAGCGGCTTAGTCCTGCTGGCCACATGACCCGGAAGCTGTACGCCGGCTCCCTCGGCCAATAAAGCGAGATGAGCGCCCCAACCCCAGAGTCAGCCACGACTGGACCTAATGGTCAGGGGTCCCTTTACCTTTTCTCTGAATTTACTCCATAGCCTTTACATCTCTCCAAGATCTCCCGCAAGGTAGCCGAGGTTTAGGAACAATGTTTTAACAATTCAGAGTCAAAAATCCCTGTGCGTGTATTTCAAATCACTCAGAGATCTATTAGCAGATCCCATCTGTCTTCTGTCCATCCCCAATCTACATTGCATCAAGTGCGATGGGAGGAGCTGTCCCCACCTGTGATCTTTCGTGATGGTCTCTGCTTAGCATGTGTTTTAGGATGCTAAAGGCAGCTCCCAATGGGATCAGGGAGAGACAAAGACTAAGTACAGTGGTACCTTGGTTCACAAACGCCTTGGTTCACAAACGCCGAAAACCCGGAAGTGTTTCGGTGTTCGAACGTTTTTCAGAAGCCAAACGTCCAATGCGGTTGTCAGCTATTGTTTCTGGGGCATCTGCACCAATCAGAAACTGCGCCATGGTTTTCGAACATTTCGGAAGACAAACGGACTTCCGGAACGGATTCAGGTTGGCGTTTTTGCTATTTATATTACGTTTTTGTTTCTGAGGCTTTTTCGGTTAATTTTTTTTTTTGTGACTGTGTGGAACCCAGTTCAGCTACTGATTGATTGATGGTGTGACTGCGGAAATGGATAAAAGCCACACACACACCCCCATCTAAACAATGACTATCATCAGTGTGGGTAAGAAAAAAATACAACACTGTCTTATTTGTTTTATAGTACAGTACATTGATTATTGATTTCATTTTATGGATCAATGTCTTCGTTAGATAGTAAAATTCATGTTGTATTGCTGTTTTAGGGGTTGTTTTTAAAAGTCTGGAACGGATTAATCTGTTTTGCCTTACTTTCTATCAGGGCCATCTTATCCATAGGTGCTAGGGGTGGGGGGCACCTGGGCGCCGCGCTCTCAGGGGCGCCAGGCTGAGTCCGGGGCCCAAGAGTTGAGTCCGGGAAAGAGCCCGCCCATCGGTCGGAGCGCTGTGGCGGGCTCTTCTGCTGCAGGTGGCTCTGCAACCGAGCCAGCGAGACGCTGAGGCGGCCGACTGACTCCACCCTCCTATGTGCCTGGGACTGGGCAACTGGGGGGGGCACTGGGCAGATATTTGCACCCCAGTGCCACATATGCTTAAGACAGCCCTGCTTTCTATGGGAAAGCATGCCTTGGTTTTGGAACACTCTGGTTTTGGAACGGACTTCCGGGACAGATTAAGTTTGAGAACCAAGGTACCACTGTACCACCACTTATATCACAGCAGGGATGATGACTTAATCCTCCTGGTCTGCATGCCAATTATTTATTTATTCTTCTCGGCCATTGGATCCACCCACCCTTGGTCTTATCCACACTATCCACCAGAGCCTGTCTTCATGTGCAGTGTTAAATTCCTAACCCACGAAGGGTTTGAGACCCATTGGCTACCCTCACCTTGTTAAAGCTGAGGGATCAATAAAGACATCATAAATAATGGATCCTATGGAAAAGAAACCAGCAATGAGAAACACCATCAGTTTTCAAATATTTAATTCCTGCGCTAGGGCAGTATATTAATACAACCAAATGGAAATCACCAACCTACTGAGACTGGAAGAGAACCCAAAGTGGATTTGTGTATATTGGGGCAAGAGGGGATAAGTTAATTGAAGGTTCATTTTTTTGGGGGGGGGGGACTGCCTAGAGCAGGGGTCAGCAAACTTTTTCAGCAAGGGGTCGGCCCACTGTCCCTCAAACCTTGTGGGGGGCCGGACTATATATTGGGGGGGTGAACAAATTCCTATGCCCCACAAATAACCCAGAGATGCATTTTAAATAAAAGCACACATTCTACTCATGTAAAAACACGCTGATTCCTGGACCGTCCGCGGGCTGGATTTAGAAGGCGATTGGGCCAGATCAGGGCCCTGGGCCTTAGTTTGCCTACTCTTGCCTTAGAGGGAATATTAGATCAAGTGGATACAGATAACCCAACTGTCCCCCTCGCATAATAGTAGAACCAGAAGTCATCCAACGAAGCTGAATGCTTAAGGAAAGATGAAAGTAAGTACTTCTTCACACAGAACTTAGTTAAACTCTGGAAGTTGCTACCAAACAGTGTAGTGATGTCTGCCAACCCAAAGGGGGATTGGGCAAACTAATGGAGAATAAGTGCTATCAAGGGTTCCTAGTCCAGAGATGGTGTGCATCTGAATGTCACTTGCTGGGGCTCATCAGGAGTGGGCTTCTTTCTGATCTGAGGCACCTTTCTACATACCTTCAGCCTAGGTAGAGATTATTGCCCAGAAGAGGTCACTTCATAAAGCCACGTCCTATTAGCTACACAGAGTTCCTAGGTGGAGATCTGCACCTCCTCAAGAGAGGTGTCCCATGCTGGCCCCCTATGCATTTCTGCCTGGTGTAGCCTTCAAGGATCTGGTGTGCTTGGTCAGCCTGCCCAATGCTTTTAAATGTCTCCTAGTTCACCACCTGTATGGCCCCTATCCAAGGATGCTGCAGGTAGAACCCATCAGGAGCCTGAACGGATTGTGCGGTCCATACCGCCTCATCCTCCCCAAAGGTGGTGCTGAAGCAAAATCCACATCCACATTTCACCACCACTGTGGGCCACTCAGAGACACACTTTAATAATAATAATAATAATAATAATAATAATAATAATAATAATAATAATTTATTTATACCCCGCCTATCTGGCTGGGTTTTCCCAGCCACTCCGGGCTGCTCCCAACAGAATATTAAAAACACGACAAAACATCAAACATTGAAAACTTCCCTAAACAGGGCTGCCTTCAGATGTCTTCTAAAAATTAGATAGTTGTTTATTTCCTTGACATCTGATGGAAGGGCATTCCACAGGGCAGGCTCCACCACCGAGAAGGCCCTCTGCCTGGTTCCCTGTAACCTCACTCCTCGCAGGGAGGGAACCACCAGAAGGCCCTCGGAGCTGGACCTCAGTGTGGGCTGAATGATGGGGGTGGAGACGCTCCTTCAGGTATACTGGGCCAAGGCCATTTAGGGCTTTAAAGGTCAGCACCAACACTTTGAATTGTGCTCGGAAACATACTGGGAGCCAATGTAGGTCTTTCAGGACCGGTGTTATGTGGTCTTGGTGGCCACTCCCAGTCACCAGTCTAGCTGCCGCATTCTGGATTTGTTGTAGTTTCCGGGTCACCTTCAAAGGTAGCCCGACGTAGAGCGCATTGCAGTAGTCAAGCAGGAGATAACTAGAGCATGTACCACTCTGGCGATACAGTCTGCGGACAGGTAGGGTCTTAATCTGTGGACCAGATGGAGCTGGTAGACAGCTGCCCTGGACACAGAAATGTTGGCCCTCAACTCCAGAGGGAGGCCAGACGAGAAGGTTCATCTGAGGTATGCATTTCCTATAGTCACCTTCTCAATGAGAAGAAGGGAGTGTCACGGGGCAGTGATTCCACACAAGGCCAGCCTCATCCTGACATTTGTTTACAGGGCTTGAGATAGGGCGGAGCTACAACTGCAAGGAGCGAGGGGGCTGGGTTGGAATGGGAGAAGCAGGCTAGCACTCCAACCTCATAGCAAATAAGAGGGCCTAGAGTTATGGGTGAGAGTAAGACAGAGCTTGAAGAACACCAGAAGGCCAACTTCTATTACTTAGTGGTCCCTCCCTCCCCAACAACCCCATTTCATTTCTCTGAGTCAAAGGGACCTTCGGGTTCATTCCAGTTCTTGCCCTGGTTCTTCTTCCTGTTCCTCTCTGCCATGACAATGGCAGCGATCACCGTCACCAAGACAGTGACAGTGATAACCAGGACAGTGGCGGTCTCTGCCACGCACAGCTGGCTGTCCACAGACGTGAGGGGTGACCCCGCCAGCTGCCAGGGGCTGGCGCAGGTGATGTTCTCGTAGTCATCCACGTGGAGGTGCCGGACACTCATGATCTTGCCGAAAACACGCTGGAGGTCGCAGTCGCAAATCCACGGGTTGCCTGCAAATTGGATATGGGTGCTGATGGTCTGGATGTTCAGGAACGTCTTGAATTTGAGGTGGATGAGCTGGTTGCCCGTCAGGGACAGAAGCTTCATGTTGTGCAAGGAGATGAAAGCCTCCAGCTCAATGGCGCTGATGTTGTTGTTGCTCAGAAGGAGGACCTCAAGGTTCTGGAGCATGAAGGAGAAGCCGTTGTAGAGAACCGTAAGCCTGTTAGACTGAAGGTAGAGGTGTCTGAGCCCGGAGAGGCCCCGGAAAGTTCCTCTCTCGATCGAAGTCACCCGGTTGTGACTCAGGTCCAGCTTCTCCAAGTTCTCCAGGTACTGCAAGCTGTTGAACCGCAAGGCTCCCAGGTGGTTGTAGGACACCTTGAGTTCCTTCAGAGAAGTCAAGTCGTCCGAGAAGTAGTGCGGCAGGTGGACCAGGAGGTTGTGGCTGAGGTCCATCTTCTCCAGGAAGCCCAGGGTCCTGAAAGCATTGGGCCATATCCTCACAATGGGATTGTGGGACAAGAGGAGAATCCTCAAGGACCACAGGGCATCAAAGCCGCCTCCCTCTAGCCCACTCAAGTTGTTGTGCCTCAGGTCCAGCATCCATGTGTCGTGAGGGACGCCTGGGGGGACTTGGGCCAAGTGGCGGCTGTGGCAGTCCACGAAACTGGAGGACTCGTAGCAGGTGCACGGGTGGGGGCAAGCCTGGGAGGCCTGGGCCACCAGGGCGCACGACAGCAGGATGGCTACGGAGGAGGGAGACATCTCCAGAGGGCCTGGTGGAGGTCCGGCTTTTGCTGTGCGCTTGCAAAGCCCTCAGCTGAACTGGTAAGGAATGGAGATCGCAGCACCAAGCACTCCTCATTCGATCCAGAGAGTCATATTTCTTCAGAGGAATCCATAACAAAGAGCTCTTTGTCGAGTGATTAGCTAAGAGCTTCCTTGGACTTTCGCCTTGGAGGACAACAGGCAACTTGAGCAAACCAGAGAGGAAGAAACGGATCAGAGAGGCCTGTAACTGGAGCAGCAGCACTTTCTGCAAGATGTGTCAATCATACCTTATCTCGTTGGTCTCTTTCTCTCTATTTCCAGTTCCAGCAGCTTGGATCCTTGAAAGCCGAACAGGGCGGCAGGGGACCAGAGCAGGCTTTTTCAGTTCGATCTTCCAGAAAGAGGCACTAAATAAAAGAGAGGGGAAAGGCAGAAATGACTGGCATATCAACAGGGGAAGGCTTTAGCCTGTAATCACTTTAGGGAATGGGTAGGCAAGCTAAGGCCCGGGGGCCGGATCTGGCCCTATCTCCTTCTAAATCCAGCCCGCGGACGGTCCAGGAATCAGCGTGTTTTTACATGAGTGGAATGTGCCCTTTTATTTAAAATGCATCTCTGGGTTATTTGAAGGGCATAGGAATATGTTCATATTTTTTTTCAAAATATAGTCTAGCCCCCCACAATGTCTGAGGGACAGTGGACCGGCCCCCTGCTGAAAAAGTTTGCTGACCCCTGATTTAGGGGTCTAGGTAGACAGCCCCCTAACCATTTTCTCTGTTTTACCCTCCTTTGGTTGCCAGACCTTGAAATCAGAGCACTCCATACACCTGCTAACAGTTTAGATGCCCTCACAGTGTACTTCCGTGCCCTTTAAAGCTGTAAATGAACTTTAATGCAACAAAGGAAGCAGCAGAGGGTGCTTGTTTATTCTAGGAGGGGTGCCCCCCTCCAATAGCACCCACATGAAGCCATTGGCATCAAAATGCCAGCCTATCTTGTTTTACCCATGTAATCAAGAACGGCCAGCGCCCTTAACAAACTCCTCCTCACTCCCAGCGCTGCCACTCACTTAGAGAAGGCAAGAAAGTGTTATAAGAATTTTAAGGTCTCATATATAGAATAAAGATTCATAAATGCACACGTATCTAAACATATGAACCATGTGTCTGAAATAGTATGGGAGAGCAATCCTGAAGCCATTTTGACTCTCCCAATGACCTCAAATATTCCTCTGCAGTAAGGGAGGCAAATGGGGAAAGCCTTCCCATTGTCTTTTTGCTTGCAAATCCTGCCATAAAGGGCATATTTGTGTATGAACAGGGTGAGCCTGTGACCTGGAGTCAGGAACTAAAGTATTAACCGTCACAAAAGAATGGGCAGGCTGCCCAGGTAATGCCATCAGTGACCATCATCAGGTATCCTGGCAGACAGGATTTTTGCTGTAGACTGCCTCCTTCTGTGAGGTATGTACGATGTTTTACAGGGGTGGTCTTGGGCTACAGGGCGGGCAATTTCAAAAGTCTATCTATATAAGGGCTTGCGCACCATTGTTCAGGGTTCCTCCTCCATCCTGCGTGTGGGGAGTGGGGACTCTGTTGCAAGAGTTCCTTGAATAAAGATCAGGCTTACTAGCCACTTTGCTTCTCTATATTCTCTGGTGGGCCTCTGTTGTTTTCTCCTACCAATAGGGAACCCACTTAAGAACTCTATACGGGCTCTGGAATACCCCATAAGGGAAAGGGAGCAGTTTTTCTTATAACAAAAGCAAGCAGCAATGTAACAATGAGGAGGAGGAACTGCAGGTCAAGTGGGGGCTCATGTCCCCTATAGCCTGTGAGGTCCTCGTAGGGCATGCTGAGACAACTGCCAGGGCCCCAGCCCCACTGCAGTGCCCACCAATCAACACGGAGGAAATGAGGCACCATTTTGGTTTCCCAGAATGCTCCCCTCATGTACCATGGTACCAAGGCATTGTGGGAAATTTAAGCGCCGGCTCACTACCGAATACGGATCAGGGTACTTCTGCTGCTGCCCACCACTGCTAGGAAAGCCCACTGGACCCCATCAGCTCCAAAGGCATAGCTGTCAACTTTCAGATTTGAAAATAAGGGATCAGCAGCCTCACCTGTCCCGGGGACAGCCTACGGGATATCTAACAATCCGGGATAGCAGCGGGAAACGGCGCTGGAATAAGGGAATTTCCCACAAAAAAAGGGAAGGTTGACAGCTATGTCCAAAGGAGGGGACCCATCCAAAGATGGCTCCCTCAGTCCTAGAGCCGAGGACAGATTGTCACAGACAGGGGCTGAGTTCAGCCTATGCTTATCAAGATGGAGGCTGGAGAAGGAGAACGAGGCTGACCTTCGTGCAGATTTTTCACCAGCTGCTCCAGAATGTGCACATATGCAGGGATTACGGCTGTCAAGGCCAAAGCTGATCAGCTGCAAATTTAAACCTTCAAGGCCCAGCTTGTTCACACATCTGGGATGTTGTTAATCCCCAAGAGGAGGGTGGCTGAGTAGGGACAATGAGGGACCCAAGCGATGCACTTGGCCTTCAGCATACAAGACACCACTGAGGTCAATATTGTGCAATGGAAATTACATACCCTCCAACCTTTCTACAGTGAAAATAGGGATGTCCTATTCCATAATAATAATAAGAATAAGAATAATGTTATTATTTATACCCCGCCCATTTGAGTGGGTTGCCCCAGCCACTCTGGGCAGCTGCCAACATATATAAAAACATAATAAAACATTTGAATATTTTAAAACTTCGCCATAAAGGACTGCCTTCCTATGTCTTCTAAAGATAGTTGTGTTTCTCCTTGGCTCGGAGGTTGCGTAACTCCATACCTTCCAACATTTCTCCGATGTAAACAGGGGCATCCTAAGGAAAAGTGGGACATACCGGGATTAAATCAGAAACCGGGACGGCTTCTGTAAACCCAGGACTGCCCCTGGAAAATAGGGACACTTGGAGGGTCTACTTCCAATTCTACAATTCTATGAGTAGGAGGTCTAATTTGACCTAATCTTAGAGGGCTGTTCTTATGTTCAAACCCAATCAAATGGTTCCACTTGAAGAAATTCGTGGTTTTGCGTTGGGCTGGGCCATTGGGGCAAGTATCTCATAAACTCTCTATTTCTCCCCCTTTTACAGCAATTGCTAGGTTCCCCCTGAGCTGATTCAGACCCTCACTCAGCTTCTTCCTTTCCCTCTTTGAGGAGTACAAGGTGTTCTAATTGTTCACCAGAAGCACAAAGTGCCTCATTCAGCCACACATCTGAAAGGGCCATGATGATGCACAGAACAGGTGGGTGGTTTAGAGGCAGCCCATTCTCCATCGCTGAGGGTGGTGAGTGGTGACAGGGGACCAGGAGAACAGAGCCTCTGTGAATCACTCACACTCAGAAACCCTTAAAAAAAAAATATGTGTACTTAAGCTAGCCTTCCTTTATTTTGAAAGAAAAGCTGTTTGTGGGTTCCAAATAATAGTATCAGCCCTGTATGCTTTTTCTCCAGTATGCAAGGCTGGGTTGACCATTAAGCAAAATAAGCATGTGCTTAGGGTATCAAAGGAAGTGGAGGCACCACAGAAATCTCCCATTGCTGGATTTTTAACATTAATGGCTACAAATAGCTCAGCTGAGCGTTCATTTTCTCAGTTGAAGTATTTTTTTAAAACCCCAGCAATACAACTATGCAACAAAGGGAGGCTGGGTGCCTTATCTCTACTGACTATAGATGCAGATATGTTACGTAAGATTGGTTTTGAGGATCTGACTTTGCAATTGGAAAAAGAAGGAGAATTTTTTTCAAATATAAATATACCAAAATAAACATTCTTTTTCCACCTTACTGTAGGTTTTGTTTCATTTCAAAAAAAAAATTCCCCAAATTTTACAATTTTTTATTTTTTATTTACAGGATTAAAAAAAAATATTACGGTTTTATTTACTTTTTTATTATTTTACTTTCAAGTGTTCATCTAGAAATGAACATGTACAAATCTGTCCTTTTTTAAAAAGAGATAAAGAGCCATACTGTACATCGCCATTAAAACAAAAATATAAAAAGAAAAAGGGTTAACAAAAAAAAAAAAAAAACATGGTTCATAGGATAACCAGGTACGCAGGAAGAAACAAACCATACCTCTTCCTTCCCCCAAAGCTATTCTATAAACTCTGCATCTCAAAGTTGAGAAAGTGGTCTAAACCACTTTGTCTCTCTTCATTTTGTGCCCGGAAGTACTCACTTCTGCTCATATGCAACCATATTAGTTCAACAGCTGGTCGTTGGGATTAATTCGAAACTAACAAACAAGCAAGCAAAAAAAACCAAGTCACAGAGGCAGCTAAAGCCACTTGTTCGTTTCATCTATATTTAGGTCATTTAACAGTTTTAATTCTAAAAATTGGTCTTCCAGCTTTGCAGCCGGAGATGAACTATGTAGTTCTTTGGGTTCCTATCCCACCCACTCTTACAGGCTTAGGGAGAGTGACTCCATGTGGTCAAAATAAAATGCACAGATAGGACATAATGGAGCAAGGGGCACACAGCAAGCAAAGTCGATTGATTTCAATGGGCATTGCTTCCTTGGCACAGGATTGCAGACTTAAGCAGGAATTTAAGGCTGTGATCCTAGACGCAATTACCTGGGAGAAGGCTCCACTGAAAACTATGAGACTTTCTCCTGAGCAGACATGCATGTAGGCTTGTAGTCAACTCTCATTTCAATTCGTGGGATTTGAAAGTTTTAACTGCAGGTAGATCATGTCCAGGGACGTGGGTGGCGCTGTGGGTTAAACCACAGAGCCTAGGACTTGCCGATCAGAAGGTCGGTGGTTCGAATCCCCGCAACGGGGTGAGCTCCCATTGCTCGGTCCCTGCTCCTGCCAACCTAGCAGTTCGAAAGCACGTCAAGGTGCAAGTAGATAAATAGGTACTGCTCCGGCGGGAAGGTAAATGGCATTTCCGTGCACTGCTCTGGTTTGTCAGAAGCAGCTTCGTCATGCTGGCCACATGACCCAGAAGCTGTACGCCGGCTCCCTCGGCCAGTAAAGTGCCGCGACCCCAGAGTCGTTCGCGACTGGACTTAACGGTCAGCGGTCCTTTTACCCTTTACCTTTTAATTATGAAACTCCCTGCATCTCAGGACCTGATTAGACACTGCAAGCAGGGCTTTCCACCCCCCAGCCAGAACATGCCAGAACTCAGTTCTGGCACCTCTCAGGTGGGCGCCATTGCCATTATTTTTCATGGTGAGTTTTCTAGAAAAATAGCACTGGTTGCAAGGAACAAACCATGACCGCATTTTAAAACCATACTATTAGGAAAATGCAGGTTTTTTGTGGTGCAGGTGGGGGGATTCCATTTGGAGTAGAGAAGCAGTGAAGGGGATTCTTAATCTCCCCTGCCCAGCCCAATTCTCTGCTCCAAAGTGCATTTGTCCTTCTCCCTTATTTTTCTTCTTACAGAGCTCCAAACTTTTACTTGCAAACAGTGCTTTTTTCGGGGGGGGCATACCCCTAAACATTTTGTGAATCTAAGTTTGGCCTCTTTGAGGGGCAGTATTTCAATATGTGTAGGAAAATGAGAGTACCCCTAAACATTTTTTTTGGAAAAAAAGCACTGTTCACATATACATCGTTTTGTATCTCCATGTGGAAGGGAGAAATTTGCAACAGAAAAGTGGAAGAGAATGAGAAAAACAAAGTTAAGGAATGCCTTCTTCCTGGCGGTTTCACTACTCTAAAATCACCTGTACCAAAGTGCCTTTTTGAGGAAGAACCTTTGAACTGCACATAGGATGTACGTCTCAGCAAAACCTACTTCACAGGCTTGATTCTAGGCTAAAGTTCCCCCAAAAGCCTGGAGAGAACAAGAGTTTGGAAGAAAGATCATTCCTTGACGTGTGCACACTTAGCTCAATGGTTTTTTCGGGGCGGGAGGGACAGGATTTAGAAACCTGCAGAACCTATTTGACCAGAGGCTTCACTAAAGCGGAATAAATGTATCTATACATAAGGGATGCAGAAACTGTGGTAATGGAAGGAGGCACCCAAAAAACAGCCCAAGGTGGACCAGATATTCTCAGTGTCCGCAAAATGCTGTCTGAGTGGAGTGAGAGATAGAAGAACATAGGTAAAAGAGGATGGGATGGAGTGTCCTGGAAAGGGAACTGGCTGGCTAGAACACTGAACAGGGTAACTCGACGCTGCAGTGTTTTATTGCGGTTCCCTCTTGCCAATAATAATTAAGGAAATGACGGCAGTCATGTTCATTAAACAACAGACTGCGCCTGTTTAGGGACCAGGGAGTTTGGATCAAAGATGACGACTTCAATTAGGCCTGTGCCCCACTCCCAAGAATAAAGGGAGCCTTGCAATTAGAGCACAGATATTAATTAGAAAGCCACAGACTTAAAGGATGTGAGAGCCAAGATGAGGAACATTTTACACAGAGCAAGTGATTCACTGTGTTCTTATCACTCTTTATGACACACACACAGAGAGCATGATTTCTCTATTATGTCTTCTCCTGTAAATTTGGTTGCCCCGGTTCAGAGCAGCAAGAGAATGAATGCAAGAAGCCATGTCTACATACCCTCCAATATTTCTCCAATGAAAATAGGGACATCCTAAATTATTATTATTATTATTATCCCACCCACCTGACTGGGGTTGTCCTAGCCACTCTGGGCAGCTTCCAATATATATTAAAACCTAATAAAACATGAAACATTTAAAAAACTTCCCCATACAGGGCTGTCTTCAGAGATCTTCTAAAGGCTGTACAGTTAGATCCATCTCCTTGGCTCGGAGGTCACATAACCCCCTCCAACATTTCTCTGATGAAACTGGGGACATCCTAAGGAAAAGTGGGACATTCTGGGATCAAATCAGAAACCGGAGCGGCTTCTATAAATCCACGACTGTCCCTGGAAAATAGGGACACTTGGTGGGTCTGTGTCTGACACAAGTCTCCAAGGGCGAAACAACACATTGTGATAGAAAGCGCTTTTTAAAAAGCCTGCTTAAATCGACCAATTTAAGAAAAAGGACCAATGTGGTTCCAATGTGGAACAGGCTTCCAGTCCAGATCGGAGCCTTACACCGGTGGTTTTCTGCCACAAACCTCTCCCAGCTGCTCATTTGTTAAAACTCACTGCACAGTTACTTGCTTGGGGCATCTACCGCTCCAGTGGACCTAAGCAGACTCTGCAACTCACCCAAATCTTCCTTCTCGCTTTGTATGCACTAAAGGACATTCACGGCTACCCCGTCCCCATTTCAGCTTCCAAACATACCTGGAATACCAAAAAGGCCTCTCTTTGCTTCACCCATTGCCCTGATAGGAACACCTGGGCTTCTTCTCCTCCACCATTCCTGCAGCAAAGACAACTCTCCCCAGCCGAAAAGCAAAGCAGACAGACTGGATTGCTTTCCAGTGTCAAATAAACGCAGCCGGGTTTCTAATCTCAGTTTGGGATTACAGCTGCTGGCTGGCCTGCTGCCACCCTAGCGAGCCAGCCAGCTGGCTTCAGAGAAACATCTTCCTCATCTTTCGTTATCACACCTGGGAGAGAGAGCCCAAGACAGGTGGCCACCGAAAACACAGAAAAGGAGTGAAAGCCTGGCTTTCATTAAGCCACCCTTCAGTTTAGGCTGCAAAAGCACCATACCTTTAAAGCACACCCCTCCCCCCCCCCCCGAAACTCTGTGAATTGTAGTTTGGCAATGGCAGCTCTGTAAAGGGCAAACTATAGTTTCCATAAATCTTTCAGGGAAGCAATGTGCTTTAAAGGTATGATGTGGATGTTTCCATAGAGTAGGAAAGGGGCTGAAACATACTCGGAGTCGAGAGTGGATTTCATGCTCTTTATTCAGCTCATAGTTGTGAGGAGGAATGAAAGTCCCCTCAAAGTATCTGCTTTATATACATTATTTACACAATGGGCTGCACGTGTTTGGCTAATTCCGGGATTGCCTTTGTAGGCCAATCAGGTTGTGGATTCACTTCCATCTGGAGCTGGATTGGGTGGCTCCTGCAGACCAATCATACTGCTGCATTGTTCTAGGACCAATCAGACTGCTCCATTCTGAATCCTATTGTTCTAGGACCAATCAGACTGCTGCATTTTGGATCCTATTGTTCTAGGACCAATCAGACTGCTGCATTTTGGATCCTATTCAACTCAGTACATAACAGGGGCATGGATGTCCTCTAGCCCAGTTCCCTGCCAGATGGCTGCTTAACCCCTACTTAAACACCTCCACTGAAGAAGAGCCCATCACCTCCCTCTGCAAGCTGTTCCACCAACAGCTCTTGGTGGTGGGACGTTTCTCCTGATGTTCAGCCAAAAATCTGCTTCCCTGCCATTTCCGTCCCTTGGTTCTAGCCCTGCCTTGTCTGGAGCAACAACTGCTAACACAGTTCTCCTTCATCTCCTGTATGACAGCGCTTCAGATGTCTGAAGGCAGCTATGTCCCCTTAAACTTCTCTTCTCCAAGCTAAACGTATCAACCATTCCTCATGCAATCTGGTTTCCCATCCCATCGCCATCTTAGTCACCCTCCTCCGAGCACAAATCGGCTTGTCAATCTCTGTCCTTCTCAAAACATGGTCTCAGGACTGGACACGGCACTCCTGGCGCAACCTCGCCAATGCAAGAACAGAGTGGCCATTCTTTCTATTCCCTGAAAGTTGAAGAATGGTGATGATATGAAGTCCCCACGTTGTCTAAAGTCATAATGAGCTTTACATGAGGCTGGAAAGGGCTGGTGGTTCGTTGCTACAACACACCAGAGATGGCTCCATTGTACAAGCAGCTGTTTAGTTCAGAGCCCTGTTGGATGAGGCCAAAGACACGCAGTGGTTACATAACTTTATGACCACTGCTCCATAGCAATTGTGTTATACAATTCCGTTCACCATATAGATGGGTTTATGAAGCATTTCTGTATCCTTCTGCTGTGCTGAAGAAGAATTTCACGAAACAGTGGGCATATCCGGAATCACTGTTCACTACGTCTGTTCGCGGACCACTTCAGCAGTGTTGGACGTCATAACAAAGATGTATGGCTTGTTTTCACCAGATAAGAATCTGACCCATTGCTTCATTCAGAGACTTGCATAGTCTACAGAGACTTTCAGAGACTTATAAGACTTATGTTTATTTAGTTCTATGTTTTTAAGAGAATCCATCAAGAGTCCATATTTTGTGATTTTCAGAGATTTATAAGATTTCTGTTTATTTGGTTTTGCAGAGAGTGCATATTTCATATATTTTATACTGTTCAATGTTCTGTATAGATTATATAAAGAGTTTATACTAACATCGCATTGTTGTACTTGGTCAGCATGTTGCTTTCGATAAATCCAAGACTGTCCCTGGAAAACAGGGACGCTTGGAGGGTCTGTACTGTTGACTGCCCTGCCCCACACTGTAATATGTCCACCCCACTGTGCTCCAAGTAGCATTGGGTGCCATTTTAATTTCCCACAATGCCCTGGGACAATACTACATTGGAGACACTGTGAAAAACAAAGATGGTGGATTTTCATTAGCCACCTGGTGTTATAGAGAGCACCAGTGCCCTCTTTCATGGTGAGCCCGCCAGAGCTCTCCAAAATAGGAGGGGGCCACCAGAAGGAACTTTGCCCATGGCCAGTCCCCTCAAACCTGGAGCTAAAGGGTCATCAGCATCATCGTGCCAAAGGGTCATCAGCTGCAACAGGAGCCACCAACCTTTTTTTGAGCCAAGAGGGCACATTTGGAACCTTGAGAACATGCTGCGAGTGCCAGTCACAAAATGGCTGCTACAGGGACATGGCACAATACAAAATGGCTTCCACAACCAGAAGGAAAGGGTATAGGCATTGCCCCCACCCCATCTCCCCTCAGACACTACATTAGCTGCCACCGCCATACTTTCTTCCCAAGAGGAGCTCTTTGCACCCTTCCTCTGCTCAGAACAGAAGGGAGGGGGCCCAATCCAATGAAATGTGAGCATACTGGTGTAGGGAGAGGCCTGAGCAAGGAGACCAAACAGTTTCTCGTGCATTGTGGATTTGCGAGGGGGATATTAAAACATATTTACTGAGAACTTTCATGGGCGTCATAGGAGATAATAGTCGAAATAAATTTTAAAAAATTAAAACATTGTCCAGTAGCACCTTAGAGACCAACTAAGTTTGTCCTGGGTATAAGCTTTCGTGTGCATGCACACTTCTTCAGATACACTGAAACAGAAGTCACCAGAACCTTATATATAGTGGGAGGGTGGGCTGGGAGGGTGGTTTTTCTCAGAAGGCTAGTAGGACATGGGTGATTGACTCAATGGGTATGGTAAACCTGTTGACGACTGCAATTAGTCCTACAGGAAAAAGCAAGGGATAGTATGCAGATGACCAAAAACAGCTTTAGCATATGACAAGAATCCAATATCTCTGTTCAGACCAGGTCTCTCCATAGTTTCCATAGTAGATAATACAGTGGTACCTCTGGTTATGTACTTAATTCGTTCCAGAGGTCCGTTCTTAACCTGAAACTGTTCTTAACTTGAAGCACCACTTTAGCTAAT
The DNA here is from genome assembly GCA_034642415.1 of Podarcis siculus. Taxonomy (NCBI): domain Eukaryota; kingdom Metazoa; phylum Chordata; class Lepidosauria; order Squamata; family Lacertidae; genus Podarcis; species Podarcis siculus. The sequence continues at coordinate 2,526,160 of JAXCMG010000034.1, forward strand.
GGGGCCTCCCACTGCTGCTGTGCCACCGCCGTGCGATTTCTGATCTCATCCTGAAGCAAAGTTTTTAACCCAAGGTAATATTTCTGGGTTAGTGGATTCTGTAACCTGAAGCGTACGTAACCTGAAGCATATGTAACCCGAGGTACCTCTGCAGTGGGTGCCACTCTGGCAATCCCTAAGCAGCAGGCACAAATGTCTCTCGGCTCCCTTCAGAAGAGAGATTCAGAAAGTATAAGCCTGCTGTAGAACTGGAGGTTAACAAAGACATAAATTGCCTTGTGTAGAACGGAGACCCTACTTTTACCTCACACAAAGGGCCCCGCAGTCAGCAGACTGCTACTCTTCCTTTATAATTCATGGCGCCACAGTTCACCATTAGACAGCATCGCATTTCAGTCACTCAACACCTGAGTCCCAATGCCAACCAGGTAAAACCATCCTCATGGCACCTCGTCTATTATTAACAGCCCCTTCCTGTGCCCAGCTAATCATGCCTTTGTTCAATTAAGCAAGTACAAAGGCAGGCATCCTTAACTGACAGATACCTTACATGCAGGGCAAGGGCCTGTGTAGGACTCCACACCTCCTCGGCTGAGGTAGAAATCAGCTGCTTTAGAACAGCAGCTTTATATATTTAAGAAAAATGCCTCTGGAGGTCCAGTTACTTGCACAGCCTGAAGCATAGCTCCATAGCACCCCTCCCCGGAGTGCAAGCCTGGGCAGTGTGCATGGAGGTCCTGGGCTGCCCAGAGAACAAGACCCCCCTTTTGGCATCGCTGATGGGGTCCGAAGGAAAGCAGAGCAATACAGAGTGGTGCATGCTCTGGTTATCTCCTGCTTGGACTACTGCAATGTGCTGTATGTGGGGCTACCTTTGAAGGTGACCCGGAAACTACAATTAATCCAGAATGCGGCAGCTAGACTGGTGACTGGGAGCAGCCACCGAGACCACATAACACCGGTCTTGAAAGACCTACATTGGCTCCCAGTACGTTTCCGAGTACAATTCAAAGTGTTGGTGCTGACCTTTAAAGCCCTAAATGTCCTCGGCCCTGTATACCCGAAGGAGCGTCTCCACCCCCATCATTCAGACCGGACACTGAGGTCCAGCTCCAAGGGCCTTTTGGTGGTTCCCTCACTGCGAGAAGAAAAGCTACAGGGAACCAGGCAGAGGGCCTTCTCGGTAGTAGCGCCTTCCCTGTGGAACGCCCTCCCACCAGATGTCAAACTTTTAGAAGACATCTGAAGGCAGCCCTGTTTAGGGAAGCTTTTAATGTTTAATAGGTTATTGTATTTTAGTGTTTTGTTGGAAGCCGCCCAGAGTGGCTGGGGAAACCCAGCCAAATGGGCGGGGTATAAATAAAAAATTATTATTATTATTATTTAAGAGCCACAGGTGAGAGCTGACGGCAGGATGAGGACCAAAGCTGGGCAAACTACTTCAGAATGAGCGCAACCTGTCCCTCAGCAGCGGTACTGCACCTCCCCTAGCACCCCATACCTCCCAAGGTGAAATCGCACTGCACTTACCGTATTTTTCGCTCTATAAGACGCACCAGACCACAAGACGCACTTAGTTTTTGGAGGAGGAAAACAGGGGGGGAAATATTCTGAATCTCAGAAGCCAGAACAGCAAGAGGGATCGCTGCGCAGTGAAAGCAGTAATCCCTCTTGCTGTTCTGGCTTCTAGGATAGCTGCGCAGCCTGCATTCGCTCCATAAGACGCACACACATTTCCCCTTACTTTTTAGGAGGGAAAAAGTGAGTCTTATAGAGCAAAAAATACGGTATTTCAGGAAGAAAACCAGATTTGTGAAGAAGTAACCCGTTGACTGGGAAACTGAACCAACATTGCTACAGAAGAGATTTTAAAGAAACATCCCCGGGAAGCCTGCACAACTGCTATGATGAACATTGCGGGATCTTTCATCTAGGGTTTCCTAGCTGGGATTTTGGCCATCAAAAATGGCATGGGAGGGGGATTTATGCAAATCGGCATAACATCCAGGAAAACCCAGACGTATTGCAACCCTATATAGGAATAGAAGTTTTTCCTTTAAAACTTTTGGGGGGAGGTTTTGCAAAAAGAAGTTCAACATCTTTGCCCCCCCCCCCCAATCTTTTGTGTCTGGATTTTCAGTAAAGATTTTCAGAATCAAAGTACTTGGCACAAATTATCTATGGGGGCTGAAAAAGGACAACCTGGGTTAAAAAGGTAAAGGTAAAGGGACCCCTGACTGTTAAGGCCAGTCGTGGACGACTCTGGGGTTGCGGCACTCATCTCGCTACTGACTGTAAAAAAAAACCCAAAACATTATGAGATTTATTTTATATTTACTTTATTTTTAAAAAATCAGAAAAAATAAAATTGCTTTGGCTTCCTCTTCCGTCCCGTCCCCACACAACCTTTGGTCACGGATAGTGACAGTTGCCTGGTGATGCTTCTCTAGTCCAGAAAAGTAACAAGAACTTCAAAGGGTTTTGTTCCTCAACATTCCGACTTGACTCTTCCCCCATCCTGATTGGCTGGTCCGCTGAAATGCTACAAGCATCACTGTGCGCAGAATCTGTACTTGCAACCTTAAAGGTGTAGTGTGGGATCAAGAAGGTACCTGCTGTTTTTGATCTGTTTTACGGTATTGATTGACTGAGCATTTTTGCAGTTGGTTGTGTTTTATGCTATAACACATTTGTATATCAGCAAATGATGTAAAAGCACATGCTGTAGTTAAGAAAAACCATGTTCTAGATAAAATACATAAAATTCTTAAGTAACTAACATTGCAGTAAATGGGAAATGCTGTCTTTAACACCTATATTTAAATTTGTAGCAGATGGTCCAGTAAGGTCTTGCGCTAAAAACACAAACTGCATTAGTAATCGGACAAGGTTTCACCCTGGGTGAGTTGAAGAGTGGCAATTTTACTGTCACAGAGAAGCAAATTAAACTTAGGATTGAAGAGCTAGCTCCCCAGAAGGATAACCCCTAGATATTTGAGTCAAGGTCAGGCGAAATAAATATATTTATTTACTAAACAAACGAAATAAGGGAGGCTTCTTACAAAATAAAATAATGAAAGATTCAGGAGCAGTTTATAACTGATGCCCCAGCCACCCAGGACAGGAAGCAATAAAAGGGGCAGTACCTGCAAAAGGAAGTTTTAATTAAATGTGCAGTAGCCCTGAAAAGATTCCTTCATTGCAGAGGATTAGATTAGATGACGCTCATGGTCCCTTCCAACTCTACAGTTCTGTGATTCTATTATTCCAGGGCAGCTGTCCACCAGCTCAAGACCACAGACCATATAACACAGGTCCTGAAAGACCTACATTGGCTCCCAGTACGTTTCCGAGCACAATTCAAAGTGTTGGTGCTGACCTTTAAAGCCCTAAACAGCCTTGGCCCAGTATACCTGAAGGAGCGTCTCCACCCCCATCATTCAGCCCGGACACTGAGATCCAGCGCCCAGGGCCTTCTAGCGGTTCCCTCCCTGCGAGAAGTGTGGTTACAGGGAACCAGGCAGAGGGCCTTCTCGGTAGTGGCGCCCGCCCTGTGGAACACCCTCCCACCAGATATCAAGGAAATAAACAACTATCTGGCTTTTAGAAGACATCTGAAGGCAGCCCTGTTTAGGGAAGTTTTTAATGTTTGATATTTTTTGTGTTTTTAATATTCTGTTGGGAGCCGCCCAGAGTGGCTGGGGAAACCCAGCCAGATGGGTGGAGTATAAATAAATTATTATTATTATTATTATTATTATTATTATTATTATTAGTTCCCCACAGTTGCTTTAAAGGCATTCCATTGCAACCAAGAACAAATCTATAGGTAGAGAACAAACAGGAGCTGTGATTACTCTCATTATGTATACTGAACCAGCCAAAGTGGGGGGAATCGTCTGCATTGACCCTACAATTATTAACCTTTTGCATACCTTGTATTATTTAGTTTTTAAGGGCTGTCGCAGGCGCTTTTGCTGCTTTCCAGGAAGTCTTGATCTAGGACCCAAAGGCTCTGCCCTTCCTTTTGAGCCTTTCCCTTGGAATGCACACCTCCTCGTGCTCAAGTGCTTGGCACTCTTTTAATACATTTGTGGCTGTGCCGAAATAGAATTGGATCCAAGCGAGCGCCATGACCCATGGCTCCAGGCGGCTGGCGTCTAGACTAAACACTGGCTGCATTCCATCTCCACCTTAGGGCCACTGTACGAGAGCCAACGCCACCATTACTTTTGCAAGGAGTAATTGCAGAACAACTACGCTCAGAAGCGCCATGGAGGCTGCAGTCAGACAATTGGTGGGCTAGTTCAAATCCATGTGAAATTCAGCTCCCCTTTCTTGCTTTTTTTGGCCCTGAGAGTTGACGATGCTGCAATGGCAGCAGAAGCAACAAAAGGCATATGCCTCACCAGGCTCAAGAATTCAGCAGCTATTTACTTTAGGAATCCTCTCTCTCTTGATCAGCTACTTCAGTCCTAAAATAAAAGGTCAACAACCTTGGTCGGCCCTCGCGCATGTTCACCTCATCAAATCTGGCCCTCTTTGAAAAAAGTTTGGGCACCCCTTGCATAGATCTTCTTGCCTCAATACCTTGCTAGCATCTGTCAGAGCTGGAACTATAAACTTTTGGTTGTGCATGCAGTTTTCCTGTGTGGTGAGCTGTCAGAATTGCGGTTTGGAGCACTTTCCTGGCTGCAAATAATCTTAGGCTCTGGGAGAGACCTGTCAATGTGGCCTGGTTATTGGACTCTCCTAGACAGGAAGAGCTATAAGGATCTTTCTGTTTGTTCTGGGAACTTGCCTGAGCACAGCTGTCACAGCTGAGCACTGTCACAGCTGCCTACTGCTATACCCTAACAATTTCCTCTCACCTTTTACAGTGGTCTACCTGCACTTTGTCCATGGATGGTAACAGCAGCCACGAAATTAAAAGACCCCTGCTTCTTGGGAGAAAAGCAATGACAAACCTAGACAGCATCTTAAAAAGCAGAGACATCACCTTGCCAACAAAGGTCCGTATAGTAAAAGCTATGGTTTTCCCAGTAGTGATGTATGGAAGTGAGAGCTGGACCATAAAGAAGGCTGATCGCTGAAGAATTGATGCTTTTGAAATATGGTGCTGGAGGAGACTCTTGAGAGTCCCATGGACTGCAAGAAGATCAAACCTCTCCATTCTGAAGGAAATCAGCCCTGAGTGCTCACTGGAAGGACAGATCCTGAAGCTGAGGCTCCAATACTTTGGCCACCTCATGAGAAGAGAAGACTCCCTGGAAAAGACCCTGATGTTGGGAAAGATGGAGGGCGCAAGGGGAAGGGGACAACAGAGGACGGGATGGTTGGACTAAACAACACTTACACTTTCTTCAGCTTCTCCCCACCCCATATTCTCCCTTCCTCTTCCTCCTCCTCCTCCTCTTCCCTTATTTCTCAATACCTTTTCCTGGTCCTCAGCCTAGGCATGAAACTTTTGATTCCAGACGAACTGACAGTTTCCCCTTCCTTCACAGAAGCTAGACTGAAAATTGCAGCAGCAACTCGTCATACTATGCCATGCCAGTCTGTGCCAGAGGTTTCACTACCCCCCACCATATTGTAGATGTGGGGAAGGGGATCCAAGGGCCAAATGTGTCCTCCAGGTTTCTGTAGCTGACCCTCAGGACTCTTCCCAAATCACCTCTCCCCAATCTATGCCCTATTTTGCCTCGCCCCCTTGAGTGTTTTTGCCTGGCTGAAATGTGCCCTTGGACTCTGATCGTGCCTACGGCTTGCTGGGAAAGGGGGGTGTACAAGTATGTACAAACTACTTACTGTACAAAGGTATTTAAAAAAAAAATATGGTTGCTCTGCCTGAGTTTGTGCTGTCCAGCTGCTCAGGTGTCCTCTGCCTGGAAGTTGTAGACTGTCATTGACACACACACCTGACTTTGCTTGCAGTGGTTTCATCAAGCGGTATGCACCTGTAGCAAGAGATCTTTCCGCGCTCCCTTTCATAGTGGGAGATTCCCTGATGCAAGCATCCATACTACTGCTAATACATAATTCATATTCCTGTTTCAAGGGACCAACGCAGGCTTGAAGCAGCAGCCGCCAGTTTTGCATTTTTATTTTTAGAACGCCTTTGTTGTCATGTTGTTCATGCTGGAGTCTAGCGTCTTAATGATGTATCCCAGCGCAGAGCTAGGGTTTGCAACGAGTAGGCGAACGGAACTGCCTTGCAAGATTCACCTGTCTTTAATGAAAAGGGAAAAAGGATACCAAGCTAGAAACGGGTGTAGCCCCATGGCTTGCAATGAGATTAAAAACCAAGCCCATTCAATAGATTCTTGGATTCTGCCCAAGCTTTTTGTTTCTTTTTAATAGCCCTCCATATAGATTTGACCTTCCACTTCTCTACAGCGTTGGCTCATCCAGCTCCATCATCCTCTACCATCTGTGCAGCTCTCATGTTCCCTTCTTCCCTTTTGGCCTGAAACTTGTCTGCCAGGACGCTTTTGTGATGCAGCCTCTCTTATGTCCTTCAAACCCCTCCCCAAAACCAACCATGAAGTCTTGGGTACATCTGATACACACACACCCAAATACCCTACTACAACCGCTAAACCAGCATATATGAACTGCAGCAATAGCATCTTGGTCTGGTCACTCCTGTCTTCCTTTCTCCCCTTTTATCATTTCCATCGTGACATTCTTCAGATTGCAAGCCCATTGGTGTTAGGGATCCGCTCCCACATTATTGGAGAAACACCACGTACCATGATGGCACTAACATGAATAAATCATAGTAGCACAATGCTCCTTTTCAGCCCAGTTTTGGGCAGGGGGGAATTGCACAAGCCTTAGTTGTGAATAGAATTCTCGAGCTGTTGAACAGGCATCTTCTTATATGGGTTTCTGGGCAGTTTTGCCATCCAGCAACCAGCCAGACCAAATGATGCTTTGCTTCAACAAAGTTGGCAGATTGGATTCTTGGACCATGCCCTAAGCAAACACCAGTCCTAGGGATACCATCTATGAAAATGGCCTTGGAAAACCACAAAACCAGTCCTATTTTAAATTGTGTTTTGAGAATTGCATTCAGTTCTTCCATGGGTGGGGGAACCTCGGCTTTTGAGTGCTAAATGAGACCCTTCAGGCCTCTAGACATGTCCCACAGAACTTTTCTGAAACCAGCACCGTTCCAGCTGCGTTTCAAATTCTGCATGTTTTTACCTACCTTGCTTGTCTGCCTGGAAAATGAAGTGTGTGTATGCAGCAGTCGGCCTTCCATACAAAAGTAACTTTTGCATTTAGTCTTCCAATTGTTTTGGCCTCCGGCCCTGCCTACCACAGGTCATGCAGACCTTGGAAAGTTGCCCAGAATGGAATGTGGCTCTTTGGCTGATTTCCCATCTTTGCAGTACATCAAAGGCTTTGGGTTTCCACCTCCCATTTTTATTTATTAGTGATATCCTCTTACTTTAGGAGTGTGCTGGCACTGACAGCAATAGTTGGAACTGAAGCTTCATTTCTAATCTGTGAACATCTAAAACAGAAGATCCATAAATATTCTTATGGCTACAAAATAAAAAAATGTGGTATCTTGAAAACTAGATTTGGGAGGACTGTGTTCTTGCAGCTTCCCCATATGGTTCTGGGTTCAGCCTCTCACTTCCCTATTTGTAAAAGGGGAACTGTTAACAAATCCCCATGTTCTGTGCATTAAAATCAAACTGCTTACATCAACACAGCCAAAATATGGCAAGCTGTGTCTGAAAGGGCAAGATTTTTCTTTCTTTTTTGAAGAGATTTAACACTGCCAAAACCCAAATCTCTAGTTTCTACACCACTTGGCATTTTCAAATATACATCTAAAAATGCATGGCGTTTCAGGACAAAACCAGAGACTGCGAAGCACTTTTATGTTAGGAATTGAACGGTAAGAACGTGCGGCTTTTGATATTTATCACTCTTGCAGTTGGAAAACAAACCTGCCAGGGCTGAAAGATAGGAGCTTCTGCCGCTGCCCCCTCAGTGGTATCACTTAATCAAATGCTGGTTTGAGGCTTCTTCCATCCCCAAAGTTTTAAAACCAAAGCGATCAAGATGTCAAATTTCTTATCCATGTTCACGCAGCTGATGCATCCTGCTATAATCAAACAAGTGCTCTCATTCTGGCCTTATCGGATTTGCTCTGCGGTCTCTCAAGTAAAAATGGAATTCATTTTGATTGCATAAAATGGATACGTAATATGTGCCCTTTAGCTGTGAACGGTCAACACCAGCTCCCTCCTGCGTGGACAAGATTTACTGCCAAACTGAAAGTTGCTTGTCGATGTGAACTCAATGAAGATGATTATGAAACTTTCCCACAAGCCAAATAAGTCCCACTGCCTTCCCCAGAGTCATTCACACACACACCCTAGCAACTCAGCACTTACCAGCAGAGCAAACTGGTGGGTTGTGGGTTTTTTGTGTTTTAACCTCTTGAGAGAATAGGGAAAGAGTGGGAACTGGAGCTTACTAGTGGGCTGCATTGTAAATGTCATAGTGGCAACTATCCTTGGGCCTGATCCAGAACTGCCATTGAAAACGGTTGAGACGTGATGTTAGCTCTAACATCCCGCCTCCCCGTGCCGTGCAAGTGTTTTCAGACGGATGGCCTCCTGGGGAAGAGATCAATTTCTCCAATTGTTTAAAAAGGGAGTGATACACAAGGCACAACCAGAGCAGACCTGGGGAGACCAAAACTTAACAGCTCACTCACTGCACAATTTCAGTGATGGCCCAGGAGCGTATATGAAGTCAGGTCTGGTTTGTATTCTGAAGCCTTGGTTTTCTGCTTGTCACTTACGATCCACTGGTGAGGGCTGAATTTACTGTTTAATTTGTAGCCATCAAGAATGAAAATGCTAACTAACCTACCCATACTAAGCGAAACACAGTAGTACCGTTCCCGAAGTCCGTTCTACTTCCAAAACATTCGAAAACCAAAGCGCGGCTTCCGATTGGCTACAGGAAGCTTTTGCAGCCAATCAGAAGCCACGGAAGTCCTGTCGGACTTTCGGCGTTCAAAAATAGTTCACAAACCGGAACAGTCACTTCCGGGTTTGCAGTGTTTGGGAGCCAAAACGTTTGAGAACTAAGCTGTTCGAAAACCAAGGTACGACTGCACCCAGCAATGCATTCCTGTTTATGGAAGAACAGATCTGATTTATCCAATGTGTAAAAAGGCGACATCCGGCACATAGCCACCCGAGTTACTACATACGGAGATTAGAGGGCTCATGGTGCCGTGCGAGATTTCACAGAAGTGTATCCGCTGACACTCCAATAATGTTGACCCCAAATTCAACCCCTCCTTCCTCAAACACCATCTGCCCTTAAAGACAAAAAACCCACCAACACAAATGCTTGCTTGATGGTTAAAAAAATTCTGGGTTTTTATTGGTTTTGCTAGACAATACTAAAAAAAAAAATCCCTCCATTCTGAAAGGCAGGGCTTGAATTATTTAAATTTTGATCCATTTGTTTAAAAAAAAAAAAAAAAAAAAGGGGAAAGGGGGAAAAAAATAATAAAAAAAAAAAAAAAAAATCATTTGTAAGTTCACCTTTATGCCCATGTTCAAGAGTTATTTACTTTCAAGAACATATTTCTAAGGCAAGGGCGTTTATGAAGGACAGTGAGAGCAGCCAGACTGAGAGAAGAAATGTAGAAAAATCTAAAACTGGATTTTTAAGGTTAAAGTCGATAGGAAAACTCCAGAATGCATTATAGCAATATTGTTTGAATGCGTACAATAAAATTTAACCCCTCTTGAAAAGCAGGTAGCATTCTGCAAATAGTTACTGCACTACTCACAGGGGTGAGGCGAATCGTTACCCCACCTGCCCCCCAAAGTAGCAGCACACTAGCATATTTGAATCCTCCACACAAAACCGCTTCTGCACCTGATCTCAATTAGAGTCAAAACTGAGGGGCGACAGCAGACAGCCATTTTGACAGTGGCACTTACAGCTTCCTATCGCTGCAAGGATTCAAATATCACATGGCAATGCCACAAGGGAAACTGAATCAGGAGGAGCACCCAACCTGCACCAGTCAAAGCCAAAAGGATTCATTTAACTATGCTGCATGGTAGCATGGTAAAAGATCCCAGGCAGGCTGACTGTTTCCTAAATGGGTTATTTAAGACCAGAGCGAGGAACCCGTGGCTCTCCAGGATTTATTGGACTCCCAATTCCCATCATCACACCCAGCCAGCATGGCCAATAGCAAAGGATGATGGGAGCTGTAGTTCCAACAGCATCCGGAGGACTAGAAATTCCCCAGCCAGGATTTAAGAAGAAGGAAAGAGCCAGCTCAGTTAGACTGGGGCTGAGTGCTGCCATGTGTGGACTCGGCCCACACCCCTCAAGTGCCTCTCTAGCCCTTGGTTGGGCCGCAAGGGTGCCAAACATGCACCATTACTCATAAGCTCTACCCAAGTAATTTTTACCTACGGAGCGCCAAAGGAACTGCCCACAAAAATGGCATTATCTGATCTCCCAGTTGCCACGCCCTTTGGGAAGACTAAAACAACCCCAACAGTTCTACCGTACGGTGTTGTCGGTCAGGGACAGTGCCGACCCGGTGGTATCACTAGAGGCCATGTATGGAAAGATAACATACAAGCTCAGCTAGTGACGAGACCATGAGGAGGAAGCCTGCGACTCAAGTGCATGCCCTCCAAAGAGTATATAGCCTGCTGAAGCCCTCACTTCAGCATACATCTGATTTCCAGAGTTACACATACGAACACTGACAATGAAAGGCTTGATTGTTCAGCATGGAGATGTGGGGGGGGCGTTTTTTTTTTTTTTCTGCCATGATCCCAGTTCAGAGTACTGCAAGAAGCAGAAAATATTTAAAGGACATTTTATATATATATATATTTATTATATATATACTTCGAGATAAGAAAAATAAGGCTAATTCAAGCCTTGCCCTGTGCAAACAAAAACCAAACGAGAGATCGCCACTCACACAAAGGTCCCGATTACATTATCACAGTCAGCTTGTTATTTCCTGTTTTCTCTCTATTTTTTTTTTTTATAGGACAACTGGGGAGCTGAATTCTCCTATGGTTCAGGAGGAAGAGGGGCGGTATGGAATTGATTTCAGTTAAGCTATATATAAAAAAAAATGACCTGGGAGGGAGAAAAATCTCAAATACAAGACGGCTGACTGTTCTAGGGTTTGGGGGGAGGAACCGGGTGGGCAAAAAAGTAAAGAGTCTGTTAGTCAAGTAATGAATGAGTTTTTAAATTATTCTCTTGTTTTTTTGAAGTCTAAAGTTCAGAAGCTGTGGGTCCCATCATTACAGGGCCGCCACAAAATAGAAGTGGACCCCCCCTGCCCTCCCCCGACCTCATTTTGAAGAAGTCTGTGTCATCCGCTGCTGCGTGTTGGAAGGGCTCCCCCCACCCCCACCCCCCGCAGGAGCAATCTGTAGCAACCAGGAAGGGCAGGTGGGACTCAGGACGAGAGGGCGCTTTCCTTCTGTGTTGGCTGGACTTGTGAACGCTGCATCACCTTTTGGCTTTCGACATCTCTAAAATGTTTCTCGACCTGGGTGGAGAAGGAGGCAAGGGCGTTAGTGCTGGCCAGACGCAGCAGATCCTATATCAAACCGCAAGCTACAGCGGGATTTACAAGGTAGCCTATAGCCAATGACGACTCTTCTTCCCGCGACTGCACAAACAGCAGAGACCAAGGCTTTTAAGTCCATCCCGGGCCAGAGCGTACATTCCTCCCCACTCCACTGCCACACAGGCAAAAGTGGGAATGCACGCACACACATGCACACAAAGGTGCCAATATGATGTTGTCGCTGTCCGAAGTTAACTTGAATGGAACACACTGGAAATCCAACTTTTACCCCAATGGAAAATCCATTCTGTTTTACGGACAGAATCAATAGTCCAGGTTTTAAACCATTCTCCATCTCACCAAAGAAACAGCACGCAATTGGGACAAAAGGATATCTTTAGCCAAACAAAACCTAGCAGCAAATGCTGAAGGCAGGTGGGAGGCCTGGGCAATTCAATGCAGAGTATGGATGCTGGTACAACTTGAGTCAGTCTTTTGAGTCATACCTCTTTCCTCCTGCCCTCCCACAGTCCACAGGCATCGGTCTACTTACTATTTTGCGTACATGACTTAGGGCACTCCCCTCTTTGCCTTTACAGTTTTCCACTTGGTATGGAGGGGCAATGACAACTTCTTCCATCACGACTATATTCTTCTCTTGCCATTTACAATCTTTAATACTGCAGGAAGCAACAGAGGGTTCAATTTTTACCAACAATAAGAACAACACACAAAAAAACTTAAGTTACTGAAAAGCAAAACTACAAAGAGGGAAGTAGGAGGTGGTTAAGAGCTGCCATGCAGCTACCCCAATGCCTTCCTCTTTAGCATTATTGTAGTACCAGTACCATGATGACCACTGTGCAGAAATGGGTGCCTGAACAGGTCATGGTTTACATTAATATAAGAACGTCGGAAAAGGCAGTGGGAGACTTTATAAACAGAGGGAATGGGGCCAGGACAAAAAACTAAAGAAATCAGGCTGTGGTAGACCACAAAAGGATCCTGCAAATGTGGATTTCGAAGAGCAGAGTACAACATCCCTAATCCACCAGTCCTAGTCCAATTAAAAGCACTTCATTTCCTATAGTCCAGGGGTCAGCAAACTTTTTCAGCAGGCGGCCGGTCCAGTGTCCCTCAGACCTTGTGGTGGGCCGGACTATATTTTGGGGAAAAAATATATGAACCCAGAGATGCATTTTAAATAAAAGGACACATTCTACTCATGTAAAAACACGCTGATTCCTGTGGATTCTAAATCTGTCTATGGGCCAGATTTAGAATTGGGTCAGATCCGGGCCCCGGGCCTTAGTTTGCCTACCCATGCTATAGTCAATTGCGCCATGTTCAGATGGCAAGGGAACAAAGAGTTTCCAGTGGACACCTCAGTGGTGGAAATGCCTCCCAGACAAGACTCCAGAGTCCAAGACTGTGCATCTTTTGGCATTATACAAACAATAGGTTTAGGAGGCCCAACAACCCATTTTAGTCCCTGCTTAGTCAAAACATTACTCCACCCCTAGCATCACGTCCCTAGGCTGGTTCCATCCTGAATTTCACACACTGAGTTCAGACATATGACATGGAGCCCCTATACACAAGCAGCTGTTTGTGCACAGCAGCTCCTCTGACATCTGCACTCAATGCAAAGATGTCAGGCAGCATGGCTGGCCAAGGGATGAAGTGCCAGGGGCAACACACCAACACAGACCTGCTTCATCATGCAAGTGTCCTACACCCAGGTAACACATAAATAGGGCTAGGAAATTACTTCTCTGGTGATCAGTCCAGAGCTTTGTTTAGCACTCAATTTGCTGAAGCTTCCTCCTCCAGCAGGGGAGAGTTGTTTACTTGAAATCATCTATGTGAACTTATTTCAAGGACTGTCAGCAGAAAGAAACTGCTTATCGCCAGACATATCATTCCGCGACTAAGGAAAATTTACAAAACAACAATGGGTTTCCAGACCAATCCACAACAAACTGAATAACTCAATTTGCACCACAACACTCACTTTTTTCCTCCTAGAAAGTAAGGGGAAATGTCTGTGCGTGTTATGGAGGAAATGCCTATGGGTGGCATGCCTACGGATTTTCCTCCTCTAAAAACTACGTGCGTGTTATGGTCGGGTGCGTGTTATAGAGCGAAAAATACGGTAATAAGCAAAGCTGAAAAAAGGGCCCATATTTCCTTTCTAGGTTTATAGCCTCAATTAACTGATTTTTTTTAAAAAAGCTCGTATTCCAAGTCGGTGTTTCAAAATATGTTAGACTAGTCTAAGCAACCCCCTTTCTCCTAATCAACTGAACTGCAATATTGTATTAGCTGATATACAACACCTGCAGAGTTGCATTATTTTACTCAAAACTTTGCAGAGCTACAGCGATTAGACCATATTAAATTATTCTAGGGGGGAAAGGAAGTGTTTAAGGTATTTTAACTACAAACTGTTTTATAAACAGTTATAAAACCTTCACTGGTAATACATTTCAATAACTTTTCAGAACTTATCACATATGAGGAGGTGTCTAGAAACTGAGTACTATTTCTAGCATTGCCTCTGTTATGATTAAGATGCAATTCTAGAAGCCTGTCAGACAGGAAGGTGTATTTTGGAATCTATGATAAATAAGAATGGTACTTAGGAATATTGATAATGCTATTTATCAGGTTAGAGCTGGTTCTTTTCAGCTGTACCTATTATATTTGGTTTGTTTACGGATACATTTTACTGCTTAATGGAAAAGCATTCTTACTGAATCCACCAACTGTTTTACCATACTCAGTGATCTATCTTTCATTGAATTCCAATGAATTAGCGAGCCTTATTTATTAACATGTATTAAACTGCATTATTTACATGCACAGCAGATTCTAAACACAGCATCTGTATATGTAAATACATTAAAAAGTGCACGTGATTCAAGTTTTCATGAGTGTGTTATTACACTGTGTATCACTCATATGCTTTTTGCAATACAGGAAACCCACCCCCTCCCAAAAAAACAAGAATGATTTCTGTTCACTGGGTTACATTTTGTAGTGGGGGTTTACACATAAGTCATACAGATCAAGGTGTTAGACACAACACTTTTCATTAGCAAAGAACTATAAGCTTCATGAAGCGCTATTCAGATCATCCATGTAGCAAGACAAATGCAACAGCTGGTCAATTTTATATCATCATCCTCCCTAGAAGACTCTTTTCAGTGTTCAAAGTATCCTTATTGGTCTAGAGCAGTGTTTACCAAACTTGGGTCCCCAGTTGTTTTTGGACTACAGTTCCCACCATCCCTGCCCACTGGCCCTGCTAGCTAGGAATGATGGAAGCTGTAGTCCAAAAACAGCTGGAGACCCAAATCTATTACTCTTCTTGGGACCCCTGATGCAAGCCACGTGAGCCAGGACCATGTGTATGTTGCATTAAAAGGACAATCTACACCACAGTAATCAAAGTTATTTGCACTTTGAATAAATTATCTACCTAGCACATTCTGCTTTGACCGGCCATAGGCAAGCAGGTTTTCAAAGAATTTAAGAATTAAGGAAAACATGGAAAGAAACTTCCATTACCATCTGGTGGAACCACATATCTTGCAAGGGGTGGATGCATTTGACAGCGATTTCTGCATTTAGTAATTGGATTCAGGTCTCTGCCTTCTAACTCCAGATTTTTCCTTCCCATCCCTAATACTTACGTCTTGTGTATAGTCTGGAAAAGCTGCTGTCCTTCCAATGAGACCCCAGCACTAATTGCATATGCCTGGCTCAGCTTTTCTTCCTTCTCCATCCGTGCTTTGTTCGCAAGCTGGAAAGGAGATATCAGAAATGCAGAGATCTTAATCTTGGATCGCAAATGGTTGCAGACACTCTAAGCCTTAAATAGAGTTCTATTTGAAGGAAAACAATTTTTGCAGGACAGGGGATGCAACATATTCCATCTCATGAGCCGACACACCCCAGCTACTTGAGTACCCTGCCCTCAATGATGCAAAGCACACAGTAGCTCTATGACAGGCACCCCCAAATGCGGCCCTCCAGATGTTTTGGGACTACAACTCCCACCATCCCTAGCTAACAGGACTAGTGGTCAGGGATGGTGGGAATTGTAGTCCCAAAACATCTGGAAGGCCAAGTTTGGGGATGCCTGCTCAATGGAAATCACAACCTTTGGAAGTAATTAGATTTTTATTAAAGAAAGAAGAGGAATTGGGCAAACACAATCCATTGCACTACACTGTAGTGCAATTTGTGGTAAAACCTGGGTTATGAACTAACCTGAAATACATACAGTCGTGCCTTGGTTTTTGAACAGCTTAGTTCCTGAATGTTTTGGCTCTCAAATGTCGTAAATTGTTATGATTTGCGGATTATTTTTGGAAGCCAAACACCCAACAAGGCTTCTGCAGCTTCTGATTGGCTGCAGGAGCTTCCTGCAGCCAATCAGAAGCCGCAGTTTGATTTTCGAACGTTTTGGAAGTCGAACAGATTTAATATCTTAATTACTTAATATCCCCAAGTATAGAGAATATACTTTAAGTTGGCATATTCTGTTTTTTGAACAACACATGCCAGTGATGAGGAATCCTCCATAATGGGGGCAGAGGTTTTCCTCCCAACAGATGCGAGAGCCAGGATGGGCAAACACACTTAGCAAAATTATAACACTGTACAGACAAGTCTGAAAGGCAGTAAACATTATGGGAGGGGAGAGAGAAAGTATTTCAGCATGATACAGCACCCATTTTGTTTGGTTTTATGTGATGCCCTAACTCACTCCTCTTTTTGGAAGGCCAAATGGCTTTGCTCTTAAACAAATGTGCTATTTCTACTCTCATGATACTCACAGTCCATTGCCTTTTAAACTGTGTACGGTGAGGAGATTTACATTCATGAGAGTGAGCAAGATGCACGGGTATGGGAGCCTTCTTTCAACCTTCCACATTCCAGCCCTAAATAAACCATGTGTAGATGGGCAAGACTTGGGGAACCTTTAGCCACTACATAAAACCTGAGTCTCTTCTCATGGCTCTTGCAATTCTTTTTTCAATTGCTTCCACACCAAGGTAACCAGAGCTGGGAGTTTGTAAGGGAGAGTGAAGAGGCTCAATACTGGGTCACTTTGCAGGAGACAATCTTACAGGGGTGGTGATGGGGTGCTAAGAAATAAACAGTAACTACAATCTTGTAGATGTGAGGCTGCCCATGATGGGGATACAGGTAGATGAGAAACCTGTATCCTAACTAAAAGGCATCAGCTAAACCAGATACAGCTCTCCAATGTTTCCAAACTTAAGTTCACCATTGTTTAAAGCAACGGCTGTTTTATTTAATTTTCTTTTCAGTGTAACCAATTACAGACACTCCCTTGACAATTCTGAACTCTCTTAAAAAATGTTTGAAATAGTATAAAAAGGGGCATATGGATGGGCTCATTGCACCAACCAAAGGACCACAATATGGCTAACCATGCCATGCTGAAATTCACAAAGCAGCCAGCTTGGTTAAACAAATAGAGAATGTCATGCTGTTAAAGGTTTTAAACATGCTCCTAAAAGGGTTCTTACCTTGCTAACATTGAGAGAAGCTAAAGGTGGGGGGGTTTCTGTACGGTCATTAATTATTTTCACATCTGAAACGTACTGTAAGTTTATAAGCAAGATATCTGCGTGGTTAGGTTTGCCACTTGACGAAGGGCATTCTGGAGGAAAAGATCGTTAAGGAAACAAATCCAAAAAATATATAATTCAACAGTTCAAAGAACAAATACCATTTGAAGGAAGAGTATTTACACATGGAAAGCCTAATTGCAAAGATCCACTTCCAAGGATGTTTGTAGTCCCTGCATGAGTTTCATGCATGAAGTTTATGGCCAGCCGCTCTACAGGTGCAGTTGTTGTAAACTTTCTGTGCAACAATATAGGGAGCATGTTACAATAGGTAACATATTACTGTAACACGTTACCACAAAGCAACACTATCCTGTCTACAGAACCGCCAGTGAAGGGTTGGCTCACTCCAAATTCATGACAAATTTACATCCCAGGGATGTGAACACAAAACTAAACATAGGAACAGGTAAAATATGAATGTTCAAAGTACTGGGGACTTTTTTAGGCACCCAGAAGACTGCTGCTATTAGTTCCTTTTGCAGCTTGCTAGTCTCGCCATTCAAACTACCCAGAGATATACTGGTGCAAATGGCTTTGGGGTGTTTTTATTTGAACTGCTGCGGTCAAATAACCCAGAACACGCATGCCAGTGTTACTTATAAGGCAGACCCCTGCTGCACTCAGGACACAGACCTTTCAAGTCCAGCATGCAATTTCCCACAGTGGTTCAACAGATGCTTACACAAAGCCCACAAACAGGACAGGAAGGCAACAGTTCTCTCCCACCCTTATTCCCCAGAAACCAATACTGAAAATCATGTTGCCTCTGAATGATTCCACTTGACTGGATGACCCTGGGTGTAATATACAGCCATTAAGATTAGCAGCCACTGATGGGCTTACCCATCATGAAACTGTCCAAACTTGTTTTAAAGCTAAGCTGGAGGTTGCCACATTTTGTGTTAGAGACTTCCTTAGTTAACTATGCACTGTGCAAAATAGTCCTTCCTTTGCTCTGTCCAAAGCCTCAGCTTTCCATTGGATGACAGCAGGTTCTTATTACGGGGCAAGGTGAAAACCTTTTTCATACCCGCCTTTCCCAGACCACGTAGAATTTTATAAACCCAACTTCTAGAAATGGAGGACATATGCCAAGCTCAAAGCATGAACACTTAACTGGGCTCTCAACAACAGACACATATGAGGCACCCTGCCCTGGCACATGCCATCCCTGGAGGACCCATCAATTTGCAAAGCGATGGATTCTTGCAATTGAGAAGCAACAAAAGCTTAAGTACCTGAGCCCAATATGCTTTATAGCCTAGGAATCTACTTTAGGTACAATGGCACAATGTCCATACAGACAAAATTGAGATTATTGCATATTGCCTCTCCCCATTTCTAGCTCAAATTCCCCTGCCTGCCTTAACCATGTGGTCAAGTAGTACATCTGCATTTATATTAACTACAGTCAACAACTGGTGACAATGAAACGAATAACTACAGTTAAAGCAGGGCTTGAGAGCGAGGGGAAGCATGCAATCACCCTTTCATGTCTGAATGGTCACAATGGACTTCTAATATGCAAGGAAAACATTCCCCACTTACACCCCCCTTACTGCCAGCATGGAGAAAGAAGCTACATGGATCTTAACATTTCCCAGGGATGCTATCCAAAACCAAAGATCTAAAAATCCCCCAATAAACATGTTCAGCAACACAATCCAGCATCAAAACTTCCTCTCTGCCCCCAGGTACATCAAGTTCTCCAAATCCTTATATCGGTTCCAGAGACATTTTTTGGGCCAACTACATTTTAGGCCCTATTTATTGTTGCTGCCTGAATGTGCTCAACACAGACCCCAGGGGCTTTGTAAGGATCAACCCTTCTTCAGCACTAACCTTATCTCAACTGGCATCACTGTGGGCAGTTAATACATATCCCAGGTCTAATAAGCATGTTTGTAGCATACACATTCATTACTTTAGGACAGCCATGTTAAGTATTTTAGATTAACCTTCACATGTGCAAGTCGTTGTCTATCATAAAGGTTCATTTCATTTAAAACACCACGTTTTTCAGCGGGTTCAGGCCGCAAATTCAGCGGGTTCAGGCTATACTACCCACCAAGTGTTGAGAAATCACCTGAAGCACATGCCTCCATGCGGCAGCCCTGAGTCAAATTCAGAGGGGCTTTCCCCGTCTTTCGTAATATGGGGATCTTCCAACACTTGGGTCACTAAAAATCCTGCCCTGGCCTCTTTTTCTACACACCAAAAAGCTGTTTTCTGACACATCCCACCACCCACCCCAGCTCCAATTCCCACTTCAGCCTTCCTCCTCTCAATAAGGCCGCCACCAGCTTTCATTTTCGCTCATGCCCAGGAGCACCCTTTTAAGTTTCCCTTTCCTAGATTTCACCTAGCGAGCTTCCCTAATCCTCCATTGGAAAAACAAACAAAACAGGATTATTCCCCACCTCCCTGCTGTCTCGAGGTCCCTGTGGCTCAGGAGAGGCTAGATATACTCTCCAGGCAGCAAAATATACCCATATCTCTTTAGACCTATCTAATATAACACATACATAGATATATATTGAACATATACACACACACATATATATAAACACACACACGCATACGCTCCCTTTTATGCTAACAAGTACCCCCCCAAAAAAATTCTATTTCCCTCCCCCCCGCCAAAAAAAACCCACGCCGGCGGTTTCCCTCCGTCTCTGGGTTCCCTACACCGCCCCCCCCAGCCAAACCTCAACCTTCCCAAACACAACCCCCCCCCGACTCCCCCAGATCAGGCCGACCGAGGAGAAAACCTCACGTGCCTCCTCCCTTCCCCGCGAACATGCACCAGCCCCGTTTCCCTGAGCGCCAGGCCAGGTCCCCGGCAACCAGCCCTCGCCATGCCCCCACCCCACCACTTCCACGCAAGCAGCAGGATACTGAGCGCCAGCATCTTGCTGGTGTAGTCGAAGGCCACCACCTCGCCCTGCAGCCGCTGCTCCTGGCAAGTCTGGCACGACACCTGGCTGCCCACACTGAAGTACTCGCCCGGGGCCGCCATCTTGTTTCAGGCCCAGGCTGCGGTGGAGGCGGCGGCGGCGGCGGCACCCTTCGCGCCCCCGCTGCGCCTCAGCAGCCTCTGCCGAAGGGGTGGGAGCCGGAGGGAAAAGAGGGAGGCGGGCGCGGGGGGGGGGGGGGGGGGGCCCGGGCCCCCCCCCGCCCCCCCCCGCCGGGCCCCGGGCCCCCGCGCGGGGGGGGGGGGGCGGGGGGGAAAAGGGGGGGGGGGGGGGGGGGGGGGGGGGGAGGGGGCGCCGAGACTCCACCCGGCGCGCCAAGCCGGGCCCAGGGCGCCTGCTCGCCTCCTTTCAGCCCGCCTGGCTGGGTCAGCCTAGGCGGAAAAAAAAAAGGAGGAGGAGGGAAGACGAGGAGTGGCCAAGGCGACGGAGGCTCCGCCTGTGCGTCGGTCCGTCGGACCCCTCCTCCCGCACACACGCACGCAGGCGACGTCACCGCGTAAAGGGAAGGCGATTGGCTGGTCACGGAGAGGGGCGGGGAGGTACCGCCAACGTTCGGGAGAGGGGAGACAAGGGAGTAGAACTCGAGCTGTGCGTGCGTGCGTGGGTGGCTGGCTGGCTGGGCGGGGCGGGGCGACGTCAGGAGGGCGGGGGGAGGAGGAGAAGCCTAGTCAATGGTAGAATCGGGAGAGGGGGACACCCAAGGGTCATCTAGTCCAACCCCGCCGTGCAATAGCGCTGGCTTTCGGCCCCAAGGTTACGTGTGGGTTGCCCAGGAGGTGCGTGAGGAGGTGGAGCTGGGCAGAGGGAGGGTTAGAAGCGCGGTGGCCCACCCTGAGGTCAGAGCCAGGATTTATGTTGGGTAGTGGGGAGCTTTATTTAAGTAATTTTTAAATATTTATTTACTTGATTTAGGGGAGGCAGCTAAACAAGCTATAGCTTAGAGCCCCACCCTCTTGGGGGCCCCCCAAATAATTTAAAGGGGGGGGAAATGGGATGTACATTTCCAAAGTATAAGGTAAAAAATAAATCAAATAAAACCTACATACACCAACAGTGTTTTGTGTTGTGTAGGCTCCTATGATGTAAGAAATGGGCCCCCACCTGCTGGCGTGCTCCCTAAAATACAGTGGTACCTCGGGTTACATACGCATCAGGTTACATACGCTTCAGGTTACAGACTCCGCTAGCCCAGAAATGTTACCTCGGGTTAAGAACTTTGTTTCAGGATGAGAACAGAAATTGTGCTCTGGCGGCGCGGCAGCAGCAGGAGGCCCCATTAGCTAAAGTGGTGCTTCAGGTTAAGAACAGTTTCAGGTTAAGTACAGACCTCCAGAACAAATTAAGTACTTAACCTGAGGTACCACTGTATCACTAGTTTGCTCATTTTTATATATAGGGTGCCTACATTCTGCATGGACTGGTTGTAACAATTACTTTGATAAAATACATATTGTGTTATGTGCAAATGGCTTTCGATACCTATTAGGTCCATAAATTACCATATAGCATATATTCAACACAAAAAAGTGACAATTTGTTGGTTTGTTGGTTTGTTTAATTATAAATTTCTGTACCGCTTTATATTTTCAATAAAAATCTCAAAGCAGTTTACAGCATATTAAATCAATCAATAAATAAAACAATAGCCAGGCGGTGTTCCTCCAGCCTCAGGAGGAACCTCTTTGTAGGGCTGGGTGTTGACAAAGGACAGCTGCACATATAAAGGGCCCCATTACCTTCAGTATCTTTGGGCCTCATCAGACCTAAATCCGGCCCTGCCCACCCTGGCTACACCCGTGCCTCGAGGTATTTTGCAGCAGGGCACTGTAGGAGTTTGATAAATGCAAGTGAATATGGACTGTTGGCTCTGCGTCCTTATAAGTGTGGGTAGGTTGTGTGATGTTCTGGCTGCACCCCTAATAATAATTATTTCTGGCTGTGTTTCCCCAGCCACTCTTCACAGCTTACTGCAGAGTCTGTAGGAGCAGCAGATCCACATGTGATTTTTATTCCTCACACCCCCCTGGTTCCTGATATAGATCTTCACCCACCCCTTAGTCCCTGATGGGGAAGGAGATGCCATTTTGTGGTTCGCCTCAGATAGTAAAATGCCCTGCTCACTAGGGAGCAAATTTCAGTGAAGTTCAGACTTTTATTGCGGGGGGGGGGGAGAACAGGGTTGGCTCTTACAGCTCAACTCTCCATTAAGGGATTCAGTGTCCCCTAAGTCCTTTATTGGTCAGGGAAAATTGGATGGAGGCAGTGAAAGCAAGGAAAAACTTTTATTTTTCTGTGGCAACAGTGTCGTCCCCCCCCAACACAAAGAGTTAAGGAGCAAGAACAAAGTGTGCAAGAACCTTTAAAGACTTTAGACGTCGCCCAAACCCTTAACAAAAGACCACTCAAAAGGCATCATACACAGAAGAGATGGTCTGCAACAGAAATTTGAGGGTGTGTCTTGTCTCCTGTCTGACAAGATAATGGTCACTGATTGCATTACCTGGCCAGTGTGGCCATCCTTTTGAGATGATAAATACCTCAGTTCTTGACTCCAGGTCACAGGCTTACCCTATTCAACACACCCTCAAGACAGGATTTGAACTATTTGTAAATTAAAGGACTATTGGGAAAGGTTTCCCAAATATACTTTATTTGCAGAGGAAACATTGGGAGATTTTAGGAGAGCCAATATGGCTTCAGGATTGCTCTCCTGTTCTGTTTCAGACGTGGTTTATCTACTTACGCATGTGTGTTTACCTTGTGCACTTATGGACATATATGTTATTTTTGAGACCTTAGAATTCTTATCATACCAGAGGCCTTTCTTCTTGGAATAACAGGTTTGGAATTGCCCAAGAAAGATGTTAGACTGTTTTTGTATGCCACAACTGCAGCTAGAATTTTGTTAGCTAAGAATTGGAAAACACAAGAAGTCCCAACAGTGGAGGAATGGCAGATGAAGATGATGGACATTTCAGAGCTAGCCGACCTGACTGGAAGAGTTCACGACCAGAAGGAGGAGGAGGAATGGATGAAATTCAAAGACTATATAGTTAAATATGTTAAGATAACTTAATTGGAGAAACTTGAAAATACCAGATAGGCTTAGGATTTAAATATGTAATGTTAGAGAATAACATGTTTAAAGTTAAAATGAAAAGAAAGAAAGATGTTACGTGGTTGTTAATTTTATGAGAAAATTGGTTTTGGAAAACTGTTACAATGATATACACTGAAATTCAGCCGGGGGATTTGAGGAAGTCATTTAAAAATGTTACTAAGACTGGATTAAGTACAATTAAGATATATGTTTGTTTGTTTAAAATTTTTGGAAAATCAATAAAAAAAATTGGGGGAAAAAGAATTCTTATAATGATACTGAGGCTTACTTCCAGGAAAGGTGGCGCAATGGGGCAGTGTGTCTGGCTGTTAACCAGAAGTTTGGTGGGCAGGATTCCTGCATTGCAGAGGGTTGGAGCAGAGGGTCCTTGGAGACCCTTCCCGCTCTGCAATTCTATGATTCTAAACTGAGGATCAGGCTGCAAAATGGCAGGACTATGCACAGTTATAGAGTAACGGTACAATCCTAACCATGTTTGCTTGGAAGTAGATCTAAGGAAGGGCCGAATGTGACGGGTGCACAGGTTAAATCCTGCTCCTTTGCCTGTGTGACCAGTTCCTAGAAGGCACCAAAATGGTAGAGTTAAAAGCAAAACAGGCAGAAGGAAAAATGCAAACTATTAAATGCCGCAATATAATAAAACTTTGATCAGAGAAAACTGAGTGGAGGCAGGATCCAGGGAAAGCAAGAAAGATCTTTATTTTTCTGTTGCAACAGCATCTCCACTCCTTGCAAGGGGGTGAGGACCCAGAACAAAGGTGTGCAATAACTTTCGACGACTTTAGAAATTGCCCAGCCCCTTAGCCAAAGACCACCCAAGAGGCATCATACACGTGTCACAGAAAGACAACAGAAATTTGAGAGTGTGTCTTGTCTCCTGTCTGACAAGATGCCTGATAATGGTCACTGATTGCGTCACCTGGCCAGTGAGATAATTCTTCTGAGATGTTAACTACCTTAAGTTACTGAATTCAGATCACAGGCACACCCTATTCAGACACAAAATATGCCCTTAAGGCAGGATTTGTAAGTGAAAAGAAATACTGGGAAAAGGTTTCCCCTTCTGCAGAGGAAATATTTGGGGTCATTAAGAATCAATAACTGTGGGAGGCAGTGGAAGACAGGAGTGCCTGGCATGCTCTGGTCCATGGGGTGACAAAGAGTCGGACACGACTAAACAACAAGAATCAAGATAGCTTCAGGATTGCTCTCCTGTACTATTTCAGATATATGGTTTATATACCTATGTACTGTATGTGTGTTTTACCTTGTGCACTTAATGATCATTTATTTTTGAGACCTTTGTTGTTGTTTAGTCGTGTCCGACTCTGTGACCCCATGGACCAGAGCACGCCAGGCACTCCTGTCTTCCACTGCCTCCCACAGTTTGGTCAAACTCATGCTGGTAGCTTCAAGAACACTGTCCAACCATCTCGTCCTCTGTCGTCCCCTTCTCCTTGTGCCCTCAATCTATCCCAGCATCAGGGAATGTTTGAGACCTTGGAATTCTTATAATGAATTGATTTTAGAATGCTGTATTATTTTACTGTTGTTAGCCGCTCTGAGGCCGGCTTTGGCTGGGGAGGGCGGGATATAAATTAATTTATTATTTTTTATTATTATTATTATTATTATTATTATTATTATTACGATTACAGTAACTAAATCTTCTATGTGCCTTACCCACCTTCGCTTAAAACCTATTGCATTGCTGATGCAGGTTGCTCTATATACTGTATAAACATGCAGCCCATCCAATACAGATGGGGGGGGCGGACACCTGTAGTCATTTCAAATCGCATTTTAATAAAATGCTCCTGCGATCAGTATGTATGTATGTATGTATGTATGTATGTATTTATTTATTTATGCATGCATGCATGCATGCATGCATGCTAGCTAGCAAGGTAGCTACGTAAACGATGCACAGAGCGGTCTAGAGACACACCAGAAAATAATGCATGATGCGAGATAAAACGAGCCCAAACCCCGCGAACCTTGGAGAGGCCAGCGTGAGTTCAGAGGAATGTCCCTTACCCCGCCCGGTAGCCAAGCCGGATGCCGGGTCCTCCGTGCCTCTGAGGTTTCTGGGAAATGTAGTTTTTCCATTCAAAGTCGTGGGCAAAGCGGATCCCGGCAATTGCAGGTAATGGGAGTGGGCGTGGAGCGGATGGGAAGTGCGATGGTGGTGGGAAGGGGCGAGCCAGGAGGGTCGGGAGCGGCAGCGGAGAGCTATAAGGGAGAGGGCTGCTGGGGGAGGAAAGGAAAAGTGCAAAAAAGGGAGAGGGAACTTTCGCTTCCCAGTCTAGGTAGCTAAAATGGTTTGCAAGCGCATCCTTTTAATGGAAGCAAAGAGGCTGAGCTTTTTTGAAAAGTGCAATCGATTATATGAATGTTTCCTAACATCACCGGCCCAAGACATTGGGGGAATATGAAGGGTGGAAAAACCCCAGCCATGTTAAGTTTACTGCAAATGTAACTCCTGGCACCCATTAAAGAGCATTTTGGGGGCTTGTCGTGGGTTCGCCGCTTTTTCCTATGAATTTTGGGAGTTGTACTTGTGCCAAGAGGTTAAGGGGGCGCCTGTGTAGACCCCTGGCCATTGCTACGTTGCTATTTCCAGCGTCTCTTGCAGGAAGCCACCGGGGTTGGACTAGAGTAGTGGCTGCTAAGAGCCCATAACGGACCAGGAAGTCTCTGGTTTCCTTACTGGCTGCTGCTCCCGCTCTGTTGCTTAAGTTTAGGCCAGAGGGAGTGCCGGATTTACGTATAAGCTAAGCAAGCTATAGTTTAGGGCCCCACTCTCTTGCCCCCCCGCAAAACAAATTTAAAGGGGGAAAAACCTGGATATACATTTCCAAAATATAAGGGGAAAAAACAAATAAAAGGAAACCTACATACAGCAACAGTGTTTTGTGTTGTGTATGGACCTGTTAGGTCCATAAATTAACCATATAGCATATATTCAACACAAAAAACAGTGACAATTTGTTGTTGACATAGGACAGCTGGACATATAAAAGGCCCCATTACCTTCAGTGGCGTAGGGCCTCATCAAACCTAAATCCAGCCCTGGCCAGAGGTTTTTAAACTTCGTGAGTCCACTGCTCCTTTGACCAACTACATTATTTCTGCATCACACCCTTTGGGGATCAGGAGCCCAGTTATGTCACCCCTTGCCTGCAAAGCGGGCAGCCCCTCACCCTTTTTCGAACACCCTCCCTTGTGGAGGGTTCCCTCAGCCTCCTCTCCTTCGAAGTCCTCTGGGCAACCCCTGGTCTCTGAGCTGCCCCCCCTCCACCCCAGAGATGCCCCCCAAGCACCATTCACCTGTGGAGCTTATAGCCAGGGCCGATGTTGGCTATAAGCTCCAGGGTGCCTGAGATCTCCACCATGTGGAAGTGCATGCCTGGGGAATCATTGAATCTTGACTGTTGTCGCACACTAATACAGTGGTACCTTGGGTTAAGTACTTAATTCGTTCCGGAGTACTTAAGTACTTAATTCGTAACCTGAAACTGTTCTTAACCTGAAGCACCACTTTAGCTAATGGGGCCTCCTGCTGCTGCTGCGCCGCCAGAGCACGATTTCTGTTCTCATCCTGAAGCAAAATTCTTAACCCGAGGCAATATATCTGGGTTAGCAGAGTCTGTAACCTGAAGCGTATGTAACCTGAAGCATATGTAACCCGAGGTACCATTGTACTGCAGAATTCTGTTATGTTTTATCTGCACAATCAGAATAAATTTCAGGAACCAAAATGCTTTTCCTCTGCAGCCTGAGCAGGAGCTGTGAACAACGTTATACTTAATTGTTGCAGCTTGTCTTCACTTATCTCACCCCACTGCCCTGCTCACAGTTGTGGAGAATATTCTTATGTCATGAACGGTCCATGTCCCCATTAACAAAAAGAGGTCAGAACAGGCCAATATATATGTAGACTGCCCCTGGATCAAGTGGCTTTTCTTCTTTTAAGTTCTTTTAAGTTCTTAACCTAGCTCTAGTTAGATCTCTGAACTAGCCATATGTTTAACTGAGAATCAATCAGTCAGTCCATCATTTGAAAAACAAGACTTCAGAGCTATCTTGCCCAGAAAATGGCAACTAGACATTCCATTTTGTTTTGTTTTGTCTTTTTTATGATTTTCAGTTTTAATACATTTCAATAATTTTACAGTCATTTTAACATTTCAAAACTCGTCTTCCTTCCTCCTCTTTCTGCGGTTCCTTCAATTTATTTTTTAATATTTTCTGCATATCCAAATTAACTTAATTTGCTCATTTATTCATCTGCTTTAAATATATACTCTTAGGTTATTACAATATATACTCTGCAGGTTATTACAATGATCCTGCCAATTCTCTTATCTGTTTACAGTTTAATTGTAAATATTCAATAAACCGTTTCCATTCTTTTATAAGACGTTCTATTTTGGCGACTACAGTATAACTTTGGTTTCAGGAGCCATTTGGCGCCTAGTTTATATACCTGAGTTTCTAACACTGGCTTGGGGATGATGGGTGTTGGGAGTTCAACAACAGCTGGAGGGCCACAGGTCCATTCCTGATCTGCGGGAATGTAGATCTGGGGAAGATCTTCAGGTATTTGGAGTGAGGTGTCATCAATATGCTGATGACACCCAACTTCATCACTCCCTCTGAGTCAGGCATGGCAGACTACTAAGCATGTTCGTGGCAATCGGATGGAAGCCATTTGCAGCATCAAGGCACCAGCTCACCAAGATTTCACAGTAAGCATTACCTGTATAAGCATTACCTGTATCCTAACCCGTCTCCCCATCTTTTCCAGCTTCACCACTATGGACGTATTCTACACCTTTGGAATCTGGTTTGCAGAGGTGCTTCAGACTAGCCTGCCTGGGCTGGAGGATTTCTGGCTTTGGATGACCTTCATGGGTGACCCAAAGAGCGTCATCATCATTTATTTCCCTCTCGCTTATTTCCTGCTCGACCGGAAGGTTGGAGTCAAAGTCCTTTGGCTGGGCTTGATCTCGGAATGGCTCAACTTAGTCTCTAAATGGTGAGAGGAGAAAGGTCACAAAACAAATGTCCCAGGCTTTAATAACCATTGGGACTCACTCTTGGTCTCAGGAAAAGGTTGGAGAGGCTGCCTCCATGCAAGGCCAGTTGTCCATAGGTCCCACCTGCTCCTGAAAGTGCGCTAGGCCTCAGGAAAAGTTAACTGCATTGCCGCCACCCCCTCTTCTGATGTTAGTAGGCTAAAAGCATCCCTAAAAGCAGGGCCTGTTTCTGACACTGTCTCCTGGGCCTTTTTTCAAAACCGCTGCTCTAATTAGTAGTGGGCAGCTGCCATTTTAATTTCCCACAATCCCCTGAAGCCATGTTATGTCCAGGGCATTGTAGGAAATCAAAATGGCAGCTGCAAATCAGTGCTCTAAAGTCACTTCACCTTAATTGGGGACTTTTGGTTTGTTTTTGTTAATTTTGATTCCTCAACAAAGTTCGGTTCTCTCAGTTTTGAGGACGCTGGTTAGGCCTTGGAGCTACTTCGGCCAGAAGGGGATGGTGAGGTAAGACAACCACACTCACCAGGTGGCCTGGCGCACATCGCCAGCTTCTAACAACTACCACTCCTTCCATAGCAATACTGATTTAAATAAATATTACCATGGTACCAGGGTTGGCAGTGCTTGTACATGTACGTAAAGGGAGATAAAATGCAGGAGTTGCTGCCTTGCATTTATTTGTTTAAATAAGTGACATCCCACTTTACAATTCTTAGGGATTTTCCATACTAATTACTAAAATATTATATACATGTGTGTTTTAAAAGCTCACAATGGCCACATCAGCCAGCCTTCTGCAACCTACAGGTTCCCGCCAGATGTTTTGGACTACAACACCCATCAGTCCCACTCAGTATGACTGGAGGATGCTGAGGCTCATGGGAGTTGCGGTCCGAAACATCTGGAAGGCATAAGGTTGCTGTGGGCTGGAAAAGCAACTGTTGACAATAAGAACAGCAAATAAAATGAAAACTAAACTTAAAAGCTCCTGGAACTCAGAAAGCATTGAATCCACTTGTCCCTTGTTATCTCTTAATATTTTGTTCTCCCTCTCCGCAGGTTTCTGTTTGGTGAACGGCCTTTCTGGTGGATCTACGAGTCTGGGTTTTCAAAGAAGGAGGAAGTCACCCTCCGCCAGTTCCCTGCAAGCTGTGAAACAGGGCCAGGTCTGTCGCTCGAGAGAAGGTTCAAAACGTCAGTCAATCTGGGCTTTTGTGGTTGAAAAATGATTGGGGCCCTTAATTCCTTTCGTGCGGCGATCGGTTTTGAGAGACAGGCGAGCAGTCTGTCCCACCAACTTAATTCAATACGTTATACTGGGGCAGCATCTTTTGATTTGTTCACCTGCTGTCTTGGGGACAAACGAAAGGTTGAATTAGATGCTGCAATTCCTCTGCCTGCAATGCAGAAAGCATAGAAAGCCGGTGTAGTTTAGTGGTTAGAGTGTCAGTCTAGGACCTGGGAGACCAGAGTTCAAATCCCCACTCAGGCATGAAGTCAGTTATCTCTTATCTCTCAGCATAGCCCACCTCACAGGGTTGTTGTGAAGATTAAATAGGGATGGGGAAAGAACTGCCCAGCACACCTTTGTCCATAAGTAACCAGGCCAATGGTGATGGTTCAGCATCGTTGAGGCTCATGGTCCAACCGCAGCTCATTACTAATCCTTGGAACTTCTTGGCTCTGTTATTCCTATTCACTCACCCGCTCCCAAGTGAGCAGTGAGAGGAGCAAAAACGGTCTCCCTGTGCCTTGCCCACTTTGGGCGATGGCACCGATTGGATGCCAGAAGGAGAGGTCAGCAAATGGGTGGCAGCAGAATCAGTGGAGAAGAGGAGAAAGACCCACACAAGGAAGAACGGGGCAGTGAGAACAACTTGCCCAAGGACCCCCCAAAAAACTTGAAGCCTGAGGACCCTCACACATTGCTTGTCTCAGTCATGTGGCAGTGATTCAAAAACTACAACTAACCCAGATTGCAGATGCCAGATTGATAACTGGGAGCGGCCACCGGGACCATGTAACACCGGTTCTAAAAGATCTACATTGGCTCCCGGTAGGGAGCACAATTCAAAGTGTTGGTGCTGACTTAATGGCCTAAATGGCCTCAGTCCTGCATACCTGAAGGAGTTTCTCCACCCCTATTATTCAGCCCAGACATTGAGGGCCTTCTGGCAGTTCCCTCACTGTGAGGAGTGAGGTTACAGGAAACCAGACAGAGGGCCTTCTCGGTAGTGGCACCCTCTCTGTGGAACACCTTCCCACCAGGTGTCAACTATCTGACTTTTGGAAGATATCCGAAGGCAGTCCTGCTTAGGGAAGTTTTAAGTGTTTGGTGATTCACTGTGTTTGAGGTTTTATTTTTATTTTTAAAATTTATTTATTTGGTTTTTCAAATTAAAATTTTACGGAGATCTATCAAACATAAATCATAAAAACAAGATTCCAAGGAATCTCCTGGATTTCCATCCTCCCCTTTGTGGGTCCTATTATTAATCATTTCCTCCCACAACTTTTATGATAATCCAAACCCTTTACTTCTTCCATTATGTCCAGAATTCAGCCTTAAACTACAAGTGATATTCCAATCCTACTAATGATTTTAAGTTGTCTACAGTGGTCTTTAAGATAAGTTATAAATTTTCCCCATTCCTTATTAAAATTTTGGTCTTCCTGATTTCTGACTCTTCCGGTCATTTTAGCCATTTCCGCATGTTCCATCAACCTCATGGTTTGAGGTTTTAATTTGTTGGAAGTCACCCAGAGTGGTTGGGGCAAACCCAGTCAGATGGGCGGCATATAAACAAACAAAATATAATAATAATGAATGGAACGGGTAACATAGGAAACTGCTTTATGTCATGACAGAGGTTGGTCCATCTAGGTAAGTATTGTCTACCCTGGGCAAGGAGAATCTGTGGCCTTCCCAATGTTATTCAACTGTCCAACATCCCTGAATGTTGGCCATATTAGGTGGGGCTGATGGAAATTGTAGTTCAGAAAACTCTGGAGGACCACAGGTTCCTGACATCTGGACTAGATGAGATCCAAAAGTCCTTCCAGCTCTAAAGTTATATGATATCCTTGGCAATAAATATCACACACCCACCTGGCAAAATGCTGGTACAGCTGTTTTGTGGCTCAGAGGCATGGGGCTTAGGACACATAGGGGCTAGTTGGGGTTCCACAAAATAAATTGCTTTGAAGGCCAGTTGCCTGCTAGCCTGTTAGCTTTGCACATCCAAGCAGAAGGCAGGTTTGAATTCTTTCCAAAGCCTCCTTTCAGGCTCAGAGTTATTAGCTGTGTAAACATTGGCGAATTCTTCTAGGCTCCTCAGACTCTTGTTTATTGGAGCCACCTCAAGAAAAGTCTACTTATCAGCCTCTTTAGCTGGGAAATGTGGCTGAAATAGCGAATCAGTATGGCTTCTGTGGGGGTCTTTTTGGTTTGCTTCCCTGACCATTGGGCATGCTGGCTAGGACTGATGGGAGGTAGAGCTCAACAACATCTGAAGGTCTCACAGAATCGTCATCCCTGATCTATAGATGTTGTGGTGTCATGCAAGCTCCACCCGCTTCCCCGTTTTGATTGAAGAGCAACTGTGTGAAACTGATTAGATTGATAATGAGTTTGCTCAGCTCGTGGGCTTCATGGGGCAGGCAAGCACTTGAACCCAGGACCCCATCCATATTGTACATTTGAAGTAGGGCTGCCACGTTTGTTCTGCCAAAATACAGGACAGGGTGAGGGTGGGGTGTCTTCTTAGAAGTCCACAGGCTCCCCATCCCTGCTTTGGAAGAATGGTGAGATAAACATGCCACAACTCAAGAAGCCAGAAAAAGAGCTTAAATAAATAAGAGGTCCTCAAAGGGAGCTTAGTTGGGCCCCGAATGAAGAAAGATTATGTCCTTGCGGTTCGAACCAAGTTGAGTTATTGGCACATTTACAAATAAGAAATATAAATTCCATGCCCACTTGTTGGACAGGAATAGTTGGCCAGCTCTCTCTCTCTCGGCAAAATGAAATGTTGGCCTGCGGTGGAGAAGATTGAATGCCACATCTGTCAGGAAGATCAAACTCTTGACGTAGAACGGAGCTGCTTGTTTGTGTACTTGGCTAATAAACTTAGAGCTGCTGTGAGGGAGGCAAATAGTTGAGGCCTGATGGTTTCAAGAGGCAGCGCAAACTTTTGAGAAGCCAGAAGGTTGACTGTTCCAGGCTGGTTTTGTTTATTTTTTAATTTTTAAAAAAGGTTTCTGTGGGTGTCCCATGTTTGCTTTGCTCCATTGTGATGGCCAAGTGCTGCGTGGTTCTGAGGTATCTGTGGACCTTCAGGAATTCACCTGAGACTTTTCTGAAATCGCCTGGGCTGGTGGTTTTCACTGGAACGCCTCCTGGTAATTCTCTGCTGGCGTTTGATTCGCCCCAGACCAGCTGCCAACAGAGCAAGGGGGAGAACCTCCACATAGACCACCAGGCCTGTCTCCAGCCCTCCACCCCACCCAGGCCATGCCTTGGGTTACAGAATTGGCAGGGACCAAAAGGTCGACTCGTCTGTGGTTCGTCTGATGCAAAGCAGGGCAGTCTCCCAAGCATGCTGATTAAAAGAGAGAAAGAGAGAGGGGGGAAAAACCCTAATCCAATGCCTTTTTTTCTGCAGGAAGCCCCTCTGGCCACTGCATGATCACAGGCACGGCTCTGTGGCCAGTGGTGACCGCTCTGACCGCACGGATATCGCAGCACTCCAAAAGGTATGTCTCCGTATCTCGGCCACTCACATTCCCAGTCCACCTTCCCCTTCCCCCTTCCCTTCTTGCTTTACAATAGCATTGTATACCTTATTTATTTAGTTATTTATTACATTTGCAATCTTTCCACTTCCCCTCTTTTTCTCCCCCTCACAGCAAGCGTGTGAGGCAGGTTAGCCTAGGAGTGACTGGCAGTCCAGTGTTAGAAACTTAGATATACAGTGGTACCTCGGGTTACAGATGCTTCAGGTTACAGGCTCCGCTAACCCAGAAATAGTACCTCGGGTTAAGAACTTTGCTTCAGGATGAGAACAGAAATCGTGCTCCGGCGGTGCAGCAGCAGCAGGCGGCCCCATTAGCTAAAGTGGTGCTTCAGGTTAAGAACAGTTTCAGGTTAAGAACGGACCTCCGGAACGAATTAAGTACTTAACCCAAGGTACCACTGCATAAAGGACGTGGGTGGTTTAACCCACAGTGCCACCCCCCGGACCTCCTCCTAATTTTATACAAATAAAAAATGGTCCCAAAGGGTTTATGTTCCTACATTTGATTACATTCTCCTTTATAAAATTGCATTTTAACCTGTATTTTAAATTGGTCCCCCCCTTATGTTTTACTGTGATTTTATTGGTGTTAGCTGCCCTGAGCTTGGCTCTGGCCGGGGAGGGCGGGGTATAAATAAAATTTGTTTGTTTGTTTGTTTATTATTTAATGTTGGTGCATAAAATCAAAACAGGTGCAGTGAATTTTTGAGCTGACATTGGGTGGGTTGGTCAGTGGCATGTGCCAAGAGGTAGTCAACTTGGGCCCTCTAGATCAGGCATAGGTAAACTCAGCCCTCCAGATGTTTTGGGACTACAACTCCCTTCATCCCTAGCTAACAGGACCAGTGATCAGGGATGATGGGAATTGTAGTCTCAAAACATCTGGAGGGCCGAATTTGCCTATGCCTGCTCTAGATGTTGTTGGACTACAACTCCCATCGGCCCTAACCTTGAGCTTCCTGCAGGAAAATAAAGGTAAAGAATAAATTTGAATAAAAATAGATAAAACCCCACTCTCCTCCCCCCCTTTTTTTTGCGTCTTTCAGCTGGGTCGTGAAGGCTGGGCCCTTTACAGCTTATCTCGTCTTCCTGCTGGCTGTAGGCCTCTCTCGCATTTTCATCCTCGCTCATTTCCCCCACCAAGTCGTTGGCGGCATCTTGACAGGTGGGTACACTGTGGCATAGCTGTCAACTTACAGATTTGAAAATAAGGGACCTGCATCCTCACCTGTTCCAGGCACTCCAGTCTTCCTGCCCTCCTGCAGTCTGGTCAAACTCATGCTGGTAGCTTCGAGAACACTGTCCAACCAACTTTGTAACCAGAAGTTCAACTGAATAGAATCTGAATCACATGCACCACAAGGCCTATGCAGCCTCAACTTAAGATGGCTCCCCGGCCTGGCTTTGCACTGCAAAGTTTGCAGCAGCACGTGCAACAAAATGGCGTCCAGCATTCAAACCCCCCCCCCCCCTCAGCTTGCATTAACTAGCCACACACAAGGCATGCAAGCTCCACCCCCCAGTCGTTCTTAGACTTCTTATTGGGTGAACAACACAGCCAAGCCACACAGTTGGAGCCTCCCTCCTCCCTGGCCAGCAGGGAGGGAGGGAGAGGAGCTGCTTCCTTTGACATTTAAGGGACATCATTTAAGGGACATCCATCAATAAGGGACAGCAGCGGGACATGGCGCTGGAATAAGGGGCTGTCCCTTCAAATAAGGGACACTTGACAGCTATGCACTGTGGTGGCCAGCAGCCATCTCTGCTGCCTGTGCTTTGATATCCCAGCATCCTTTGCAGAAGGGGCTTGCTTTGTGTCTTCATGAGGACCGTTAACAGTGCTATAGGACCAGTTTAGAGATGAACGTTCCCCCCCTAGCCAGGCTCAGAAAACAAACCACAGAGGCTTGTGGGAAACAATCCTGAATGAGGGAAGAGGTGACCTTGGACCGCTCAGAATTCCTCCTCTGCCTCAGATCCAAAGATTTCCCAGTCGTGATCGCGAAAAGCTTTTTCCTTCCCTCTTTAATCAGGCCGCTGAAATCAAGAACGCTCGAGGGGCAAACAGGGGTAGGCGTACATGTGCCAAAGGATCTGTGTGTAAACTCCAGTTCTGGTACTAGGGAGGCGGGCAGGAACCCAGAGGGAAATCGGAGGATGGATGCCGGCTAACAGATTGAGGTTGAATCCTGACAAGACAGAAGTACTGTTTTGGGGGGACAGAGGGCAGGTGGGTATGGAGGACTCTTTTGTCCTGAATGGGGTAACTGTGCCCCTGAAGGACCAGGTGCGCAGACTGGGAGTCATTTTGGACTCACAGGTGTCCATGGAGGCGCAGGTCAATTCTGTGTCCAGGGCAGCTGTCTTCCAGCTCCATCTGGTACGCAGGCTGAGACCCTACCTGCCCGCAGACTGTCTCGCCAGAGTGGTGCATGCTCTGGTTATCTCCGGCTTGGACTACTGCAATGCGCTCTACGTGGGGCTACCTTTGAAGGTGACCCAGAAACTACAACTAATCCAGAATGCGGCAGCTAGACTGGTGTCTGGGAGCGGCCGCCGAGACCATATAACACTGGTCCTGAAAGATCTTCATTGGCTCCCAGTACGTTTCCGAGCACAATTCAAAGTGCTGGTGCTGACTTTTAAAACCCTAAAACGGCCCAGTATACCTGAAGGAGTGTCTTCACCCCCATTGTTCAGCCCAGGAACTGAGGTCCAGCTCTGAGGGCCTTCTGGCGGTTCCCTCACTGCGAGAAGTGAGGTTGAAGGGAACCAGACAGAGGGCCTTTTCGGTGGTGGTGCCCGCCCTGTGGAATGCCCTCCCATCAGATGTCAAGGAAATAAGCAGCTATCCTATTTTTAAAAGACATCTGAAGGCTGTTTAGGGAAGCTTTTAATATTTAATGCTGTATTGTTTTTAACACTCG
>JAXCMG010000034.1:2562703-2581197 GCA_034642415.1 Podarcis siculus
GCGATCATCCTGGGCTGGCTGCTGGAATCCCGCGTCCCGCTAGAGAGGAAACTCAGCTTCTTCATGTGGGCTTCACTGTCTCTCTTGCTAAGCGGCATCGTGACCTATTGGGCGTTGGTTGCTCTTGGCGTAGATCTCAGCTGGTGAGTTCCTTCCGCCAGGGAGACAGGACACTGGGCAGCAGGGCCATCCAGGTGGACTCCTTTTTCCCCCAGCGATGGCGGTTGCTGTTTTGTCCCTCCGACTCTACATTCCACACACTTCCTGCGCATGTTAATCTTCATCTCATTGGTGTTGTGCATGGAGGTGCAATCTGCCTAGCAAAAGGATACCTGCATAGCTGGCGGCGGGTGGATTTTGGGGTCACGTAGCTGGTTTTCTAAACACCCCACAGTACCCCGTTTCTCCTGCCTCTTAAAAATACCTTTCCTCAAAATGTCCCAAAATATGGCTATTACAGTGGTACTTCGGGTTAATTACTTAATTCGTTCTGGAGGTCCGTTCTTAACCTGAAGCTGTTCTTAACCTGAAGCACCACTTTAGCTAATGGTGCCTCCCGCTGCCGCCATGCTGCCAGAGCACGATTTCTGTTCTCATCCTGAGGTAAAGTTCTTAACCCAAGGTACTATTTTTGGGTTAGCGGAGTCTGTAACCTGAAGCGTATGTAACCTGAAGCGTATGTAACCCAAGGTACCACTGTAGTCACCAAAATGTCAGCTTAGATTGGCTTCTCAAAATGGAGATGAAGAAAAGGACAACACACCCTCCAATACCAAGTTTCCTGGCTTCAGAAATCTTAGGATTTCTCTTAAGTTCTATCCCAGGTGCTGGTTCCCTTACATCAGTGTTACATCCCAAATCTGGGTCCCCAAGCTGTTTTTGGACTACAGTTCCCATCATCCCAGACCACTGGTCCTGCTAGCTAGGAATGATGGGAGTTGTAGTCCCCAAAACTGCAGAATCATAAAACAGAATTGTAGAGTGGTTCTTATCATTTTCAATTACATTTATATAGCGCCGTTTGCCCGAAGATTTCAGGGCGGTTCACAAGATAAAAATATAGGATAAAAGCACAAAATAAAAGAGTTAAAGCAAAAACAAAACAATAACCCCTGAAATATACTCGGAGTCGAGAGTGGATTTCATGCTCTTTATTCAGCTCATAGTGGTGAGGAGGAATGGAAGTTCCCCCAGGATGTCTGCTTTATATACATTATTTACACAATGGGCCCCAAGTGATTGGCTTATTCCGGGATTAACCTATAGGCCAATCAGGTTGCAGATTCACTTCCACCTGGAGCTGGATTGGGTGGCTCCTGTGGACCCATCAGACTGCTGCATTCTGGACCCTATTGTTCTAGGACCAATCAGACTGCTGCCTTTTGGATCCTATCCAACTCAGTACATAACAACCCCCCCTTCCCACAAGCACATTTTAAAGACTATTAAGCTATCCTATGCACTATGCAAAGTTTTTCTTTTTGCCTGCCCCGAATCTTCCAGCATTCAGGTTCATTAGGTGGCCCAGAACTCCAGTATTATGAGAGAGGCAGAAAGAAAGTTTTTTCCCTATCCACTTCTGGTATGCCCTGCATAATTTCATTCCCCTCTGCCTGCCTGACCTACTTGTTTCTCTTCCTTGCTCTCCTCCCAGGTCGATCGGCCTCGCCACCAAGTGGTGCACGAACCCAGAGTGGATCCGTATGGAGACACGGCCCTTCTCGTCCCTGTGCCGCGACACGGCCACTGCCCTCGGCCTCGGCCTGGCCTTTCAGTCGTCGTACTACACCCAGCTCAAAGGCGAGAGGCCCAGCTGGTCCCAGAGGCTCTGCTGCGTCGCGCTGTCCCTCGTGGTCTTGCGGCTGCTGAGCGACGTGGCCCAGCCGCAGAACGTGGCTCTTTGGTACGGGCTGAGTTTTGCGAAGTATGCCATCTTCCCGTGGGTGGTGATCGCGCTGCTCCCCAAAGCGTTCCACGCTCTGACCTCCAGCACGGGGCCGCCCCACCGAGAGTAGCCGACAGGGGAGACATAGCAAGGAATCCCACAGCAACCCTTTGCTTTACCCTCGGGGCCCTGTTCCTCCCAGCGTGAGGTAAGATTTTTCCATCAGAGGAGAGATTTCCTCCAGGAGTAAAACGAGTCTGTTCAAACAGCCTTACCAAAAAACCCACCACCTCCCCTTGAATCCTCCTTTGTCGGGCAGAGAATCCCATTTTTAAAAACCACTGCACACTTTTCTGCTGTTTAATGGATGTTGAGGCATTTTAACACCCCCCAAAGATTTGATGCAACAGCCCTTTCTACTACATACCTATGGAAAAAAGTTTCATGGACGACCGCAAGACATAAACATTGGGAGAATCGAACTCCCCGATTTCCCTCAAAGGGGAAACAGGCCACCTCATCACCCAATACTTTCTACCTACCGTATTTTTCGCTCTATAAGACGCACCAGACCACAAGACGCACCTAGTTTTTGGAGGAGGAAAACAAGAAAAAAAATATTCTGGATCTCAGAAGCCAGAACAGCAAGAGGGATCGCTGCGCAGTGAAAGCAGCGATCCCTCTTGCTGTTCTGGCTTCTGGGATAGCTGCGCAGCCTGCATTCGCTTCATAAGATGCACACACATTTCCCCTTCCTTTTTAGGAGGGAAAAAGTGAGTCTTATACAGCAAAAAATACGGTAAGTCCCAGTTGCTTAGGAAGCACTGTAGTCGCAATATACTGGCACAGCCTTTAAGGCTGGCTAGCTAAGCTTTTGCCTCCCTTCAGTCGTTGTCGGCACATTACTTAGCAATTATGACTGTAAGTGCATTGAGAAAATTAAAGAAACCCAGCAACTTGCTTGCACACAACGGATTAGCACCCTCTGTTTCTGTTTTGCAAGCAAAAGCCATGGTTTTAAAACAGTGTCGGCAATCGCAAAAAGCCATACCTGCATGGATTGGGGGGACTGCCTTGGCATTTTGGGTCCAGCGCACCAGAAAAAGTGACTGAGTAACACTGCCTGTGGTTCTCCTCCTGCTGCAGGACTACAACTCCCATCATCCATGACCATTGGTTGTGCTGGCTGGGGTTAAATCCAACATAGATTTCCCCATCTGTAGTCTTAAGACTTCCTTCCCTTTGTTTCTTCCAGTTTTTGCCAAAGCTTATCTATCTATCTATCTATCTATCCAGTGATTCTTTTTCCTGGGGGGACGCATACCCCTAAACATTTTGTGAATCTAAATTTGGCCTCATTGAGGGGCGGTATTTCAATAGGAGTAGGAAAATGAGAGTACCCCTAGACATTTTTTTTTAAAGAAAAAAAGCACTGTATCTATCTATCCTGAATATTGGTATCATAATAAAGTTTGCATTCACAGCTTGTCATGCAGTAATTTGCCAGCACATGCAAGGAGTTGCTAGACTTTTTTTTTTTAAAGGAGCGCAGGATATAGAAGTCTTTTATTAAAAAGAAAGCTGCTGTTGCAAATAAGTTTTCACAGCATTCAGACTGTGTTTTGCACTGCCTCCCTCCGCCTCTGGCATATCCACTAGTGAGAACTGTGGAAAAACAGACAGAGCTCGCAGCCAAGGAAAACCAGTGGGGATTTATGGGAGTCCTGGGGCAAAATCTCACACGTGTACAAGTTTGGGAGAAGACTAGTGATAAACTAGCAGTGCATCTGCCCTCCAAATGTGGATACTTCTATATAGACAAAATGGCACAGGCAGATGGAAGGTATTGGTAAGGCTAAGCTTGCTCAGCGGGCACAGAATACTGGATGACTGGAAAAGTGTGGTGGGAGAGAGAGGAAGAGGAGGAAGGAAAATGGAATGGGGAGGGGGGAATCCATGGATGGTTCAAATCCTGAACTGCAGCACTCCCACCTTGCACTCTGTTGTTTCAGGTCCCATTTGTATTCCTGCTTTGTGAACGTTTTGATTTTTTTAAATTCCAAAAGAGGCATAAAGGTAAAGGGACCCCTGACCATTAGGTCCAGTCGTGGCCAACTCTGGGGTTGCGGCGCTCATCTCGCTTTATTGGCCGAGGGAGCCGGCGTACAGCTTCCGGGTCATGTGGCCAGCATGACTAAGCTGCTTCTGGTGAACCAGAGCAGCACACGGAAATGCCGTTTACCTTCCCGCCGGAGTGGTACCTATTTATCTACTTGCACTTTGATGTGCTTTCGAACTGCTAGGTTGGCAGGAGCAGGGACAGAGCAACATGAGCTCACCCTGTCGCAGGGATTTGAACCACCGACCTTCTGATCAGCAAGCCCTAGGCTCTGGTTTAACCCACAGCACCACCCGCGTCCCTCAAAAGAGGCATATTTTTCTGGTATCCCTAGCAAATTGCTATCTCTGTTTTGTCCTCATTGTTGCCTTTGGAAGGTACACTTATTAAAGCTGTGCGAGTTCAAATCATTGTCATTTTTCAGGATCCAGCTCCCTCCACCGAGTCTCTAGCACAGGGGGTAGCCTCCGGGTGCTACATTTTTCCATCTCCCATCAGCCCCGGCCAACATGGCCAATGGTCAGGGATGATGGGAGTCGTGATCCAGCAAGATGTGGATGACACCATGCTTGCATACACACCATATACCGTATTTTTTGCTCTATAAGACTCACTTTTTCCCTCCTAAAAAGTAAGGGGATGTGTGTGTGTGTGTGTGTGTGTGTGTGTGTGTGTGTGTCTTATGGAGCAAATGCACGCTGTGCAGCTATCCCAGAAGCCAGAACAGCTGTTCTGGCTTCTGGGATTCAGAATATTTTTTTCTTGTTTTCCTCCAAAAAAAAACCTAGGTGCATCTTATGGTCTGGTGCGTCTTATAGAGCGAAAAACACGGTATTTAAAGCACATGCCTTCTCCTAAAGAATTCTGGGAACTATAGATTACTTGTTGCAGAGCTGCGATTCCTGGCAACCTTAACAAGCTATGTTTACCGGGATTCTTGGGGTATGTGTGTGTCATGTGGCTTAAATGCACGGTTGTGTACACAGTCCCAAGTTGGCTTTTCTTGTTCTAGAAACGCCCTCCTGCCCCAGAGGCACGTGCAATTTTTCTTTCTCTCTGCCAACAGCAGAACCAGGGGCGATCCAGTGAAGCGAAACGGGCGGGATATTCAGGACAGACATTCACACATTTTAGCCGCTGGGTCCTGCTAGTCTGGGAAGTGGACACAAGACTCACATAGAAAAAAAAGCCCAGACAGCTCCTCCACACATCAATTCTACAACGGGATATTGCCAGAAACAATTTTATTTACACAAGGACAAACATTGGAACATATTACAAAATACTCAACTGAAAATTGTATCCAGAGCAAGATAAAACAGAGAGAAAGAGAAAGAGACAGAAAGCAGGAGGGGAAAAGCAGGAAAAATAAAATAAAATTACAGTTATTCCCACTTGTGGGGGCATCTTTCAACAACATGAGAAGGGGGCTGGTTAGAGGATTGGTGTTGTGTTTTTTGACAAAGTCCCTCTTCCCCTCCACGGAAAAACAGCCCCCTTGGCAACTTAATACTGGTGTGGAATCTTCCACAAAACAGGAGCTGTAACGCACGCACACACAAACACACAACTTGTTCCATGCTGTTGTCCTAAAGACTCATGGCTTTTCGAAGGAGTTGCTACTCTTGGCCAGTTCTGACTTCCCACCCTCCTCCCCCTAGAAATAATTTTTAAAAAAAACCAAGATGAAAAATATGGCTGGTGGATATTTTTCTTCCCACCCACCCTAAAAAAAAAGGAGGTGGAAAAATGTAGAAGTGACAAGCCCTACCTGCGAGTTCTGCGCAACACACATTGCCTGACCTCAGATTTAGCTGGAGTTTCTATTGCTCTGCGTGAATGAGCCGTACAATCCCAACGGTGGGATTTCATTTGATACCTGCATTAACAACAACCATGAACGTAAAAGCTACGTCGGTGCAGAAACAGGCGTACTGGACACAAAACATGTGCAGCGTGGAAGGGCGGGGGGAACAACGACAATACACATGAAAATCCATGGCTCGCCCTCCAACATGCTGCTGCTTCACTTCCACATGTGGAAGCCCCAATGTGCAAGGCATAGGGACAGAAGCAAGCATGCAGCCTTGCGCAGAGCTCTGGGCCTGCACGGCGGCTTTCCACAAGCCCCTTGGTGGACCTGCGAAAAGGAGATGTGGATCGGGGAACTGCCTGCTCACATGAGGACAAAGGAAACGCCTGCATCTCCTTTGGGGGTGGACAGGAAGGACTTGAGCACCCTGGGAGACTGCCTCTCTCTATGACCAGCCACAGACCTGACCACAGCAAACCTCACAGCCCTGATTCAAATAAGAGGCTTCCTCATTGTCCCTGCTCTTTATCACACCTCTGCTCCCACCAGTGGCGTAGCGTGGGTTGTCAGCACCCGGGGCAAGGCAAGTAATTTGCGCCCCCTAACCCTGAGTGAGCCAGGTAGCGGCAGAGAGCTGCGAGTGCGAGCGCGCCCCCCCAGATGTTGCGCCCGGTGCGGCCAGCACCCCCCACGCTACGCCACTGGCTCCCACTTCATTCGGCACTAGTAGACATCTACCTTGGCTTGTGTCAAACCAGTGAGCTACCTTGACGGCACTTCA
Source organism: Podarcis siculus (assembly GCA_034642415.1). Taxonomy (NCBI): domain Eukaryota; kingdom Metazoa; phylum Chordata; class Lepidosauria; order Squamata; family Lacertidae; genus Podarcis; species Podarcis siculus. Next base: position 2,569,302 of record JAXCMG010000034.1, read on the forward strand.
GCTAAGGACACTCATTGGGTTCTATCGGCAAAGGGGAACTTGCTATTGGACTTCATCTCCCATCAGCATAGCCAATGGTGAGGGATGATGGGAGTTGTAGTCCAATAGCACCTAGAAGGCTGCAGGTTCCCTGTTGCTGTGTTCAATTCACTGAAGCAGTGTTTCCCAAGCTTGGACTACAATTCCCATAATTCCTGACCACCAGTCCTGCTAGCTAGGAATGATGGAAGTTCTAGTCCAAAAACAGAAAAGAGAGCCATGTTTGGGGAACCCTACACTAAAAGTCTCCGTGATTTCAGCGGGAACTATGTCAAGTCATGACGAACAACCTCATTGCCTTAAGTCTGGATTCATGAGGATGAGCTTTCTCAAATACCATGTTTGAACGTCCTCTAGCTCTTAACAACCAAGACAACATCCTCATCCTGGCCCCATCAGAAAAAGGAAGGTGTGTGGGATACTTCAAGGTTCCTATCTGGAGGAGTGGATGAGCAGGAACTCCTCACAAAAGAATTTTGATTGGCCAATGACAGCAGCATTCAATATCAGTCATACAAAGGCCGTCTGCCATTGGTCAATACAAATTTTGGGCCATGATTGAGGGCATTCAGGAGTTAGGCCTGGCCTAGTCAACCACTCCTATCTTTGTAGGGCACCAGGCCTCACACCCAGGAACTTAGATCTTAGGTTAACTTCTCTATCCACAACCACAATTCAAACTTGCAATTGGAGAGGGGAGGGCAGGCCAACAGCATATAAAGTGTATGTGGTTTTATAGCTTCATTCCAAGCCCCCAAGGAAGGCTCCCTCAGGAAACTGACACAGCTCTTTAAAGAAGACAAATTCTTACTTTCTTCTTACAGTGTCCGAAATATCACCAAGAAAAGTTCCTTGATCCTCCAAAGGGGCATTTATGGGGGTATTTTAAACTGGGAGTGTGATGGCATCTATCCAAGCAAATCCTTGCATATACACTGATCCGCTTCACACACACCCCAAAACCCCACACTTTTGCTGCTGATAGCAAGTGGTTCAAAACGTTAAATAGAGGGAAAACAGGCAAGTGCACTTATTCCAGGATTGCAAGGGAGAACACGGCAAGCACCCATCCATCAATCGGTAGTAATTTAATTGTTTTAACTGCTTTTAATGTTGAAGTTTAGGTTGCTGAAACTTATCTAAAAGGATGGGCGTTGTTGCTGTTATTTCCACTGACTGAAAGTTGGAAGAGATCTAGTAGGCTGTCAAGTCCGATCTCCTGCTCAAAGCGGGGGAATCAAGAACCCAAAACTCTTTGGAGGTACAGTGGTACCTTTGTTCTCGAACTCAATCCGTTCCGGGAGTCTGTTTGACTTCCAAAACGTTTGAAAACCAAGGCGTGGCTTCTGATTGGCCCTGGAAACTACATCAACAGCCAAAACAGACGTTTGGCTTCTGAAAAATGTTCACAAACCAGAACACTTACTTCTGGGTTTGCGGCGTCTGGGAGCCGATTTGTTCGTCAACTAAGCCGTTCGGGAACCAAAGTACCACTGTATTTGAAGTGCACTTACAATTAACCAAGAAGTTTAATATTCAGCCCAAATTTACCCACTTGTAAGAAGTCCATTAGATCTAGTCCTCCCCTTTGGGGGAAGCCAATAACAAGTATTTGCCCTCTTCTGTGTGACAGGCCTTCAGGTATTTGTAGAGTGATATCACAAATATCTATCTATCTATCCATCTATCTATCTACTGTGAAGCTAGTGAAGATGTAGAGTGCAAGACCTTTGTGTCAGGGGCGTGCAGATAGGTGCCTTGCGAGAGGCACTGCATGAAATTTCTGCAAGCTACACAATACAGATGCAAAGCCTGTATGGCTTTCCCTGCTTCTCCACCCAGCAGAAATAACAGCTTAGGCAAGCCATTCAGGGGACTCTGCTGAGCCATCTGCACTGGGGAGGATGCAAAACCACACACCACATTGTACTTCCCTTTCACATCTACTGGGTGTTGTACATTTGACTAAGCATAAATTAAGGACAGGTGAAGACGTGCGTTACTGGAGCAGCCGAGTCATTACGGAAGCACAATCACTATTGTACACAGATGTGGAAGTCCTTGCGCAGAATCGAGTTCACGGCAATCGGTTCTGCCATACTGTGGCGAACAGTGCCGATTGGCTTGTGCCTGGGACGTCACAAACCTTCCTCTGCTCCCATTGCCATAGCTGCTTTTCAGATGCAGTTCTTTTTTTAAAAAATAAATACACAAAGTGAGAAACATTTAAACAGTGCTTTTTTTCTATTAAAAAATGTTTAGGGGTACTCTCATTTTGACTCAAGGAAATCACTATTTTATAGTTCAAATCAGGGGAAATAAATACAGTCAATGGACAAAAGTCCAAAGATTTAGGGGTCTGCGCCCCCCCAGAAAAAAAGCACTGCATTTAAATGAATAAATGTTCACGCTGCTCTTGCTTTATTTCTTACAAAAAGACTCATCTGAAGACTGGAGGAACAGCACAGCCAACTGAGCTCACTGTTCAAATCACTGATCTGTCCATGACAATTGGAAGATATTTGGGAAATACCAGGCTGCCTCTGGGGGGAGGGGAGACACTCACCCCATGCAAAGTCCTGTTTAAAGGTGCATCTGCCCACTCTAAAAGGTACAAGGTGGAGATGTGGGAAGCTCTCAAATGAACCTACCCTCAGGAATTGGTCCCATCCCTGTTCTGGAGCAGGTGGTGGCTGTTGCTCATTGAGGCAGAAGTCAGAGAGATCAGCAGGAGATGGAGCCATCACCAACTCATTGCTTTTTGCCCTGACCCTCTTGCCTACTGAGTTTTACAAGGGCAGCACTGAGGCCGAGGAGGAGCAAAAAGTCAGGAGCACGGTGCCGCTTCTTGCAGCAACAGAGGGCTGCTACCATGAGAAAGATCTCTTCTGGGTGCTGAGCTGCTGAAGTCAGGTCATCTTACGGGATGGCCTTTTAAAAAGGCATGGGTCACCCACGAGCCACGGCAGCACACCTCCTGCTGTTGCACTTATCTGCTCATTATTTGGGGGGACAATTTATTATATACCTGTTTCATTTAGCTTAAGCGGTTTACAACGTAGGTTAAAACATCTTAAATAAACAGCAATGGTTATGATAATGGGTCTGGTGCTTCAGAAGTAAAAGAGGGCATCACCTGTCTTGCAATGATGTCTGAGACAAATATATAAGAGTTTCTGGCAAGGACACATTTCACTGCTTCCCTCTCCTTCTCCCCATATGGCTTATTTTTCCTCACTATTCCTGCAAAATGTACACCTGTGCATGTACATGGATTAAAAAAGGTATGAAATTAAGAACTGATCAGAAGTTAAGGGGGAACACTGCCATATCTCTCGCCGCTCAGTTAGCTGGATTCATGCTTAGATGGTCCTCAGTATCTAACATGAACACGCTGGGTAATTTAACCACAGAAGTTTCTCTTTGCCAGGGAAGGTAAGAAGAACCCGTGGCGCTCCAAATGTTGTTTGCCGACGACTCCCATCATCCCCGGCTACTAGGGGAACCACGCTGGCTGGGGCTGATGGGAGTTGTACATCAACACAACACCTGGAGGGACGCAGGTTCCCCCATCCCTGCTCTGGTGCATGAATTCTGAACCTCATCCATGTGAGGATTTTCTCTCCCACCTTTTATTTTCCAAATGGACCTCTTGCTGGCTTTGCGTGCACACACACACAGACACACACACACCCTGCCCGTTCCTGCCTCTCGCCATGTCAGCGCCACAGCCTTTGAAGGCTGGACCACAATCTGCAAAACCAGCAACCAAATAAAGACAAGGCAAGCTTAAAAAAAGCAAAAACCCAAAGGCAAAACCAGTATAACCCTGGGCTTTATCCCACAGGCGGTGGGGTGGTGCTCTGCTTGTGTCAGTGAACGGGAGCTTGTGGCTCTCACTTTGTTGGGCTCCACCAGCCCCAGCCAAGCGTGGCCCAATGGTCAGGGGAGCTGGGAATCCAACCAAGTCCCCCATCCCTGAGCTTATGTACTCTGGAGTCCAACCCATGTTTGTTTTTTAAAGCAGCAGAAGGCTGAGCGCATGTACATTCACCCACCCACTGCTGCACCTGTGACTAAACGCTTCCTAGCAGTGGCCAGGCTGCCCCCAGGTACCCTGATGGGCCAAAACATATATTTTCATGTTGATGGGTGAGGTCTGCATCCCCACTTCCCTTCTCCCTGGCTTGGAAGTCTTTCTGCACGCTGGGCACTGCAAGGATCTTGCCTTCAGGCAGGGGCTGTGCCTCATAAATAAAACCAGGGCAATGAATGTCTTTTCTGCCCTGGGCAAGTTCTATGGCTCCCTCTACTGGCTGTCTCCCACAGCGCCAAAGGGAGGGAGGGAGGGAGGGAGGGAGGGAGGGAGGGAGGGAGGGAGGAAGGAAGGAAGGAAGGAAGGAAGGAAGGAAGGAAGGAAGGAAGGAAGGAAGGAAGCAAGCCCCACCTACTAGCCCCACTCTTTTTGTTCATCATGGCTATGTGTGTGATCACCATCATGGGATGGAGCATCTCTGCAACCCTCCACCTCTCCCATATGGGACCCTTGGATGGACTAAACCAAAGCAAACCCAGAGGATCCCTAAAGCAGACCCTGGCAAGGATAACAACCATAAGTGCAGCTAAAAAACACATCACAGTCTCACATTCCACACAATATCCCGTCCCACCCCCCAATCCCCAGTGCTCTCCCCCACCACGCACAGCTTAGAAATCCCATTGCCCTGAATTAGTGAAAACAATACCAAGCCCCATCTTCTCCCTTGTTGCCTTATCCCTGCTAGCAACTTTCCAAAGGAAAGGAGAGTTTGGTGGTACAAGTTAAAAAAATACTATTAAATAATACATCTGTAATAAAATTATATACCTTTTTTTTCTTTATATCCATTTCTTTTAAAAGCTAAAATTGCTCTATGGTTTTTTTATTCCCCCGCCCCAAAACATTTTTCTTTTTTCTTTTCTTTTCTTTCTTTTTTTGGCTGGTGACGTGACAGCAAAGAAATTCTCTCCTTTTTTTTCTTTTCTTTTTTTTCTCCTTTTTTCTTTTTCTTTATGAATGGACAAAAAAGTTTCATCGAAACAAAGTTTGTGCACGCGATACAAGAAATCAAATTATTTACAATAAATGACGAGGAATCTTTCGAACGATGACGGAGGGAAGTAGGAGGAAAGAGAAAGAGAGAGAGAGAGAGAGGAAAGAAGAGAGAGAAATCCTCAAGAAAGCATTGGTCATGAAACAATCAACATAAGCAGTTATCTTCATTACAAAAGGGATTTAATGACACATGGCATGATCCAGCTAAGGTAGATGCACGCTCGTAAACAGGCCTGTACGGAGATATCGCTTGCCAGATTGGGAATGTAGGCACCAAATCAGATTCTGCATTGCGTTGCTCTGAATGAACATCCTAGCGCAGAGCTTTCCAAATTTTTCAAGTTTGGCGACACACTTTTTGGACATGCATTGTTCTGTGACACAGTCATTCGGTTCTCCATCATTTTATGACATGGTAATTCAGTTTTACTAGCAAACTGGAGGTTAAACGAACCCCTTTCCAGCCCTGGCAGGAGCGCGGGGAGCGCCTGCACCCAACACACTTAACGTTGTTGCAACACACAATTTGGAAAGCTCTCTCTTAGTGTATGTTTGAATCGATACACCCACCCACATTGTCCCCAGACTAGTTTGCTTGATAACCATTGTTTACAGCTACAGCTGGATCAGGCCCAATGCGCATTGGTGCTGGGGATTTACACGTGATTCCTTCCCACATTTGTACAGGGTGATCTCCCTTAGAGATGGTTAACTTAAGCAGGGATGGTGTGAGGGAGGGAAAGAGGAAGGGATGGAGGAGGAGAAGCAAACCTCACAGGGAATTTAAGGCATTAACAAAAACGACTTAAAGGCACACTTTTTATTTCTCCCCCCTTTCTCCTCAACCTCGGGGGTTTCTTCTCCTAGAGATTAATTCAGGAGGACTATACAATACTGAGGAACACTTTTTTTTTAACAGCTGAAATGGGTCGGGAGAAAGATACGCGATTGAGGCAACATAGGTAGGATTTAAACCCAAAACCGTTTGGATCTAACGTCGCAGGGGATGGGGAGGAAGTGAGAAACTGCCAAAGGGTAGGAACTGGAGAGGCAGGGGGAAAGGCATTTGGGAAGCGGGGTGGGTTCGCCTTCGGATGCCCATCTCAATGTGCAAAAACCCGGAGCAGAGAAATGGCATTTCAGGAACAGGTTCGGCAAGAAGGGGCAGGTCCCGCCCAGCCCAAGAGGCAGTACAGGTGGCTGCCTAGGGCAGCAAGAGTCCCAAGGGTGCTCCAGGCGACTTGGGAAATCCCTAAAGGGGGACGCGCAACTCCCCGCTCCTGCCCTAGACCCGAGAGAGGTGTGGAAGCAATTGCAAGCCCCCTCCCCAGATTTCCTGACTGCAACCTATTACGCCCCTCACTCCACAAACAAGTGAATGGAGCAAAATAAGAACAACAAGAACAATAATAATAGTAATCCACTTGCATGAAGTTAAGGGGAGAGAATCTGAAACTGGGACAACCTCCAAGGAAGAAATGTAGTGTGTGTTTGTGTGTATATATCTATGTATGTGTGTGTGTGTGAAAATTATTTTTTTGTTACCTAGGGTAGCAAAATGGCTTGCACCAGCCCTGAGAAGGGGGTGAGTTTAGCGGCCAGGGAGGCGGGGGGAGCAGGAAGGAGAGGGAATGATGTCTTAAGAATGGAACAAGAGAGGAGATGCTTGCATGAAAGCCCCTACCTCACCACCATTCCCCTCACAAAAATCCTTAAAGAGTTAGGACAAAATGGTGATGCTGGTGAGAACAAATGCCAGGAGACTGACGCGATCACGCACACACACACACACATACACACATGGGCTCGTTTTGTCCAGTGCAACTCTTTTTTTTCCTTTTTTTTTTAATAGATTAAAAAAAAATCAATTCGTAGTAGTTGTTGCTGTTGCTGCTGCTGCTGTTTTTTTTAAATGGACTCACAGAATTACCAATTAACCCACAGAGTGACAGCTACACAAATCAAAGTCTTGGCACTTCACAACACGGGCTCGGCCTCCATTGGCTCTTCTGCTGGCCTGGAGGGAGAAGACAATAGGACAACTGGTTACTGGCCTCCCCTTGGCCCAGAGGCGGACGCAGCTATTGGGCTTTACAGCTGTGATGTCAGAGAAGGCTCGAGAAATATTTTAAGTGCTGAGGCGGAAGGGGCCAATCGCAATGTGCTGAAAGTCGGCATGGTGGTCAGAAGAATGGAAGGTTTGCTCAGGGTGAAGAAAATGGCCTTATACACAGAAAGAAAGGAAAGCTGGCTTATACTGCACTGGCTGGCAGCACCTCTCCAGGGTTTCACCTGAAGAAGATGGGGGTTGAACCCAGGACCTTTTTGCTTACAAACCATGTGCTCTACCATTGAGCTATGCTCCCTGCACCCTGCAGAGACAGATTTGGAGGTAGGAAGCAGTTAGGCAAGGTCAGGAGTTGGGCAGCTGAGCGGAAAGAGCACTCAGAAATCAGAGGCGCTAAGACAGATGTTGCCTTCCAGATGTTGTTGGGCTCCGACTCCCACCAGCCTTCATCCAGCATGGCCAATGGCTAGGGATGATGGGATTTGTACTTCCACAGGGCAATGCATTGACTACCCTTGACCGAAAACACTTGTGATAAGATGCCCACTCCCTCTTATATGGTTTCCCCCTGATCTAAAGGAGCGAACGTACCGGACATCACCGTCTGCTTTGCCCTGCTCTGTGTCCACTGACAGCGACGCCATGGCACTGACCGTCTCGGCCTCTTCTGCCTCACCCTTCTGCGCCTCCAGCAAGGAGCAGCCGACCATCGCTGCAGAACATTTCACTGAGTTCCAGTGCTTACCTGAGACGAAAAGGAGCAATGTGTCATGCAGGAATGGCCTGTCCCGTTTGAACTTCTGGAGCTGCCCTCCCAGAACACTCTAGTGATTCCAACCTCTCTTTCCATCTATGCACAAAAGCCTGCCTTCCTTTCTTCTTTTTTTGCAAAGTCTTTGGACACAGTCCCTGAACTCCCCAACCACAATCTCCTACTATAACCAAACCTGGGTACAGCAGGAGTCGTCAACTTTTTGCAAGCTGGAGAAACTGTTGTGGGTGCACATGTTTAACGCCACAACCTTTACTTAACTTCTGTCCTTGGTATCACTTGCAGGAACAGCTTTAAACACACTGTCCTCAGAGTCTCGCCATACACTGAACAATAGCAAGCCCATATTGGCCACAGAGGGCACTGCTGTCACTCGTCTTAGGGCCATAGTGAGAGGATCAATACAGTCGTACCTTGGAAGTCAAACAGCTTAGTTGCCAAATATTTTGGCTCCTGAACGCTGCAAACCTGGAAGTGACTGTTCCGGTTTGCAAACTATTTTTGGAAGCCGAACGTCTGGCGGGGCTTCCGATTGGCTGCAGGAGCTTCCTGCAGCCAATCAGAAGCTGTGCTTTGGTTTTCGAACGTTTTCGAAGTCGAACGAGCTTCCGGAATGGATTCCATTTGACTTCCAAGGTACGACTGTCAGTGCTTTAGCAAACCCCTATCTGCAACATTCCATTTTTTGTTAATTTGATATCAGAAATATGACAAAATCTTACTCTGGATTTCAATGACGTTCTCCAGTGTGGCCACAGCATTTGCGTTGGGCTTCTGCCGCAACAGAGCTTGATCCATCTGTTCCAGCTGCGTCAGAGAGAGAGAAAAGAGAGCGCTCAGTTTCTACGCCAAAAGATCTGAGGACTCAAAGCTGACCGGAAGTTCTGAGTGGGGAAGAAGGGGAAGGAAAGGGAGGCAAGAAACAAAAGTGCAAAGCTAAGAGGAGGGGAGGCCGCGGGTGAAAGGTCAAAGAGCAGGGCCTGATGGAGATTCCTTTCCTGTGAAGCCTTAGACCAGCGATGGGAGGCCTGTGCAGTTCTCTAGATGCTGTTGGACTCCCATCCCTGCCAGACCAACGGTCAAGGCTGATGGGAGTTGTAGTCCAACAAAACCTGGAAGGCCGCCCAGGTCCCCCACCCCTGCTTTCTCCTTCTGTTAGTACTCATAACCTGAAAGAAAAGCATGTTAATGTTTATGCACTCAGAGAAAAAGGACAAGAAAGGGTTAAGTTATAGGTGGGCTGGTTAATTTTGGGTAGGGTGCTTGTCCTGCACCTGCAAGAGTGAGTCAGCAAGCTTGTAAGAGTGACTCAGCACAATCTAAAGTACAAATACACTTGAGTTTGAAGCAAATTTGCTCTTGGCCCCTGTCCTTGGCCAGAGCTTAGTCTGTGTTGGAAAGCCACAAGGAGTCTGTACGCTGCTCGAAGGATTGTATATAACCTATAAGCTGTGGAACTGCATTATACGGTCAGTAAAGGGACTGGCCCTACCTAGAGCTGTCTGGTGTTTTCCTGTTCCACTGGCACACTCCGCTGCCATGTTGAATGAGCAACTCTGCCAGCCCCAAAACAAGGTGTATCCTTCCCCTTTTTACCTCTGCCCTCCTCCTCCTCTACTTCCCTCGGTTGTCTCCCCCCCCCCCCATGTTGATTTATTCCCTTTATTATTTTAATTTGTGAATCTCTGACATACATCTCCCAAGGCAATTTACAGAGGTATAAACAGCTAAAAAAAGTCACAAACCCATACAGTGGTACCTCGGGTTACATACGCTTCAGGTTACATATGCTTCAGGTTACAGACTCTGCTAACCCAGAAACAGTACCTCAGGTTAAGAACTTTGCTTCAGGATAAGAACAGAAATTGTGCGGCGGCGGCGCAGTGGCAGCGGGAGGCCCCATTAGCTAAAGTGGTGCTTCAGGTTAAGAACAGTTTCAGGTTAAGAACGGACCTCTGGAACAAATTAAGTACGTAACCAGAGGTACCACTGTACTAGTATAGGTTTAAAAACAACACATAACAACACCTCAGGCAGAGGCCTTTTCATCAAGCTGGAAAACCTTTAGACTTGCAAGCTCTTTGGGGCAGGGGCCTGTCCTCACTTACTCCCTTAAAGCACTAAGTGGCACTGCACAATCTTTTTTCTCCATGCAATTTTTAGATGTCCTAAACTGCAGCAGTCAAACACACAGCTCCCTGTTTTCAGCCACCGAAGTGGACAAGCTGCACCGATTTCCAGCTGGGCCTTATGGAGGTGCCATCAGCAGGGCAGACGTCCAAATGAATATATAAACAGAAACTGGCGGGCATTCATGTGCCAGGACAGACATGCCTTTCTCTGCCTTTCCCACCCCACGAAGCAAATGAGTGCCAGACCTCTTTTCAGAACCTCGGCCAAAGATTGCCCAAAAGCTTTGGGCATCGTCCCAAGCCAGCAGGTTGAGGCTTTGGGACTGCTTCTGCCCCCGTGCCAGCTGCACTCACCTCAAGGCCAAGCAAGGCGGAAACGCAGGCTTCGGAGGCATCGCAGATGGCTGTCAGATCGTGACCTCCTTCCAGCGCCAGGACGACACGCCCGCCCGCCAGCTTCATCAGCTGCTTGGTCAGGTGCCCAAAACCTGTGTGGCCGGGAAGAAAACAACAACAGAAAAACCAGAAAGATGAAAAACCATCGTTTTCTGATTGAGATGCAGTACTCCTCCTTCTCCCTCAGTTAAAGAGACTGGAGGAGGCCACTAACGCTCACCTTGACATCTAAAACAGTGGCCCTCAGAATTTAACAAGCCATTCATAGCAAGGCAGGTGGCCAGTAAGCCATTATCCACTTTTGACTTGCATTCACAGGCTACCTCAAAATATTGGGGAGGTGAGGGCTAAGCGGCTTGAATGGATAAATAATAGGCGAGTTGGAACTCCAGCTAGTGCAAGCACAAAGGGGCCATAGGTCACTGGCAGTGTATGCATGCATAAAGTCCCAGGGACAATCTCTAGCATAGAAACATAGGCCCAGAATAGCTCAGAGCACAACCGTTCAGCATATAGGAGTGCTAGAGGCTGCCTTATATTGAATCAGGCCACTGGTCCTGTGCAATTCTGGGTACAATTCTGTGGCCGTTGGGATGCATTTTGGCTTGCCTGCTGATGAAACTGAGTGTATGATGATTGATAATATTGTCATTTATCTTATTAGACTCCTAGGTAGTAGCAGTTGCCTGGACATTGTCCTGTTCGCCTCTGTATACTTCCATCCTTATTCAGACATTGAGGCAGATTGCAATGTTTAGCTGGTGATATTGTGAGGTTTAGCTGCTGATAACATTGCAGTGTTTAGCTGGTGAGTTATTGAGATGTTAAAAACCAGATATAGCCTAATCCTTACACACACTGTGATTCGCAATATATTGCCAGCTCAAATATTATGAAACAATTATCACGATATGAACCTCAAACCAGTTTTGGATGATATATCAATATATTGCCCAGCCCTAGGCAGTGGTTCCCAATTAGTTAAGTACTTCAGACCTTCTGTTTTTCCTAAGTCAAGCCATAGACTGGTTGTATTTGAAAATTCCAATATCTCTATGGTAGTTTTTGTCATGTGAATGGTGCCACGGACCCCCTGGGTGGGTTACACGGACCCCCTGGTGACTGCCGACCCCCAATTGGGAACCATTGCTCTATGTGAATGGCTCGTTCTATTTACAAACCGAGGCGAGGGGGGCTCCCCTCCCACATGACCCAGACTCACATTTGGCTGTGACAGAATATCCACCCAGTGGGGATAGGTGTCCCTCCACAGCATCGAAGCCAGCAGAAACGAGGACCACGTCTGGGGAGAACTCATTGGCTATTGGCATCACCACAGTCCTGGGAAGACACAAAACAGCCCTTAGAGATCTCTTAGGAGGAAACACGACAGC
>JAXCMG010000034.1:2581207-2608320 GCA_034642415.1 Podarcis siculus
AGACACAAAACAGCCCTTAGAGATCTCTTAGGAGGAAACACGACAGCACCAACGCCAGCCCTGCCCTATCCTACTGACAGGGGAAATTCTAGCCATGCCCACCTTCCTGCTTTTCTCATTTCCCCAACACACTGACTCAATCTAACACCCATCCCTGTTGAGTCAGGGGGTTGTGAGATTATCATGGAAGGCAACAGAAAGGTCTACTGCTTCCTAGCCCCAACAGCAGCTTCCTCCTGGATGTCTCCATACCTAGACTCCAATCAAAAAGGTGCTGGCTAGGATAGGTCAGCCTCCCACAACCTGGTACCCTCCAGAAATTCTGGACTTGAGCTCCCAGCATCCTCAACCAGCATGGCTAATGGGGTCATGGATGATGGGAGTTATGGTCCAAAATGTGTGGAGAGCACCAGTTTGTGGGAAGCCAGTGACAAGAGAAGGACCAGACTTCTGAGAGGAGAGAGACTGTGCTGGCCATCAGGCAATGGCTTTTCCCACCTGCTTTATTCTTTTATATTATTTATTAAATTTGTATACCGCCCTATACCTGTAGATATCAGGGCAGTTCACAGCCTTGCCCCACCCTCCAGCCCTAAGAGCCTTTCCCAGACCATGACTTTAAGAACAGCAGAAGCAGCTGAGAAGAGAGGAGTTCAGGGATGTTGTTTTTAAAATAAATTGTGTGTCTCTGTTTCTCAATTTGATCCCTTTGCATGGTTTTGTATGTATCATAGTGATTTTACGTGTTGCGACTTGCTGTTATTTTTATTCATTATAGCTTATGGTGATTATTAAAGAGTGAATTTCTATTTAATTATTGCTTGCTGATAGTTTATTGTGCACTATGATAATCTAATGGATCACTAAATGTTACTTTGATGTGTTGTTTATTTTAAAGTTATGTTTTTATTACGACTTCTTTGTTTTGGATCAGGTTGTTGTAAGGTGTGTGGTCTTATGTTGGGTATTTTGTTTTTTCTTCAGCTTGTATGCCCCCTTGCGTATAGCAATATAGAAAGGCAGTATACAAATTAGAAGTGAAATAATTATTATTTCTACCCTGTGTACCTAATAGCGATTGCAGTTCTCCATGTGCTGGTTCCTTATGTGCTCATAGCAGGTAAAAGTTAAAAGGTAAAGGACCCCTGGACGGTTAAGTCCAGTCAAAGGCAACTATGGGGTTGCGGCGCCCATCTTGCTTTCAGGCCAAGGGAGCCGGCATTTGTCCACAGACAACTTTCCGGGTCATGTGGCCAGCATGACTAAACTGCTATGGGTGCAAAAGAACACTGTGATGGAAGCCAGAGCGTATAGAAACGTTGTCTACCTTCCTGCCACAGCGGTACCTATTTATCTACTTGCACTGGTGTGCTTTCGAACTGCTAGATTGGCAGGAGCTGGGACAGAGCAACGGGAGCTCACTCCGCCATGGGGATTCGAACCATTGACTTTCCGATCAGCAAGCCCAAGAGGCTCAGTGGTTTAGACCACAGCACCACCCACGTCCCTTGATCATAACAGCACCACCCACATAAAAGGAGCAGTCGGTGGCAGGCCTGTAAGAACGCTGAAGTTTGCTGATGCACACAAATCCCTTTGGAGGAAACCCTCTCAGTGCGGAAACCCAGTGTGTGGGCACCCCTGGCAGAGAAAGCCCCACTCCCAGTTAGGGAGAGTGAATGCCAGCAGGCCTACCGGAAGGCAGTCAGATACTCCACGTCACCAATGGGAGGGTCCACTCCACCAGTCCAGGCAATGTTGACGTTGTAACCTACACCCATCCCGCTCCCAACCTGGAAGAGAGAAGCCTCGTAAGTAACAAATGCTGGCTCTTATTCGCAGCTTGGATCATGCACCGAACTGCCGGTGGGAAGGGGCAAAGGGACACTGGCATACATCTGAGGCTGAGAGGGGGGGGGGAGAACTTGCATGCAGATGGACCCCAGAGAGAATGCAGAAGCACAACAGAGAAGCGAAAGAGGGGGGGGCACGGGCAGCAGCAAGCAGGATGCCTGCTGGAGAAAATGCCGGTCCGTCTCAAATGATTGGGGTCAGATGAGACAGGACACACATACATGCAGGGATTTCTGTGAATTCAGCACCCTCGGCAACGTTCCAACCTCTGCCCCCCCCAAGCTGTTTCCTGGACTACAAAACCTTTCCCTGAACAAAATGGCAAAGTTAACTGATTAAAATCTTCTCTTCAAACTGTTCTTGGGGGATAAACCTTCTCTCTTTCTCCCTGCAATTCTTCCCTCCTTTACAGAACTGCTTTAGGTGCTTTCTGATGCAACTCCTTATAGGAGCCAGTGTAGATTTGTTGGTCGCAAAGCAACCTCTGTTTGCGCCCTGCTTTTGCATCCTTTACTGATGCATCTATGAATGCTTCAGGGAGTTAAAAAGAGGGTGGTTTTAGGAACTGGAGAAGCTGGTGGGGAAAATCTGAAACCAGCATGATCAAGCATTCCAAAAAGACTGGAGTAAATTTATACAATATTTGAAGGACCCTTGTAAGCAATTAACAGCACTAGCAGGGTTGCAAGAAGACTTGTAACGACAGTTGTTTCTACCTTTTTATATTTATTTAAAAATTGTGATATTTTGAATGAGTGAAATGTAAATGGGAAAATGTATACAGTGGTACCTCAGGTTAAGTACTTAATTCATTCCGGAGGTCCGTTCTTAACCTGAAACTGTTCTTAACCTGAGGTACCACTTTAGCTAATGGGGCCTGCTGCTGCCACCACGCAATTTCTGTTCTCATCCTGAAGCAAAGTTCTCAACCTGAAGCATTATTTCTGGGTTAGCGGAGTCTGTAACCTGAAGCGTGTGTAACCCGAGATACCACTGTAAATGCTATGATATGAATTTGGAAAACCAAGAGGCGGGGAGTCGAAAAGCACTTTAGAGCAAAAGAAGTAAAGTGGATGACGAGGATGTGTTTAAATATTATAAAATGGAAAATCAATAAAAGTTATTATAAAAAAAATAAAAATAAAAAGAGGGTGGTTTTTTAAAAAAACACCTAGAGAGGGATTTCAAGCTAGATTCAGCACCAACATCTTGATTATTGCAAAAACAAGCACCAGAGGTGAATAAAGGTGTGCACTCACCTCTTCAGGAGCTCCACTGCCTGGGAAGAAATTGCCATTGTCGTAGCGGTGCAGAGAAACATAGAGCACGTTGGGGTCGCTGTAGAATGCCTGCTGGGTGCCATTGCCATGATGGATATCCTACCAGAGCAGAATGAGATAAATATAATAATAATAATAATAATAATAATAATAATAATAATAATTTATTTATACCCCATCGATCCGGTTGGGTTTCCTCAGCCACTCTGGGCGGCTTCCAAGTGAATATCAAGAACAATACAGCATCAGACATTAAAAACTTCCCTAAACAGGGACACCTTCAGTTGTCTTTTAAAAGTAAAATAGCTGTTTATTGCCTTGACATATGCTGGGAGGGCATTCCACAGGGCAGGCACCACTACCAAGAAGGCCCTCTGTTTGGTTCCCTGTAACCTCACTTCTCGCAGCGAGGGAACCAGCAGAAGGCCCTCGGCGCTGGACCTCAGTGTCTGGGCTGAACAATGGGGGTGGAGATGCTCCTTCAGGTATACAGGACCGAGGTCGTTTAGGGCTTTAAAGGTCAGCACCAACACTTTGAATTGTGCTCGGAAACGCACTGGGAGCCAATGAAGATCTTTCAGGACCAGGAAAGATGTTAGCCAATAAGGACGGATCAACCCAAGCCTAAGCAGCTTCAGGCGCAGAGTGAGAGACCCTTACCCAGTCCACGATGAGGATTTTGCTAATGGCAAGCTTTTGCTGGAGGAGCTTGGCAGTAATGGCAACAGAGTTGAAGAAGCAGAAGCCCCTGGGAAATGAAAGAGGAGAAATGTATTATCAGAAATGTCAGGGATGATGATGATGATGATTACTTTGCTTCATTCACTTGTTTGTGGAGTGAGGGGGAGAATAGGTTGCAATCAGCTACATGTTAGGAAAAACTTCCTAAAACGCGCAACCAAAGAATGCTTTTTGAAAAAATTAAACCCATGCACATGGAGCATTCCACAATCCCATCACATCCTGTTCGCCACTAAAGTGTTTACACTGGCCCAGATACATAGCTGTCAACCATCCCTTATTTGGCGGGCAAGTCCCTTACCCCAGTGCTGTGTCCCGCTGCTGTCCCTTACTGATGATGTCTCTTAAATTTCCCAGGTTTCAAAGGAAGAAGCTCCTCTCCCTCCCTCCCTCCCTCCCTGCTGGCCAGGGAGGAGGGAGGCTCCAACTGTGTTGCTTGGCAGCATTGCTCACCCAATAAGGAGTCTAAGAACGACTGGGGGGGTGGAGCTTGCATGCCTTGTGCCGATCACGTCGGCCGTGTTGCCTGGGGACTCGCCTTTGCTCAGCGCTTCCCAGCGGAGAGGTGACGGTGGTTTTCCTTGCTGCATCCCCTTTGCCGGGTTGCTGCGCTGTGGGAACCACTGCTTGAGGCTTCGTTTGGCTGCTGGCTGGGCTTTCTGCCTTTGGCTCGGAGGGGCTCAGAAGTCGAACATACCTGTGCTCTAAAAATCCCTTATTTTGGCTGTTGATCCCTTATTTCTGAGGCTGCTAGTCCCTTATTTTCAAATCTGTAAGTTGATAGCTATGCCCAGATACCAGACTATGCTTACCATAAAAATATATAACAGCTTTGCCACTGGCTTTTTTTTTTTTTGATGATAAACACCATGCCCAATATCAAGAGAAGGGTAGCCAAGAAAGCAACAGCACCGATAGCAGGGTTGACCACCACATTCATGGACTCTAAGATACTGTATCTCCCAGAAGCAGTAATGCAAGTTAATTATTGCTATATTTTGAGACTGTGCTCCCACTGAAATCAATAGGACTTAAGCTAGTCAACGTGACCAACGTTTCACATTGATTCCAGGAGGAATTCTAAGTCCGAATCCAACTCAAAGGTTTGGCCCAGCTCCTTTCTTTTCTGAACTACCTAATCCACAGGAAAGGAGGGTAGAAAAACTCCCAGATCACACTCAGTGCAGCAGTAACTCAGCAGGTTCTTTAAAGAATTGTGCTGGTGCAGGCATAAGTGGAATTAAAGGGGGGTGGGGTGGAGGAGGTGGGCTTCTCCCACACACAAAAATAAATGGGCAAAGCTTTGGCAAATTTGCATAGCCCTGCTCCTTGGATCTAGTTGGAGGAAGTAACCTGCTCAGAATACCCTCCTCCACAAATGGAGGGAATCTCAGTCCCAGATAGGCAGGTAAGACTAGTAGGACGCTCCCCTAAGAAGCCCTGAAAGGTAAAGGGACCCCTGACCATTAGGTCTAGTCGTGGCCGACTCTGGGGTTGCGGCGCTCATCTCGCTTTATTGGCCAAGGGAGCCGGCGTACAGCTTCCGGGTCACGTGGCCAGCATGACTAAGTCGCTTCTGGCGAACCAGAGCAACACACGGAAACGCTGTTTACCTTCCTGCCGGAGCGGAACCTATTTATCTACTTGCACTTTGATGTGCTTTCAAACTGCTAGGTTGGCAGGATCAGGGACCGAGCAACGGGAGGTCACCCCGTTGAGGGGTTTTAACCGCCGACCTTCTGATCAGCAAGTCCTATGCTCTGTGGTTTAACCCACAGCGCCACCTGCGTCCCCAAGCCCTGAAAGAGACATGCTTAAGTCCATGATGAGAACCACACTCAAATAGAGAGGACAGGATTTCAAACCAAAGCAGCTTATATGACACCAACAGGGAGAAACACACATAAAATAGTATTCATGCAGTGAGAAAACCACCCCATCTCATCTAAACCATTGTTTTTAAAAGAGGAGGATTTGTTTGTTTCTAGTTAATCACATA
Source organism: Podarcis siculus (assembly GCA_034642415.1). Classification (NCBI taxonomy): domain Eukaryota; kingdom Metazoa; phylum Chordata; class Lepidosauria; order Squamata; family Lacertidae; genus Podarcis; species Podarcis siculus. The sequence continues at coordinate 2,587,082 of JAXCMG010000034.1, forward strand.
TATCCCTCCTCCTCCTCATTTATGCTACACACTCACATGGCTGTGGATTCCTCTGCATGATGACCTGGTGGCCGGATAATAGCAAATCCATTCTGCAAGAAGGAAAATACACACATGCACAAGTTCACACATGTATTAATCTTTGCTTTTTGTTCTGATTCACGACACTTTCCTCCGAGGACCTCAGGGTGGTGAACACAGTGTGTGTGCATGTGCACACACACACACACACTTTATCTTCCTAGCAACCCTATGAGGTAGGCTAGGCTGAGAAATGGTGGTCAGTCCTAAGCCACAACAGTGAGCTTCAGAAGGGTATGTAAACCTGGGATAAAAGTGGGATGTAAACCTGGGATAAAAAAGCCCATTGATTTTGGTACCCAAAGTTGGGTCTGCCATCCCTCCACCCACAGAATGAGATCGTGGAGTGCAGCAAAAATGGGATTCGGGAAAAAGATGCACACCAAGATGCCTAAAGGAAAACCAACTTCCAATCAACGGGCATTCTACACATGCTGAGATATCAATGCTTAAATGGGCTCTTTTATAATAATAATAATTTATTATTTATACCCTGCCCATCTGGCTGGGTTCCCCCAGCCACTCTGGGTCGGCTTCCAACAAAACACTAAAATACAATAACCTATTAAACATTAAAAGCTTCCCTATACAGGACTGCCTTCAGATGTCTTCTAAAAGTTTGGTAGTTATTTTTCTCTTTGACATCTGGTGGGAGGGCGTTCCACAGGGAGGGTTCCACTACCAAGAAGGCCCTCTGCCTGGCTCCCTGTAACTTGGCTTCTTGCAGCGAGGGAACCGCCAGAAGGCCCTTGGCGCTGGACCTCAGTGTCCAGGCAGAACGATGGAGGTGGTTTTAGAAGCTGCTTCTTATCAGAGCTGATTGACGCTCTGCCCAAGCTCAGAAACACACAGCTTAAATCACTGGGATTTTTGTACACACTGCAGCAGCCAAAGTGAGCTGGAACCGAGCAAGGTTCACATGAGCGTAATTCTTCCATGTCCAACCAGCTGCGCTTGGGAACGAGAATTAGAGGTGGGGGAAGGGAGGGCCAGGGGCTGCAACATGGAGAAGCTGCACATTCATTGGGCCTGACTTACCTTAAGCTCCCCAGACGCCACTTTAAAGGCCAGCTCCACCAAGCAACCAACAGCCATGCGGACCGCACTGGACGAGTGCATCTCGTTCCACACTGTGTCAATGTCAACCTGCCGTGGAAGGTACAGAGCAAAGCATTGGCAGAAGCTAAGGGCTGGAAGAGGGGAAAAGAGTGGTATCGTTCAGCTTGCCTTGGTTTGGCGGCAAGGGAATGGGGCCTAAAGGAAAGGCACACACTCCGCGCGCACACGGATTTGCAGCAGCGAGCCTTTGCTGAGGCCCAGCTAGGTTTGCAGACGAAGGTTTGCAGCAAAATTCACTGCGGGAATGTACAGTCAACTCGAACTGGGTGTCGCTGCCAATGCTTCGTTTAACGTCTTAAGCATGATCAGTCATTCACCTGAACATGCTTGAACTGTGGACAAGGAGCAGGGATGCACACACAAGTCCCTCCCCCAATGTCCTCCTGCACATCAGCTCCCAACACTCCCTGGTTGCATGGGAAAGTCTGCAGGGAGTTTCTGCTCATGTTCACTGGAGCATGAATAGACTCCTCCGAGCGATCAGGGACCCTGTTTGATCAGTGTCCCCGATCGCACAGAGTTCTTCTCACATTCAAGTGAATGCAAGTACAATCCCCTTGCAGATCTTCCCGGGGACTGAGCATGGGGGGCAATGCACACAGGGACGCCGAGGTCAGGGCTTACCTGTGTGCCTTTGCTCCCTGTTCACAGATACAGAATGCCCATGTGTCAAGGCGAACACCTCAACACACCTTTCGATTCATCTCTATTTGCCACATTTCTGTTCTCAATTTACTTTTTGTGTTTAAGAAAAAAAAAGCACACACAACAGATTCAGGGTTTGTTTCTTCCCCTCCCCATCCCGATTTTTAAATTCTAAAGACCAGGAAGAAAGAGAGAGCTAACACCCTAAAGCAGGCATAGGCAAACTCGGCCCTCCAGATGTTTTGGGACTACAACTCCCATCATCCCTGACCACTGGTCCTGTTAGCTAGGGATGATGGGAGTTGTAGTCCCAAAACATCCGGAGGGCCGAGTTTGCCTATGCCTGTCCTAAAGGAAATCCTGAACCCCAAAACACATGCCAGCGTGCTAACCACGCTAACGCCATCGCCCCTCCAGAAAATAAAACTTGCCCGCAAAGTGATTTACCAAGGAAAGGTGGGCTCCTATTTAGTAGTTCCTGGAAAAAGCGTAATGTGTGAAAAAGTACATCAGGATCGTGAGAGGGACCACGTCATCCCTTCCCTTCCCTTCCCTAAGCATCAACCGCTGACTGCCAAATTGCTTTGACCGCCACATACTCACCCCGATTCCACCACATGGGAGGACAGCATACATCTTCGGCGTAAGGGGACCTGTAAAGAGAGGGATGGAGGAGAAAATAATAAAACACACAAAGCAGGTAGCGAACATGTCCTCCATGGGCACACTTCGTCCCCATTCACTTTGGAGAAGATCTATGCCACAACCAGGTCCTTTACACCAAAGAGATTTATTCATTGATTTCATACGATTAATCAATGAAGCAGTTTGTATAGCACGTACGTTAAGAAAACCAATCAAATCAGATGGTAAAAACCAGCTAACCAGTTATGTCCCTGCCTAATATCAAAGGGCAGGGAGTTCCACAGTGTAGGGGATGCCACAATGAAATATCAATTCCTTGCACGTGTGGAATGAATTCGTAAAAGTGCCAATTCACTCTGCACTAAGTGCAGCTTCCAGATCAAGGACAAGGGAAGCCCCACATGGACTGCACTGCAGCAATCCCATCTTGAAGTCATTAAAGCCTGCACTACTGCGATCAAGCTATCTCAGTCCAAGAACGGCCGCAGCTACTGTACCAGCTGAAGCCGATAAAATTATGCACAGCAAACTGCATCCACGCAGTGCATGTATGTATTCAGAGATGACTATTTATTGCCATAATCACAGGGCAATTCCCATTCCATCCATCAAATTCAGGGAAACTTGCAGCTTTTCTATGAAGAGAAAGTTTCTAGTCCCTAAAGATGCATAGGTAAAGGTAAAGGGACCCCTGACCATTAGGTCCAGTCGTGGCCGACTCTGGGGTTGCGGCGCTCATCTTGCTTTATTGGCCAAGGGAGCCGGCATACAGCTTCCAGGTCATGTGGCCAGCATGACTAAGCTGCTTCTGGCGAACCAGAGCAGTGCACGGAAATGCCGTTTACCTTCCCGCCAGAGCGGTACCTATTTATCTACTTGCACTTTGACGTGCTTTCAAACTGCTAGGTTGGCAGGAGCAGGGACCGAGCAACGAGAGCTCACCCCGTCGCAGGGATTCGAACCGCCAACCTTCTGATCGGCAAGCCCTAGGCTCTGCGGTTTAACCCACAGCGCCACCCACGTCCCCAAAGATGTATAGGAAAGGTTTAAAGCGGAAATTAGATTTGCTTAAAGCCTTGATATTAAGAGGGGAACCTGGCAAGGCCTTGCAATGGACTATACACCTTCTTCCCAAACTTAAGCCAAAATCTTCCGCCTTTGCCTACTACACAGAGAAATACAATATCATGTACACATCATGGTTAAATAAATAGTTACAAATTACGAATCTTTCTTGATTCATAATTTGTAACTATTTCTTTAACCAGAATCATGTGATCTGCCGGACACTGTACCTAGCAATTTCTTGCTGTCTAGCTTTTGCCGGTTCAGTGGGCTGGTTCCATATAGTAACGTGTGATGCTCCGAATGCACTGTCTGGATCTCGTCCAACGTTGCTTTCCGACCTCGAATCCTCTGTTAGCAAAGAGAAGAGACAGAGATTAGTGCAGAAGACGCTCTCCAGAAGCAACATCAGGTTCGCTTCCGAAGGTGCTTTTCATCAATGCGTCACAGTTGAGAAGTATTAATTGTATGCCACTTTCTATCTAGAGAAATGTCAGCCTGGAGTTCTGCTGGGGAGCCTGTGGTGACAAGGGCCCAGCCAACACAAGGAAACCAGCAGTAACAGGAGACAAGGACAGCGGCGGAGCAATCCAATCCGGCGCCTGGGGCCCACAGCAGTGGGGCGAGCCGGGACAGGACGCTCTGCAGGGCCTCCGAGGAGTCTGCCTGCCTCCTCCCATTCAGCCACCCCACAGCTGAAGGGGAGGTGGCGGGTGGACCTTTTGGGGGAGCGCGGAACCTGCGGGCGCCCAAGATACCGCATCACTCCCAGGAGAGACACATGGCTCAGGCACGCTGCAGCCCCCTGTTGAATGGTTTCTTTAAATATTAAGGTTCATTATTGTTTCACAAGATGTGTATCTCTTTAAAGGCCAGAGCAAATATTATGACCTAGTTTTACAGCTGTGAAGCAGTATAGCAGGTGCTGTTAAGTTGTGTTACTTAAACTGTGTCAGCAATTGGGTATACAGTGGTACCTCAGGTTAAGTACTTAATTCGTTCCGGAGGTCCGTTCTTAACCTGAAACTGTTCTTAACCTGAAGCACCACTTTAGCTAATGGGGCCTCCTGCTGCCGCTGCGCCACCGCCGCCTGATTTCTGTTCTCATCCTGAAGCAAAGTTCTTAACCCGAGGTAATATTTCTGGGTTAGCGGAGTCTATAACCTGAAGCGTATGTAACCTGAGGTACCACTGTATATAAAGAGCAGCGTGTACCTCTCTCAGTACCCTGGTGAATGGGTCAATGGATGGATCATACTTACAGATGTAATGTAATTTAATGTAAGAGGAGTTTTTGATTTTGTAATTAAAGCCAAGCAAAAGAAATTTTTGCGTTTCTTCATTGTTTCCTGAATGTGTGGTCTCCCCAGCACGCTTTCCGCAGCGCAATTAATCTGCTAAATACGCAACAGCCCCGCGGTGAGTGCCGTCTGGCACTGTGTCACCCCCCTCAGTGGTGACACCTGGGGCAGCCTGCCCCCACTGCACCCCCCCTCCCTCTGCTCCTGGACAGGGAGACTGAGTCTAGCCAGAGGTGGTAGTAGGCCTTCAGATCTTGTCACCCCCATACTGATAGTGTCCCATAAACAATACTAGTTGCTAACCTGGGCCCGAGATGATGATGATAATAATAATAATAATAAATTTTTATTTATACCCCAGCCATAGCCAGGCTCAGGGCGGCTAACACTAGTAAAATTACAATTTAAAAAAACCAATTTAAAATACACGTTAAAATATAATTTACAATGCAGCCTCATTTTAATAGTAGCCCATAGATCAAAACCATAAGGGGAGCGAAACATAAGGGTCAGACTGAGTCCAAACCAAAGGCCAGGCGGAACAGCTCTGTCTTGCAGGCCCTGCGGAAAGACGTCAAATCCCGCAGGGCCCTGGTCTCTTGTGACAGAGCGTTCCACCAAGTCGGGGCCAGTACTGAAAAGGCCCTGGCCCTAGTTGAGATGATGATGATTTATTATTTATACCCTGCCCATCTGGCTGGGTTTCCCCAGCCACCAGCAGAAGCACCTAACAATGATTTCAAAACATAACGAAACACTTGGCAGAGCAATTGCTACTTTAAAGAACGACAAACAACCCATCTGCCGCCAAAGACTCTCCAACTAAGTGGCTGAGTCCACTGAGTTACATTCCATGCAATGGAAGAAAAGGCAAGGACCCAGGGAAGGGATGGACAGGCAGGAATTCCACTGTCCTTGAAGAACTGCTGAATCCCGACCAAAGAGGCCTAACTGGAACCTGCTTTTGTACAACTGATTGTCTATTATCGGTTTCTGTGCTAAGGAAGGTTAACAGCATCAAGTCAGTGCAACTAGGAAAACCACGTAAAGCATCAGAACGGCATGGCAACAGTACGCTGCTTGCATCTTAGCATTCAATAGCTTTCCTGTAACATCCAGAGTGAGCACACTCTGGATCGTAAATATTCCACCATAGATATTCAAGTATGCATTTTTGTTATAAAAAGGTAAAGGGACCCCTGACCATTAGGTCCAGTTGTGACCGACTCTGGGGTTGCGGCGCTCATCTCGCTTTATTGGCCAAGGGAGCCGGCGTTTGTCCGCAGACAGCTTCCAGGTCATGTGGCCAGCATGACTAAGCTGCTTCTGGCGAACCAGAGCAGCACACGGAAACGGCGTCTACCTTCCCGCCGGAGCGGTACCTATTTATCTACTTGCACTTTGACGTGCTTTTGAACTGCTAGGTTGGCAGGAGCAGGGACCGAGCAACAGGAGCTCACCCCGTCACGGGGATTCGAACCGCTGACCTTCTGATCGGCAAGTCCTAGGCTCTGTGGTTTAACCACAGCGCCACCCGCATCCCTGCATTTTTGTTATAGTTGGTCATAATAAAATGCATTTGATTGTGTTGTTTCTTGCATTGTGTCCTTCCACCAGGCAGAATAAGGTTGGTGAAGCTTGCTCATTGCCTTAAGGGTGTTGGTGAAATAGATACCTGTGCATCGCCAGTTCTCTGGAGGAGTTACGTTAGGCTGCAATCCTAAACCAATTTAGTTTGGAGCAAGCCCCACTGAGTTGAATAGGGCTTACTTCTGAGCAGACATGGTTAGGATCGCTCTGTGAGCCATGGAATCTAAACTGATAAAAGTAGCAGAATCCAGAGTGCCATTATCAGGCTTATAAGAACACCCCTTTGCTATAAACTGAGGGTGCTTTCATAGAAGAAGAAAATGCAAGTACTTTTAAAATCTCTCATTTGCCCAGAATGACTTCACATCCACTTGCATCATGCATCTTCAAACATTTAACACCTTCACACTTCAGAAATATTGCACCTTTGGAGAAGAGGTCACGTCCTTAGGAAGAGACCTTACCGTTGCTATGGTGAAAACACGGAAACTGACAAAATGATAATGTCTAGTTTGTGGCAAAAGGATGACCTAGATCACCTGAATTGAGTAACAGCCACATTTCCAAGGACTGTCGCTTTAACTTTAAAAATGGATGTTTACTGTTTCAAGCGCTACATCAACCATATTCACAAGGTTGTGGTTGTTGTTTTTCCATAAAGCCACTTGGAGACAAGAGAGGTATTCTTAGCATCACTTGTGATAGCACCCTGACATCAATTCCATAACGCTTTAAGACTCAGAAGCAGTCAAATAACCCGATTTCGATTCCTGTGTTTCTCTCGTCCATTTTGGCACACTCCTGGTCTCCAGGAAAACTCTGATCCATTTGAATACAATGGTACCTCGGGTTACAGATGCTTCAGGTTACAGACTCCACTAACCCAGAAACAGTACTTTGGGTTAAGAACTTTGCTTCAAGGTGAGAACAGAAATTGTGTGGTGGCGGTGCAGCAGCAGCGGGAGGCCCTATTAAAGCCCTAAACGACCTCGGCCCAGTATACCTGAAGGAGTGTCTCCACCCCCATTGTTCTACCCGGACACTGAGGTCCAGCGCCGAGGGCCTTCCGGCGGTTCCCTCACTGCGAGAAGTAAAGCTACAGAGAACCAGGCAGAGGGCCTTCTCGGTAGCGGCGCCCACCCTGTGCAACGCCCTCCCATCAGATGTCAAAGAGATAAACAACTACCTGACATTTAGAAGACATCTGAAGGCAGCCCTGTTCAGGGAAGTTTTTAATGTGTGACATTTTAATGTATTTTTAATCTTTGTTGGAAGCCGCCCAAAGTGGCTGGGGTACAAATAATAAATTATTTATTATCATCATCATCATTAGCTAAAGTGGTACCTCAGGTTAAGAACAGTTTCAGGTTAAGAACAGACCTCCAGGACGAATTAAGTTCTTAACCCGAGGTACCACTGTACACAGACTATGCCTAGGAGTCAGTGATGGTGGCAGCGCTATTGCCCTGCATAGGCACAACGACACAACAAACCTACTTGCACTTTGACATGCTTTCGAACTGCCAGGTTGGCAGGAGCAAGGACCAAGCAATGGGAGCTCACCCCGTTGCGGGGATTCGAACCGCCAACCTTCTGATCGGCAAGTCCGAGGCTCTGTGGTTTAACCCACAGCGCAACCCGCGTCCCTCCTAGTCAAGTTTCCAGCGCGCAGGAAAGAAAGAGCCCTGTCTGAGAGCCCAGCAAGCCACTGCTGTTGGAGTTAGATGGACTAACAGGCTGATCTGGTATAATGCAACTTCTTATTTTACAATCAGTAAAAAAAAATGATTCAGGGGTGTGTTTGCTTGAGCCACAGGCTATAAGAATACAATATAATACTGAAGCACAATGATCTACTGCAAGTACTACGTAATGGCGCAGATCAGAAGCCAAGGATGAGTGCTGGCACTCCTTCCTCATCCCTCACCCTCCTCCTGCTGCCTGCTGGCTTTAGTGCAAAGACCTGGCTTGCATTATCGGAGTACGCTGTTATGCATGAATCAAGGAACTCTCGCTTGTAAGTCATGTTAAGTGCTGGAACTAGATCCTGGGCGGGCAGGAATTTAAATCTTCACTCAGCCTAAGCTACCATACAGGGTGTTTGTGCGGTAAAAGGGAGATCTGGGGAGGAACCGCACACACACACACCCCACATTGAGCTCCTTAGGAGAAAAGTGGGATGTAAACGAAATCAATTAATTATTTTAGTGAACTGGGAACTTTACGTATCAAAATACAAAGGCAGAATGACCAGCAAGTGAACTTTAAAACATGGATCACCCTGTAACACCATCTGGCTTTGTGTCAGAGAGATTTAATGCACATATTTGTGTGTGATCGTGATGCATTGTAGCTGAGAAGTCAACAAGAGGTCAGTCAATTCACCCGTTTTAAAAGCAGACTTGTTTGTGAGTATATATGGTCAAATAATGCATTATGCCACATTTGCATCTAACAGCACATTTTCTAAGATCCACAATTTCAACTCATGGTCTGAATCCATAAACAACATATTAGTCTGACGTGGAGTCTCCGTTCTTCCTACCAGGAAAACTCGCAGCAAAGTGGGTTCTGTTTTACAAGAGATGATGCCACAATAAACCAACTAGTCTCTGCCATAAGACTCCTGTTTTGTGTGTTTGATCTTTCCACAAAAGGGCAGATTTGGTAACAAAAAAAATACCCAAACAGGGCCCTACGCAATTTGGCCAACAACCTCCCCATCACTGGAATTAACCCAATTTCTCTCAGGAACTCAAGGATCCTGTTACATGCAGAGACATCACTTCTGCACAGCTTCCCCACCCCCCACTGCCCCAGTTTGCAAGTGTTAAGGAAGTAAATGAGCAAAAAGACTCACCCTCATAGCTAAATTTGAAGATGTGGCAGACATGAAGAGATTGCATAGATGTTTTCCCCAGGAACGTTCAAATGCATAACTGATGTGTTCAGCCCAGGGGGAGGAAGTCAATACTCTTATAAAGTCAATACACGTTCCTGCATGAAAAACGTAACAAAGTAACCTGCTTGAAAATTACTGGGGGGGGCAGGGAGCAATGGGGAGGGGGGAGAACATATATGTTTTTCATGCAGGAACGTGGGCTTTCATATCGTACAGAAATGGGTATCATAGGTTTGTTCCTTCACTCTTAGGTATCTGCAGAATAATGCGCATTACTAGGAACTGACGTTGTAAGAGTGTTGAGTTTCCCTGGGGCGCACTGGACCATTCTGGAGAAAGCACTGTGTCTATTACAGTGGAACCTCTACTTACGGACATAATCTGTTCCGGAGGTCCATCCCCTGGTCGAAACGGGGCGCTAGAAGAGGCCTCTTGTGCGCATGCGCATTCAGCGGTAGCGTGCTTCTGCACATGTACAGACGGCAGCGGCCGCTTCTGTGCATGCACAGGTAGCGTGCTTCTGCACACATGCCGATGGCAGAAGCCCCTTCCGCGCATGCGTGAATCGCGGCAAACCAGGTGTTTATTTCCAGGTTTGCCGCGGACACAATTTGGAACATCCACAAGACGAGGTGTATGTAAGTCAAGGTTCAACTGTACATAGGACCTATCCTTGGGGTGAGTGATATATATACACGCACACACTCGTTTGCACCTGAGATGTTGGTTGTGATTTTGCAGACCTATGTATCTTTGCTTCAGGGTGGGGAATGATCCTGTTAATCAGACATTCCAGGTTTGGAGGGGCACCTCCTGACGCTGCAAAACCATTCCCTAAAACAGTGTTTCCCAAACTTGGGTCTCCAGCTGTTTTTTTGGACTACAGTTCCCATCATCCCTGACCACTGGTCTTGCTAGCTAGGGATGATGGGAGCTGTAGTCCAGGAACAGCCAAGAGACCCAAGTTTGGGGGAAAACACCTGCCCTAAAATTTGCTCACCCTTTCAACCCAAGGCCTTGTTAGGTGCCTTACCATTTGCTGGCAGAAGGTTTCCATTCTGAAGATTCTTACCTCACACTTGCTTAGCAACCCTGTCTCCTGTAATCTGGACCAGATACTCTGGATTCTCCCAGCATGCTCTGGGTGAACATTAGTGTTTCCGCATGTGCACTGATGCTTCAGCATGAAAGTGTCATAAACTAAGCCTGTGAGAGAGGGCAGGAAAGAAGGATAGTGGGGCGGAGCGGGGGAGAGAAAGAGAAGGGAAACTAGTGAGATCACGGCAATGCTGGAATGATTCACAAGCCACCAGTGGTTTGATTTAATTTGAGTGACTTTTGGAACTAAAGGTGCGGGGGTTCAAAGGAAATTGCACTCTCCGCGCTGAAAGCCGTTCTCCCCTCCCCCTCAAAAAACACCTGGAGTACAGGAGTCAGTCATGTCCTTTGTGTGGAAGGAAACACACTCTGCACATGCTCAATTGCATTCAGTATTCTATATGAGTCAACACAAAACACAGGGCTAAATAAATGTGGGGTGGCTGGTTCAAATTAAATCCTGCCCTACTGAAGGAGCCCAGGTAGCAAACCAAATCAGAAGTTGCTAAGGAACGGAGAGCTCCGAGTGAGAAACCTGCTGTGACAAAAGTCAAAAGCAAACTGAATATTTTTATGTGTCTGCTCCCAAGACCACCTCTCCCAGGCTCTACTCCCCTTGTTGACTAGGGGAGAGGCGCTGTTTTCTACTTTGCCTTGGTCACCACATGTCTTTGGCCTGCCCCAATCACTGACCAATCCTGGCAAGGAACTCTCTGGGCCGAAGAGACCCCCAAAGAACCAGAGACATCCCAGCGTTCCGTACTAAAGCAAGGCTCCTCCTGCAACACATCAAGCTGCCCCAAAGCACACCCAGGCTCAGCCTGCGCGGCTGTTGACAGAGTTGTGCCCTGCAGAAAATAATGAATTTGACACAGACCTCATCAGCTCCAGAGCGCTGAAGCAGATGAGATGTAGTAAACAAAAGAATATATTCCCGAGCATGTGCAGAATGTCTTTTCCTTGCACACCCGGAACAGGAACTTTCAAAAAAGGGAATGTTGCTTCTTGATGGGCAGGTATATCCCCCTTTGTCTACACCCAAGGCTCTCTCTCCCTGCCTTCCAGTCTCCGCGAGAGGGGTCTGTATCGGCTCCTACCTGTAGTGAAAAGGTGCTTGACCAAGGGCTCAGCTGTACTGCTCTTCAGGCTAGTGCTGGCAGGTGACGACTGGGTGCGGCCGAGGGCTTGGTGGGGCAGCGTGCCGATGCTCAGGGGCGTCTGGTAGAGATGAACGGGCCGCAGCTGGTGTGCATCTGCAAACACCTGCCAGGGTTGTGCGCAGGAGAACAGCCAAAAAAGGGGGGGAGGGAGAGAAAGAAGATTCAAATGGCTCTGTTATCTTAATTCTTAAGTGGCTTAAAACATGTGGCTAGGTTTAGCACCTATGAGGCAGACTGTGCTCGCTGATCAATTTGTGTGAAAACTTCTTCCCAGTACATGCAGAACTGCTTACATTTTGCACTTTGAAGCCTCGGATTTCTGCACACCAAGAGCGACTTGGACGCTGCGCACTCCGAACAGCTGTGGCTTGTAATAAATTATACACGCTGCAAACATAGGCATATGACTGTTTGGTTTAACTTCTTTTCTGTTTTCAAGCTATTGCTGGGGAGAAGCAAGGAGCCAAGTTGGGTAGCGAGATCTCACTGCTCCCAGCAGAAATCCTGCTCGTCCTGTGTCCGCCCCCTTCCCCAGCTGCTGTTCCGCACACCCAAGCCTACTTCTGCTGCCAAAAAGGAGGGCAACTCGCTTTGAAAAACAAAACATGAAAGCCGAGAGTCTCGGGATGCTGAATTCTCTGTCTGAGATGGGATTCTAAGGACTAAGCTTTTTGGCCACACTGGTGGCTGACCGCAACCTATGCAGCAATTTCCTGCAACCACCGTAAGCCAGATGGTCACAGACCCCAACATGCAAACCTGAATCGGGGTTGGGGGTAGGATATGTATTCACAGTATGAGCCTACGATAAAATGCTCTTCCAGCTAACAGTGATTTTATTTGTGGTACACATCTCTCATCGACCCTAACCACTGGACTGCTGCAGACAAGTTTCCCCATAACTGTTACATCCAGCAGACCCCTTGCAACACTCACGTTGCTCTCCCGGCTAAGCTTCCAAGATTACACGCTTTTCAACCCATACTACCCTCTTCCAGTTTCTTTACAAAGCCTCTCCCCCCCCCCCCCGCTTCACCCCTGCAGACAGCGCCTTTCATCTGCCTGCCAAACACACATCTGAGGCTGATGAAATATTTAGGTGCGCAAAAGAAATGAAAGAAGGAAAGACAAGTGACTCATCCTTAAGGAGGACGCAGAGAAGCGGAAGGGATGCACATAAGCAAGGGCAGAAGGGAGGGTGGCGGAGAGGCGGGAAATGAGTCACTTTCTCTTTGGGAGTCTTCGCCACCGCTGGCGTGGATGAGTGGGGGTGAGGGATGGGGGCCGGAGGCGGCCTTCCGCCTCCTTCTCCAGGCTCATGTCCTTTGGCAGTGAGCTTCCCCGATGCTCTGGGGCTTCATCTCGCCAGCTGCTCCTGTGCCACCTTAGTTCTATGCCCTCTTTTGCAGAACAAGAGAGCTGAAAGGATTGAGAGGAGGAGCCATCCAGCCCCTGCTCAAAAGGAGACACTGGCTATCTTCCACTTCTTTGTAAGAACTTAAGGGCAGCCCTGGTAGATCAGCCCAACGAGAAAGGTTGGGACAGGCGACCTTCCTGGCCTGGTCGTCCTATTTGGAATTCTGGAAAAATCCCACGGGAGCCCATCACAACATGGGTGCAAAGAGGAACAGAGCAGGAAGTCTCTCCTACACTGTGGATGTTTGAGGGGGCAGGCACAGGTGACCCCCGATTTATGGGGTGGGATTTCAAACCACCCTTCCTTTTTATACGCCTCCACCCTTCAAAAGAGACTCTTCCCACACAGATTTCGGCAACGGATTCGTACGGCGGCCTCACCTGCCTGTAAGTCACTCCCAGCTCCTCAACCTCCTGCTCCTCTTCGAGCCTGTTCTCCCCAGCTTCGTCCTTCAATCGGAGACAGCCCTGCTCTTCCACCACGCTCTCCTCTTCCCCCTCTTCCCCTCCTCCGCCTCCTCCTTCCTCCTCCTCTTCCAGGTCATCCTGTGTGCCCTCGCTCTCTGTTGACCCGTCCACCACAAAGGGCCCGTGGCTGAGGCCTAGCCCCAAGGGCTCCTGTTGCTCTGTCAGCTCCTCTTCGGTCTCTTCCGGGTGGGTGGTGGGGGGCGGCGGCAGCTCACCGGTCTTGGTGATGATCTGCAAACGGAGCGGGCGAGAAAAGGAAAAGAGGACTTGAACATGCTGAGCCGTAATGGGCAACCTGCAGCTGGTATTTGGGGGGGGGGATCTTGAACCACCGGGGAACCAGCACTCAGACCGAAAGGAGTCTCTGAGGCCCAGCCTCCTCAGCTGGTAGCAGAAAGGAAACTTGACAGAAATACCTGTGCAACTCAAATCACCTATACTAGAAAAGGGAGGTGCCAAGAAGGATGTTACAGCCCTGGGGAGCAGGGGGTGCTCAACAAGGGGGGGGCAGGAAGGACATGTCTCTCATTTCTCCATACTGCACTCAATCAGCCTACCATACAGCAGCCACTGTATTCACCATTGTTCAGTCTGGACACCGAGGTCCAGCTCCGAGGGCCTTCTGGCAGTTCCCTCCATGCGAGAAGTGAAGTTACAGGGAGCCAGGCAGAGGGCCTTCTCGGTAGTGGCGCCCTCCCTGTGGAATGCCCTATCAGATGTCAAGGAGATAAAGAACTACACAACTTTTAGAAGACATATGAAGGCAGCCCTGCAATGGGAAGTCTTTTTATATGTAATTTTTAAATTGAATTTTCTGTTTTACAATTTCAAATAAACATTTTACATACTTAAAGTGTCAGCGACTTCCCTTCTTCTCTTTCTACAGTTCATTTTGCATATCTCATACGCCTGCATACATATTTTACAAAAACTATTCCAATCGGTTTTCCATTATTACATCTGTCAAAGATTATCTACACTGCTGAATTCATCTTAAAGCTGCCAGTGTTTTCTGCTGTACACAATTATCTCCCACATACTCAATAAACATTTTCCAGTCTTTTTTAAATGTATGTTCTTCTTGCTCTCTTATTCTATACGTTAAGTCTGCAAGCTGCGCATATTCTGTCAAACTTAAGCTGCCAATCTTCTTTTAGTTGGGGCTTCACTCGCTTTCCAAGTACGTATCGGGAAGTTTTTATTGTTTGACATTTTATCGTGTTGGAAGCTGCCTGGAGTGGCTGGGGCGACCCAGTCAGATGGGAGGCATATAAATAATAAAATTATTATTATTATTATTATTATTATTATTATTATTATTATTATTATTATTATTATTATTATTCAGGGCCACCTGATGTGCAGCTGTGATAAGTGAGCTGTCGTCTCCTCCTTTACTCACCTTTCCCAGCTGGATCTGCTGCTGTTTCTGCTTCTCTAGGAACTGCTGATGCTGTTGCTGCACAACCAAATGCTGCAGCGCTTGAGGGCTCTGCGGCAACGGCGACGACTGGGTGCGGCTCAGCGGGCGGTGCCGAGGTAGCTTGCTTACCGTCCGCAGGGTGGAGGGGACGCGCTCCCCCGTCACCAGAGGAGACTGGCCGTGCAGAGGAACTGTAGAGGAGGGGGGGTGAGAGAGGGAGGCGATTGTTAAGGCACTTTCGACAATACGCCACCGCAGTCCGCTTCAAAACGAAAAGCCACAAGCCAAGTCGCTAGTCCTCAGGGTTTGTTTTCATTCATATGGGTGGTTTCTGGCAGCGTGTGTGTTTTTTTAATTCAATTTTCAAATTTTACAAATTCATCTAAAATTCTCTCCCCGGCAGAGAAGGCCCTAGGGCATTTTTAGTGATGCAAACGCTTCCGTGACTTGTAAAGTCGCCCTTTTTGCTTTGGCAGCCAAAAAGATAAGAAAGAAAACCCTGGACAATATAGCAGTGAACTGTAAGGGAGACGTAGAGATCTAAATAGACACCCCTTTTGCTTTTATTTATTTTTCATTCAGATTTCTCATGGCCAACGGCTAGTACAATAAAGTTATTTCGCTTGGATTTACATACAATCAGAATGAATCTCTCCTTCCATTGACTTCCCATCCTCGGTGTTCTTTTATACCCTTAGAAAGCTGCAGTGCTACTTATATTTCATCCATTATATACGTTAATTCTTAACGGTTAAACTACAGGTTCTCATCTGTTGCTGTACTGCCAAGCCCGCAACGTTTCAACATAACCGTGATATTTTTTTCAACTACCCCACAAAATATTTCCATTCTTCAGAGAAATCTCTCCCCCCCTTTCATTTTGTTCTCTTTAATTCTCACAGTAAAGTCTAGCCATCTCAGCATATTCCATCATCTTCGTAAGCCTGTCTTTCCATTTTGGGGCGTAGACTGTTCTTGCCGCAGTTTCTGCAGCAGCGCGAGTGCACAAATCGATTTGTGAGCTTGAAATTCCCCATTTCTCACAATAATTCCCACTATTTACCAGTGGGGTGTGTGTGTGTGTGTGTGTGTGTGTGTGTGTGGCAGGTCACATGGAAACAGCAGTTAGAAAGGTGCCACCTTCTACCAGAGGAAGAATATAGTACTCAGCTGCCTCCTCTGATGATGTCAGATGCCCCCTCTGATGATGTCACTGACTTCCGCTGCAAAGCAACCCTCCTGCCACCCCACATCCCAGCTGGTTACTGCCAACAACAGTGGTTAAATGCTACATTCCACCCTGTAGAAGCTTGCCTGTGTGTTGCACCAATATGTTGCCGGTATCACCCCCCGCACTCACCAGCAATTAGCGTGTTTTGCTGCCGAGCCTGTTCCAGGAGGAGGACGTGCTGGAGCAAGGAAGCATGGCCGTGGTTGTTCGTCTCGCCCTCGAGGGCCACCCCCAGAAGGCAGCTGGGGATGGACGACATGCTCAGGAACTTGCTGGTCAAGGCCCCGCCCTGGCGCAACGACTGGATGGCCTGGTGCTCGGCTTCCTGGTGCGTGGAAAGGTTTGGGGAGGCCTAATGGAGGAAGCAGAATGGATAAAAATCAATGATTTTTTTAAAAAAAAACAACAACAGATTTTTAAAAAAAATTAAATCAGATTTTTTTTAATTTAAATCGGATTTTTAAAATAAAATGCTTTGGGAGGAAAAATCTAAAGATGGTTTTCTATTTAAGTTACATTAGAGTCCAAAGGCTATTCATCAGGAAATAAGGATTTGTTCTAAGTTTTTCATGTGTGCTAAAACTCAGTCTAAGTTGTTTTTTTTTTAAAATGTTTAACCACATCAGTTAACAAACGTGGATACATATGCTATAATGTTATTGTTTTAGTTAAATAAAAGGTTTAAATTGTTATTAAGGAAATGATTATTTTTCTCCTTCCAATAAAGTACAGCTGAAAAGTTGTCCAAATATAAACAGTTAATTTGTTAAACCTCACAATAATTTCATAATTATCTATGTATTTCTAACAGTATAACCAAATCGGTAATTTCTGATATAACTGTAAAAACTACATTATTATTATTATTATCATCCCAAAAATGAAATGGTTGTAAATATTAAGATTATACCAGCAAGAATGAGTCTTTCTGTAAAAATAAATAAATTAAACCAAGTCTTACTGAGTAGTGATTTAAATCATGATTTAAATTGATTTGATTTAAATCAGATCCACCCTGGGCTTAAGCCAAGAGGGTTTGCTATAATCATAGACAGGAGTGCAGCAATGGCCAGTCGCCTCCCTGAGATCCACTATCCACCACCACCATTTTGAATGTTAAAACAGTGACAAAACATTAACCTGGTTTCTATTTCGTCCAGAGTTTACAAAGGCAAACTTATTTCTTTCACTGTGCACGCAACGGTTGGGAGCGTGTGTTTCGTTTTGTTTTGTTTTTTGGCCCACTCTATCAACCTTGCCTTATATATTGATTTTGGATTATACCCAGATTCTCCCTGAGTTCTAGGCTGATCCTGAAACGGTTTGCTTTGGCCTATGCACACAAACACCACACGCAAGCCCTTTCTGTGATTCCCCTTTCCAAAATCAACAAAAGGAGAGGAGTGGCCATGGAGTGGGCTTGCAGGAGCCACAGCTTGAGAGATGGCTCTATAGTAGTAGCAGTAGTAAGTAGTAGCAATAGCAATAGCAGCAGCAGCAGGGCTTAGAATGGTGGCGATTATATATTGCACTAAGGCAGAGCTTTGCAAACTGTGTGCCGCGACACGTTAGTGTGTCTGTTGAAGTTTGTAGGTATGTCGCGCCAACGCTCCTCCCGGTGCTGGAAAGGGGTTAGCTTAAAACCCAGGCTTCCTCAACGTCGGCCCTTCAGATGTTTTTGGCCTACAACTCCCATGATCCCTAGCTAGAAGAACCAGTGGTCAGGGATGATGGGAACTGTAGTCTCAAAACATCTGGAGGGCTGAAGGTTGAGAAAGCCTGGTTTAACCTCTGGTTTGCTAGTAAAACCGAATTACTGTGTCGTGAAATAATGCACGTCTAAAAAGTGTGTCACCAACATGAAAATTCTGCACTGAGGCATCCAGGAAATATCCTCCAAATTACTCTCATTTTTTCCTATACGGTGGTACCTCGGTTCTCAAACGTAATCCATTCCGGAAGACCGTTCAAGTTCAGAAATGTTCAAAAACCGAGGCGCAAAGGGCTGGCTGCAAATGCAACTGAGAAAACTGAAAAACATGCAGCAGAAGCCGTTCAACTTCCGAGGTGCATTCGAAAACAGAAGCGTTTACTTCCGGGTTTTCGGCGTTCAGGTTCCGAAACGTTCAACAACAGAGACGTTCGACAACCGATGTACCACTGTATATGTTTCTCTCTCTGTGTGTGTATGTGTACACACACACACTATAGGATACAAGCATATCAAAATATATTCAGACCCAAATAATCTGGAAAAACCCACCAATAACAAGTAAATAATACAGGCCAAGTACTGTAAAGACACTCATAAATTCACCAGGTATTGTGTTACAACTTCCCCTTCTTACAGAAATACCTCCAGCCCAAAAGAAGGCACTCAAATTCAGTTAAGATCCCACTTTAGTGGAGAGACAGACGGGTTAGACAAAATTCACACCCATTTTAAAAGTCCCGCCGAGATTTAGAGGAAGGAGAGGCCGTTCCTCACTGCCTGGCACTGTTTCAGGGGAGCAGCACCCAACAAAATCAAAACATGGGTGCTCACAGCACAACACATGCACAACTGTAAGCTCTTTCCTACTCGGGGTTGAGGAAAACAAATCGCAGCAGAGACCAGCAGAATGCGAAGTCTGCCACTCAGCTATTTCCAACTCCTCAGGCTGAAAATAGCCAAGCTGCAGACTGGGCATGAGTCCTGCGTGCCTAAGCCTGAGCCAAGTTTGGTGCTTGTCATCAGAGGAAAGCAATAAATAGGTTACAGCTGGGAACCAGTTGGTTTAGGAGAAAATAAAACCTGGAGACTGAAGCTTGTAAAAAAAAGAAGAAAAAAGTATAACACAAAGCAGAAGAACCCACGAAAAGGACATTTTAAATACTCATTAGGGTGGAATCATCAAACTCTGGGGCCTCTGCAATTTGTGGGGTGTCCGATGGGGCAGGGGAGAGAAATTAAGGTAGGATTGGAGCAAGAGTAGAGAGATTTTAACATCTTGGTTTTTTATTTATATTTGTAAGCATACATATATCACCATCTCATATAAAATATCAAGGCGGTATTGCATGTTGGATTGTCAGAGTTGTTTAGCAAGAGTAAGTTGCAAGAAACCACTTGAAACATCTGTTTCACTCGCTCTTGTTTGATTTGCTCATAGCAAACAGCTGAAAGTTTGTACATTTTGATAATAACAAGCCTGATTTGCAATGGGGGAGGTGAATAATTTTGATTGCAACTGTACGTGTAACATAAATAGTACCCCTGAAGCCATTTTATTTGGTCTCTGTCAGTGCTGCCTGCTTCCCCCAGCAACCCTTCCACCCCTCGCCTCCACCCCGGTCAGGATATGATAGAAAGTTTGCCCACAGATTTGCTTGTAAGAAGCGTCTCCAGGACTTGTAAGAAGGGAAGAAGGCAGGATTGGAAGATCAAATGCTTCACATACAAATCCAGAGAGATGTAGCGCTAACGCCACAACTATGCACCGTTGCGCCTGAGAGTAAATGCCTGTGTGAATAGGTCTACTCCGTAACTCTGCGGCTCTTACTGCTAAATGGCACTAACTCTATTATAGAGCCTGAGGGAGTCACTCTTGTCCTAAATGTGTCTCAGCCTGGCATGTGCACGGTGAGGCGACTGAGGAGAGAGGAGTGACGCCTGTCCTTTACTCATAACTCCGCAACGGCGGCGCTGGCGACTAGAAATATTCAGGGCCGGCTTTCCCCAACCTGCCACCCTCCATATGTTTTGCACTACAGCTCAGCGTGACTGGGAAATGCTGGGGCTGGTGGGAACTGCAAAACCTCTGATTTAGAGAAAGTTAAGATGTGAAACCCAAACCCCGCCTGCTTTTCTTTGCCGTTTTGTGCTGGCACTTTCCCCTTCTATAGGAAAGTCAGTTCCCCAGAGGTCCCTTCCTGCTCCACCATGTCCCCACTTAACCCCAGAACTTGAGCCCACTCTTCCACTCCTAAAGCCTTGCTCTCTCTTCTCCCACTCCAGCTCCGCTATTGCTGCTCCCCTTCCCAGCTTCTTAAGTCTCACAGTTTCTTTCCTTGCCATTCCTTAACCTCTGCGTTTCTCCCCCCTTCCACCTCCAAGCCTGGCTCCAGGCTTTCCCAAACGTGGGTCTCTCTCCAGCTCAGCCTTTCTCAACCTGTGGGTCCCCAGATGTTGTTGAACTACAACTCCCATCACCCCTAGCTAGCAAGGCCAGAGCTCAGGGATGATGGGAGTTGTAGTCCAACAACATCTGGGGACCCACAGGTCGAGAACTGCTGCTCCAGCTGTTTTCGGACTACGATTCCCATAATCCATGACCGCTGGTTTTGCTAGCTACAGATGATGGGAGTTGTAGTCTGAAAAACAGCTGACGAGAGACCCAAGTTTAGGAAACCACTGGCCAACAAAGTGAGGTTTCAGCAGAGGGTCTTGAATATAAAGTGAGGGGCTCGGGTCATGAAGCATACATACAGAATTTTCAGCGGCCTGACAGAGATGTTGGGGCAGTTCTTTCCACATCTTCCCTGGAGTTCCATGTGACTTGAGGGAAGGAGGAAGTGACAACAGCTTCCTGTCAGCCTGAAAAGACTCTTGTCATTCTACATTTTATATAATGTAGTTGTTTTAATACAATTGCAGTGTGGATCCCAAACGCCTTGGTACTTGGATGTCCCACAGGGCTTCTGCGGCTTCCAATAATTGGATGCAGGAGCTTCCTGCAGCCAATCAGAAGCCGTGCTTTGGTTTCTGAACGGATTCCATTTGACTTCCAAGGAACGACTGTAAAGGGTTCCCAAGACTTGGATCTCCAGACTACAACTCCCATCATCCCTAGCTAGCAAGACCAGTGGTCAAGGACGATGGGAACTGTAGTTCAAAAACAGATGGAGAGAGAACCAGGTTTGGGAAACACAGTTTTAATATTTAAAAGCTGTCAATGACGTTGGGTTTCTTTGGCAGAAAGGTGGTATATAAATCTTACAGCTAAAATTAGTGTGGAACTGGTGCCTAGTTGATGTATGTTCATGGTACAAATAATAAATTATTATTATTATTATTATTATTATTATTATTATTATTATTATTATTATTATTATT
>JAXCMG010000034.1:2608330-2720459 GCA_034642415.1 Podarcis siculus
TTATTATTATTATTATTATTATTATTATTATTATTATTATTATTATTTTGGCCCCTGCTTAAAACACTTTCATTTAGGCTAAGCCTATCAGGACATGTGGAAGTGACTTGCGATTTTTCTCTTTTGAGCTACTGTTGATTTTAATCATCTTCTGGATGCTTTTAAATAACTGTTTTTCTACCGATAATTTTAAGGTTTGATTTTACACTGTTGCAAAGTGCTAAATAGCTGCCGTTGCTTCTTAACAATCAAGCGCTACGGAAATGCTATTTAATTAATTAACCAAAATAACTACTTCGGTACCTGCGTATTTCTGACTTTCGGCCTCTGGGTCCTAAGTAGAGGCTTGACTTATTACAATTGTTCTTGGTTAGCTGCCTTCCCTGCGGTAACACGGCTCACCACTCTTGCAGGACAAAATGCTGTGCTAGATGGGCTGTTGGCACCTGGGCATCGGTGGCCAGGGGTGGTGGTGGTGGTCTGAGCCAGAGCACCCACTGTATGATTTCTGTTACGTTTTATGGATAGCATGTACTCACGCTGAGGTGTGAATTTGTCACCGTGACGGTAGCCTGTAGTCCTAAGGAGATGTTGGGCAGAGACGGGGAAGTGTACAAGCTGAGCTGGCTAGCTGACCCATCCATGGTGACAGCTCGGTGTTGGGGCAGCATCTGCTGTATATAATTGCAGGGAAGGGAGGATATAAGAAGAGACAGAAGGGTAAGAAACTGCAACAAAATATGAGAGGAGGGGGGAAACACAGCCATGTTCTCCCAGCTCTATTGGTCTGATCACCTAGCTAGCATGGCAAGAGACATCTGGGACATATGCCAGAAGGCTGGCTTGTTTTTTCAATTGGTTTTGAAATGTATATGCCAACAAAGACTTCTGCGGCACATTAAAAGACTGCATGTATCTACATGGTGTGTCCAAGAAGCAAGGACACTACAAAAATTACCAGCAGGTACCCAGCCCAATGTTGTGCAAAAACATGGATGAATTCATGAGTCAATCAAAGAAGGCAGGCCCCCCCACTTCCACATCAGCAAAAGGCAATTCACATTCAGTCTGCATGGTTGTGGAGGTGGTAAAAGAACGTAAACTGCAATCTGTGTTCAGACAACCACTCCCAATTAAGTCCATGTATCTATTTATTCACCCATCATTTGCGTACACAGCCCATCCTTCACCCAAAGGTGTTTATAAAAAATATTGCAATTAGAATAAGAATGTACCGTATTTTTCGCTCTATAGGACGCACCCGACCATAGGACGCACCTTGTTCTAGAGGGGGATAACAAGGGAAAAAAATTCTCCCCCTCTCTGCTCAGCGCCCCTTCAGTGAAAAGGCAGGAGAAACAGAGCCCCTTCCATTTCTCCTCCTGCTTCGCTGAAGGGGCACTGCGCAGCTCTCCCTCTCTGCTGAAGCCAGGAGAGTCTTGCTCTCCCCGCTTCAACAAAAGGAACCCGAAGCCTTTGGAGTGCAGCACAAGGTCCCGCTGCACTCCAAAGACTTCAGGCAGCTATCCCTGAAGCCTGGAGAGCGAGAGGGGTCAGTGTGCACCGACCCCTCTCGCTCTCCAGGCTTCAGCAAAAGCAAAGCGTAGCCTCTAGAGCGCGGAGGGAGTGCTCCCTCTGCACTTCGGAGGCTTCACGTTGCTTTCGCTGAAGCCAAGGAGCCTGCATTCGCTCCATAGGATGCACAAACATTTCCCCTTAATTTTTGGAGGGGGAAAAGTGCATTCTATAGAGTGAAAAATACAGTACATTAAAAAAAATAAAGTCACAAAAAGGTTGTTAAGTCTGCTAACAAATTCCAACTCACTTCATGGCTGAACTTTTAAATGTAGTGATCTATGGTCAGTCAAGGAACACCCTCAGGGGTCTCAATGGACTCACACGGTTTTCTGAACATTGCCATTTTTAACGTCTCATCTGAATCCTTTTATTTATTAATTTTCATAGAAAGTGACCCTTTTAAACTATGCAAACAGCAACAAGCTTTGACGTTATGAAGCTCTGACAATGTTTGTAGATATAACAAAGCAAAATACATGCAGGTGTTCCCCCCGAAGGCACACAGCGGCATTCTAGCACAAGGTGAAGGTGACATAAAATAGGAAGAAGGCACTGCCCAGAAACTTTCCAAGTTCAGCAGCATTTGAATCAGCTGGATCAAGTTAGTTACAAAGGTCCCATTGAAATCTATGAGACTTAAGACAAACTTTTCACATTGTTTGCAATGAGAAATATGCATTGCATGTCGAAGCTCAATGTGCACAACATGAAATCTCTACATGGTGCTAAGTAAATTTTAGATGCTTTATAAGTGCACAGTAATAATAATTATAATAATAATTGTACCCCACCCATCTGACTGCATTGCCCCAGCCATTCTGAGCTGCTTCCAACAAATATAAGAACACAATAAAACATCAAACATTAAAAACTTCCCGTTACAGGGCTGCCGTCAGGTGTCTTCTAAAAGTTGTATAGGACTCCTAATATTGCTCAGAGCTTGCTAGTAAGAGAGCTCCTCAAGTATTCTTGGTGTTTGAGTTCTAGTAATTTAGTTGGAGCAATGTCATAACAGATTTATCATAAGAAAAGGAGCTGGAACTGTTAGCAGAGCTTGACATACATACAAGAAAAAAAATCCCAATTTGATGGCTTTCTCTGGAATAGCACTCTCTCTGGAACTTGTCAGAGAGGCAGGTTAAGGGCTGTAGATTACTGGAGCAATGGTATAAAAAAATGGCAAGTGACAAGCTGCTGTGTTAAATGGGAAGCTAAGGTGGGAAAGGATATTCAGCTTGCAAATACAAAGGTTTATTCTCCGCTACACTTGATATTTCTAACCCTTGAGCCCCACTTGCTGAAGAACTGAAACATATCTAAGTGGTAACCAATTACTTTACAAAATATGAATGAACCTATTCTACAAAAGACAGCAGGTACCCTGTTGTGAGAAAAATGGCCATAATGACTAACAAGTTATTAGTTGTTACGAGACTCAGTAAGGTGCAGTGCACAGGGATGGCACTGTATAAATGAAATGAATGATGTGAATTCCCCGGACAAATCCACAGTAATCAAGGGGCTAATTCTGAGTCTCAATCAATTACTGAAATACGATCACGGTGGCTAAATCATGAACCATCCCAGTCCATCCTAGAGGGATTTCCTGTAGCCCAGTCCAGCCTTGTGCAGGTCTATAATCTTGTCCCTGACATCCTTGGACAGCTCTTTGGTCTTGGTCATGGTGGCTACTTTGGAATCTGCTGGATTGATTGCTTCTGTCGACAGGTGTCTTTTGTACAGGTACTGTAATGAGCTGGGATTACAGGTAAAACCTCTCCCTTACAGCAGGTGCTTCTAATCTCAGCTCGTTGCATACAGTGAAGATGCCAGGTAGCCTGACATCTGGCTGCTTGATAGGGGATCAAATACTTATTTCATTCAGTATAATGCACATCAATATCTGACTTTTGTCTTCTGGGTTTCTGGGGTTTTTCCTGTTGTTATTCTGTCTCTCACAGCTACAATAAACCTACCATTAAAATTATGGATGGGTCATTTCTTTGTCAGAGGCCAAACGGGCAAATTTAGCAGGGGATCAAATACCTTTTCCCCTCACTGTATAAGCTGGTATCTAAATGTTGGATTTCATCAGAGCACTGTGGTGTCCAAAAGGTAGGTCTATGACATGGACTCAGGCGAATTGGACCAGATGACCCCCTGGGTCCCTTCCAACTCTAGAATTCTATCATTCTATAATGTTAGAGTTGGAAGAAATAAAATTTCCTGAAAATTTTCAAGGGTGCCCCTTCCACTGATGATGTCAGCACTACCGTATTTTTCACTATATAAGATGCACCTGACCATAAGACGCATCTAGTTTTAGAGGAGAACAAGGAAAAAAAATATTCTCTCCCTCTCTGTGCAGCGCCTCTCCAGCAAAGTGGGAGGAGAAATAGAAGGGGCTCTGTTTCTCCTCCCGCTTTGCTGAAGGGGCACTGTGCAGTTTTCCCTCTCTGCGCAGTGCCCCTTCAGCGAAGTGGCAGGAGAAACGGAGCCCCTTCCATTTCTCCTTCCGCTACGCTGAAGCTGCGCAGCGCCTCTCTAGCGAAGCGAAGTCAGAACAGCAAGAAGGATAGATGCGCAGTGAAAGCAGCGATCCCTCTTGATGTTCTGGCTTCTGGGAAAGCCATGCCAAGCCTCTTCAGGGCAGGGGGAGTGTTCCTCCCGTTGCCCTGAAGAGGCTTCAGGGAAAGCTGTGCAGCCTGCATTCACACCAAAAGACACACACACATTTCCCCTTACTTTTTAGGAGGGGAAAAGTGAGTTATAGAGCGGAAAATAGGGTACATCTCAGGATCAGAAGAGGAGCTGAAGATGTTCCTTGGCACATCCTAAGTGAACAATGACCAGCAGATGGCGCTTCTTCTTATAACAAAGGGGCGTCCTCCTTAAGTAGTCCGGCTAAGACTTTAAGTGACTGGGGGAGGGGAGGGTGGACCTGCCATATGGGAGGTAATTACATACCCTTCTGATCTGCAGCTTAGCTCCGCAGATGTCAAGATGGGAAGAAAGAATACCACTGTGCATGAGGGGGAGGGAGGGAGATGCCCAAGCTCTTTCTCCCATGCACAAGGATCATCACTCTCCTAGTGAAGTCACATTGCTCCTTTGAGAAGCACAAGTCGGGAGAGTGTTGTCATGCGTCTGGCTGGCTGCGGTGAGAACAGGATGCTGGACTAGTTGAGTCTTCTTATGTTCTGAATGCATCCTCACCTTAACACCTCTCTTGTGCTAAACAGAAGTATGTGTGACCATGGCTCGTGCACGCATTAACTCAAATGGACTACAACAAGGAATAGTCTAAATCAGGGGTAAGAAAAGTGTGGCCCTCCAGATGCTGATGCTGCAATCCAAATCCCACTAGCCCCAGCTAGCACTGCCAATGGCCAGGGATGATGCGAATTGTAGGCCAGCAACATCTAGGGTCACAGGTTCCCTACCCCCCCCCCAAGTCCTTTAAATCCTCAGTAAAGGTAAAGGGACCCTTGACCATTAGGTCCAGTCGTGGCCGACTCTGGGGTTGCGGCACTCATCTCGCTTTATTGGCCGAGGGAGCCGGCGTACAGGTTATGTGGCCGGCATGACTAAGCCGCTTCTGGCAAACCAGAGCAGCACACGGAAACGCCATTTACCTTCCCGTCAGGGTGATACCTATTTATCTACTTGCACTTTGACGTGCTTTCAAACTGCTAGGTTGGCAGGAGCAGGGACCGAGCAACGGGAGCTCACCCCGTCACGGGGATTCAAACCGCCGACCTTCTGATCGGCAAGTCCTAGCCTCTGTGGTTTAACCCACAGCGCCACCCATGTCCCTTAAATCCTCAGTAAGAACCTGCAAATGATAAGTGAGAACTTACAAGTGGGGAGGGGAGGGCAAGCAAAATGCGAGGGAGATAGTGAAAGATACAGGAAACTGTATGCAGATTTCCAAAAAATAGCAAGGAAAGAAAAGAGGGCCTTTTTAAACGAGCAATGTAAAGAAAACAACAGAATGGGACAAAATCAGTCATCTGTTCAAAAAAATTGGAAATATGAAAGGAACATTTCGTACAAAGACTACCATAATAAAGGACAAAAGTGGTAAGGACCTAACAAATGCAGAAGATATCAAGAAGAGATGGCATTAATACACAGAGGAATTATACCAGCAAGATATGAATGTCTCGTACACCCCAGGTAGTGTGGTTGCTAACCTTGAGCCAGACATCCTGGAGAGTGAAGTCAAATGGGCCTTAGAAAGCACTGCTAATAAGAAGGCCAGTGAAAGTGATGATATTCCAGCTGAACTATTTAAAATTTTAAAAGATGATGCTGTTAAGGTGCTACACTCAATATGCCAGCAAGTTTGGAAAACTCAGCAGTGGCCAGAAGATTGGAGAAAATCAGTTACATCCCAATACCAAAGAAGGGCAGTGACAAAGAATGCTCCAACTACCGCACAATTGCACTCATTTCACACGCTAGCAAGGTTATGCTTAAAATTCTACAAGGCAGGCTTAAGCAGTATGTGGACCGAGAACTCCTAGAAGTGCAAGCTGGATTTCAAAGGGGCAGAGGAACCAGAGACCAAATTGCAAACATGTGCTGGATTATGGAGAAAGCGAGAGAGCTCCAGAAAAACATCTACTTCTGCTTCATTGACTACACAAAAGCATTTGACTGTGTCGACTACAGAAAACTATGACAAGTTCTTAAAGAAATGGGAGTGCCTGATCACCTCATCTGTCTCCTGAGAAATCTCTATGTGGGACAAGAAGTTACAGTTAGAACTGAATATGGAATAACGGATTGGTTCATAATTGGGAAAGGAGCACGACAAGGCTGTATATTGTCTCCCTGCTTATTTAACTTATATGCAGAATTCATCATGTGAAAGGCTGGACTGGATGAATCCCAAACTGGAATTAAGATTGCCGGAAGAAATATCAACAACCTCAGATATGCAGATGGCAGAAAGTGAGGAGGAATTAAAGAACCTTTTAATGAGGGTGAAAGAGGAGAGCACAAAATATGGTCTGAAGCTCAACATCAAAAAACCCCTAAGATCATGGCCACTGGTCCCATCACCTCCTGGCAAAAAGAAGGGGAAGAAATGGAGGCAGTGAGAGATTTTACTTTCTTGGGTTCCATGATCACTGCAGATGGTGACAGCAGTCACGAAATTAAAAGATGCCTGCTTCTTGGGAGAAAAGCAATGACAAACCTAGACAGCATCTTAAAAAACAGAGACATCACCTTGCCGACAAAGGTCCGTATAGTTAAAGCTATGGTTTTCCCAGTAGTGATGAATGGAAGTGAGAGCTGGACCATAAAGAAGGCTGATCGCCGAAGAATTGACGCTTTTGAATTATGGTGCTGGAGGAGACTCTTGAGAGTCCCATGGACTGCAAGAAGATCAAACCTATGCATTCTGAAGGAAATCAGCCCTGAGTGCTCACTGGAAGGACAGATCCTGAAGCTGAGGCTCCAATTCTCATTGGACAGTGTTCTCAAAGCTACTAACATGAGTTTGACTAAACTGCGGGAGGCAGTGGAAGACAGGAGTGCCTGGCGTGCTCTGGTCCATGAGGTCACAAAGAGTCGGACACGACTAAACAACAAAAAAAGGTGTTCATTATCTTCTGTGGTGTTAGCGGCTCACTTCAAACATCGTGCCAAACCATGGTTGAAGGAAAGCTAACTATGTTTTTGGCTGAACTGATAAAACATGACATGCAACTGATGACAAACCAAGAGCCACTAACCTACCGTCTGAAGTGGGCCTGCAAGTCATGGTTTGTGCAAGATTCAGGTAGGCAGCCGTGTTGGTCTGACGCAGTTGAACTGTATAAAACATTTTTTTTATGGTTCGTGCAAGTTATGGTTTGGTGTGCTGTCCAAATCGACAAACTATAGTTACAGACAGAGTCTGCTGCATCACAAAGACAAAAGTGAACATTTGAAGCAGAGTGCTGTGAAGGGGGGGGGGCAATTTCTAATGCATGTTTGGAAGCTCAAAGCACAGTTTTTGTATTCTAGAATTGGCGCAAATCATGGTTTAGTGAGGTTTCTGAACTGAGTCTCTGTCACAGAGTAGTGACTGAGTTTGCCTGTGGCTCTTTTCTTCTAAAGGATCTAGTGTTTTGTTTTATTCAGCACCGTATTAACTTGAGAGAGAAAAAAATTGCATTTTCACAAACGCACCTAAAAATAAACTGAAAGACACAATTCACCGAAGAATCTTTCTCCATTTATGAGTCACTCCATAGTAACTAGCAAAAGTGACTGGGAGCCATTTCTGGTTTCTACCGGTGCTCTTCTGCTCCCATCCACTTGCAAAGCTTAATGATCCACTGACACACACACAAAAGCAATCATCCATGCAAAGACAATTGTGTGCACCTCCCACAGGAATGTATGTGCACACAAAAGAACACACACACTGGCAGCAATCGCTAACAGTTGCATACACATAGGCCGTTTGGTCAGCTTCAGCAGTGCACAATTGCACATATCAATGGCAAAGTCCTTTCCATCCAGATTAAACTGTTGCTGTCCCACTTTCTTAGAAGACACACAGCAGCTATCCCATGAATTCCTTTTGCACGGAGTCAAGTAGCGTAGAGGGTCCTGCCTTTGAAAATGCGACTAGTGAATTATTTTACCAGGCTCTTAGCAGGCTGGGGGAGAAATGTGGGTTGGTGGAGGAAGGATGCACAAAAATACCACTTCTATCACTCGTGTAACCGCAAAACACATTGTGGTTACGTATTTCAAAGCTACGTATTTGCTGTGATCCCACAGAAGCGTATAAACCACACACAGAGAGTATTTTGCATGTAATTCAGCTTCCTGAGAATTTCAGGTGTGTGTGTGTGTGTGGAAGAGGCTGCTGGTGTATAGCTTTTTTAAAAAAAAAAACCACAACAACCACCACATGTCTAGCCTTTCGTACAGGGGTGGGGAACTGTTTCTGGCAAGTGAGTCAAATTGTTTCCTCTCCCTCTGCCCTGAACAGGCCAAGTTTGACAGGCGGGCTGCATCTTCAGAAGCCCCTTTCAAAACATGGGGGAAGGCAGCCCTTTGACGTCCAATGTAGGGCAGGTGGAAGTGGCAAGGCCAAAAGGGAGAGGCCTGATGGGTCTAATTAGGCTTGTGGGCTTGAAGCTGCCTTCCCTTTCCATCACCACCATCGTCACTACTACAAATCTCTGGCACAGAATTTCCTGGCCCAAACTGGGGGTCTCTCCATTCTGAACCATGCTGGGAGGGAGATGAGTGGAACAATAAGATCTGGACAAACTATCCAGAGAGGGGTTTTTTTGGGATGGATTAGGGCAGGGTTTCCCAAACTTGGATCTCCAGCTGTTTTCGGACTACAATTCCCATCATTCTTGAGCACTGGTCTTGCCAGCTAAGCATGATGGGAGCTGTAGTCCTTTGTCATTCAGTTCTCTTATTCCAGCGGTTAACTTTGCCGATTCTACATAATCCATCACCTTGCTTATCCATTCTTCTTTAGTGGGTACCATATTTTTCAGTGTATAACATGCCCCCGTGCATAAGACGCCCCTTATCTTTGGGGACTCTAAATAAAGAAAATGGGGGGAGACTACACCCCCTTTTTTAACATTTTTTTTTAGTAAAAAAAAAAAAGACCCTAGTCTTATACACAGAAAAGTACGGTATTTCTGCTTCTTTCCATTTTTGTGCGTAGAGAATCCTAGCTGTAGTTGTAACATACATAAACAACTTAATCATATTTTGGGGGGACTTCTGCCCCTATAACCCCTACAAGAAAAGCTTCAGGGGGCTTTTTGGGTATAGTATTTTTAAACATCTTTTTTATCTCATTATATATCGTCTCCCAAAATGCCCTCACTTTCTTACAAGTCCACCACATATGAAAAAAAGGATCCATCTATCTGGTTACACTTCCTCAGTCAGCAAACTTTCCAAGCCCTATTTGGAGATTTGGGGGATTGAACCTGGGACTTTGAGACCCAAATCAGATGCCCTACCACTGAGCTATGGCCCACCCACCCTCCTTCCCCCGTTATTACAGTGGAAACTTGGTTCCCAAATGGGTTAGTCGCCAAACAAATCAGCTCCCGAACACCGCAAACCCGGAATTAAGTGTTCTGGTTTGCAAACGTTTTTCGGAAGCCGAATGTCTGACGCGGCTTCCGCTTGAGTGCAGGAAGCTCTTGCAGCCAATCGGAAGCCGGGCCTTGATTTTCGAACGGTTTCAGGAGCCGAGCGGACTCCCGGAAGGGATTAAGTTCGAGAACCAAGGTACCACCCTTCCTCCAAGAAGCACACCAGGGACATTTGTCCCATTTTTATGCTCGCAACCACCCTGGGAGGAAGGTTAGGCTGAGAGAGTGGCAAGCACAAAAATCACCCAGCAAGCTTCATGCATGGGTTCAGAGTAGCAAAGAAAACAGGCTGAAAATGTAATGGCAGGAGAAAAATCTACGTTCATAGATAAAGAGAGGGAAACCTATACGGTGTTTGCAGAAATGATACCAGACCAGTTCATAAGCTTTGCAGCCGTTGCTCCACCAGCCTTCTTACCTCAGTATGAATATTGGGCACTGAGCCAGTAAGCCCGTTTTCTGTGATGGCGCTGTTGGAGCTGTTCGGGGAGCTGGGTCCAGATCCGGGGGCACTGTTGCACATTGAAGACACTGCAAAGAAGGGGGGTGGAGGGGGAAAGAAGATCACCTCTATGTCAGCCCCTTGTGCTGAAATTCAGGCTGCTGAGCATTTCAGCTTTAATTTTGAAACATAAACAAGTTTCAAGTCCTCATTGTGGCAGAGAACTATCTGAAAATTCAGTGTCAGTAACGAAAGTAGTTTCTGAATTACCGGGCTGCCTTCCCATTCATCTGGCCCTCCTGCCCCAATCGTCTTTGACCCATCCTTTGAGACCTTATGCCTGCTTAGCAGCAGGGGGAGATCACTAGCATAGCAACCTATCGGGTCTTCCAGGGAAGTTCGTCTACGACAACATTTCCAGTTTTTAAATACACCCTACCAGATATGAAGGTGGTGTACAGCCAAAGGAAAAAGAAAAAGGAATCCCTGATGCACTGCAGAGTTTCCTGGATCGCACTTTGAAATCTGCTTGTCATATCTGAACCACAGATGTTTAGTCTTCCATGATTCAGAAACTGGAAAAGGAGACGTGGTGGCTCCCTCCACACAAAAGCCAGCGAAAAATCCCCCAAATTTCTTCCAAAGCTCAAATAGCTGGGGAGGCCCAGGTTTTGGAGAGCAAAGAACATTTAGAATTCTCTTCTCCCCCTCTGTCCTGCTCTGCTATGATTGCAATTTTACATTCACCTTTCTAAATCAGCTAAAGGTACTTTGCTATTTCCAAAAAGAGGTCTAGTTTTGAATAATCAATCTCAGCCCTTCAAAAGCTCGTGTGCTTATGTAATATTGGATTGCCAGCCTGCCGCTGTCCCCTTTGCCAACAAAAATAAAAATTCCTTCAGAAGCAGCAGATGTTTCTGGATTATAACCCTCTTGTCCCTAACCCCCACTGGCACAAACAAAATAGCTAGCACACAGATTACGACCTTCTGGATTAATATCTTAATTTATCAGCAGCACATCTGAAGGGGATAGGGGGGAAAACTTGGGTGCATTCTTTATTTAAATAAACCTTCACTTTCATAACCTGCTCTTGGCTTTCCTCAACCCCTAACATCACTGTGAATTTTATAAATCTTTAAATGGATACTTGCTTTGATAGTTGCAGGGTCATACCAGAGAAGGGAAGAACAAGATTTGACTCGAAATATAAAGTTTGAATCAGAATGTAATGTTCAGCTCTCCTTTCCTCCTCTGAGAAAGATATTAAAGCTTAACCTTTAAATGGACCACAGTTTCCTATAGACGCCTGAGCTCTGGGAACTGTGACTTGTTTAAAATACAGTTACAATGGTACCTCGGGTTAAGTACTTAATTCGTTCCGGAGGTCCATTCTTAACCTGAAACTGTTCTTAACCTGAAGACCACTTTAGCTAATGGGGCCTCCTGCTGCTGCCACGCTGCTGGAGCACGATTTCTGTTCTCATCCTGAAGCAAAGTTCTTAACCTGAGGTACTATTTCTGGGCTAGCAGAGTCTGTAACCTGAAATGTATGTAACCCGAGGTACCACTGTACTGGCAGCAGGCCAAGATCAAACCAAAGTTTCAGAAGTTAACTTGCTCTCAATCAATAGTTTAAGCAAACCATGGTTTTCAGTGCTGACATCAAAGGGGAAATGCAGTTAGTTAAAACTGTAAGGTTCTCCTCCTCACAGGAAGAGAAGAGAAGTGGGGTGGGTGTGTAGGCCTGAGACACCCTGCAGTTTGTTCTTAAAGTGGGAATTCACAGTTTGCTGTTTCTATGTCATTATTTAAACTAATTTGCTGGATTCCTCCTTGAATCCCAACTTTGTCACTTCCAGTCTGCTACCTCAACCCCTCCCTCCCACTTTGTGGCACACAGCCCCCACCTGAGCCCATGTGAAGCTTCTGAGGATGTTATTTTAACCTCCTCTTTTTCCTCCCTCCTTGATTTACTGGCCCAACCTAGAAAGCTCAAAATAAACAAATGGGAGTCAAATACCCATTTGAAGCTAGGAATTAGCCGTTCCCACCCCCCATGCCGAAAAGAATATGCCTTCTACACCTCCAGGAAGGAAGTTAAGTGGAGATGAATGAATGCAGAAGATTCCACATTTTGAAGGAACACTATGGGATCTTCTGGAGACCCAACTAAAAGTTGCCTCACAAAACCCAAATCCATGTTTGCCAAGGCATTTGAGGGTGGGGAATTAGATGGAGAGGACTGGAGGGTGTGATGAATACTTCATCTTTTCCATGCCCAGCTATTCTCCCATGCAAATGCCACTAGCCAAGGCTATTCCCTCCCACTCACCCCGCCCTGGCTGGCCTCACCTGTAATTTCAATTGCTCGCTTTTTGAAGGTGCTGATGACGGTCCCATCTTTCCTCCGCAGCAGGGGGCTGCTCCGCCTCTCTGCAACCTTCTGTTTTAACCGTGAGCGCACTTTTAGGTTGGGTTCCGAGGCTGGAAGGAGGAGGAGGAGGAGGAGGAGGAGGAGGCGGCGGCACAGGCACATGAGGGAAAGGTAGGAGAAAAGCAAGACAAGCGGTCAAATTGCTGGCGACTCTGGGGTTGTGGCGCTCATCTCGCTTTATTGGCTGAGGGAGCTGGCGTATAGCTTCCAGGTCATGTGGCCAGCATGACTAAGCCGCTTCTGGCGAACCAGAGCAGCGCACGGAAACACTGTTTACCTTCCCGCTGGAGCGGTACCTATTTATCTACTTGCACTATGACGTGCTTTCGAACTGCTAGGTTGGCAGGAGCAGGGACCGAGCAATGGGAGCTCACCCCGTCGTGGGGATTCGAACCACCGACCTTCTGATCGGCAAGCCCTAGGCTCTGTGGTTTAACCCACAGCGCCACTTTTACCCTCCATGCAAATTCCACAAGAACATGTTAAATACATATACCTAAGTCACACAGAGGACCAACATGCACAGAGAGCTCCATGCATGCAAGAGTATCCCATTCACATCAACAATGGGCAACGATCAGCGTTTGCAAGGAATTCCCCTTTGTGCATGCATTCCACAACTAATGGAAGAGAACATGGCAGCCCTTGCACACGGGGACTTGTGCATGTCTTGGCACCCCAGTAGAAGGTTATAGGTCAGTCCAAGCTCCATCCGTCAATGTCTAAAAATCTGACTAAAGTTCTTCCTGCCCAACTAATCAGAGTGACAAGCCCCACCTCCTTCTCACCTAAAGAACTTCCATCATGTAAGGTCATGTAAGGATGACATGATGTTATATTATAATAGTACCATAAAAGAAGTAATTACGGTGATAATTGATATGCAATGTAAATAAGAATTTAAATGATTTAAAGGTGACGAGAGCTGGTGGAGGGAAGTCACACGGGTGTGGTATTTTATGCTCCTTTTGTCCTTACTTTTTCTGTTTATTTTGTGGTTAAGTGTGTGTATCTTATTGTTTTGTTTGTTTGTTTGTAAAAATGTAAAGGTACCCCTGCCCTTACGGGCCAGTCGTGTCCGACTCTAGGGTTGTGTGCCCATCTCACTTAAGAGGCCGAGGGCCAGCGCTGTCCGGAGACACTTCCGGGTCACGTGGCCAGCGTGACGAAGCTGCTCTGGCGAGCCAGCACCAGCGCAGCACACGGAAACGCCGTTTACCTTCCCGCTGTAAAGCGGTACCTATTTATCTACTTGCACTTAGGGGTGCTTTCGAACTGCTAGGTGGGAAGGAGCTGGGACCGAAAGACGGGAGCTCACCCCGCCGCGGGGATTCGAACCGCCAACCATGCGATCGGCAAGTCCTAGGCACTGAGGTTTTACCCAGAGCGCCACCCGCGTCCCAAGTTGCTTGTTTGTAAGTACGCCTAAATAAAATGTTTAATAATAATAATAAAAAGAACTTCCATCCCTTCCTTCAAAAGCACAAAGAAAATTGTGCAAATGCAGGTATGTTCCTGCTTTCTTTTACTCAGGACACACCACATCGCAGACATGCATTTGTCACTTCCTCTCCCTCACTTGATTGAGCCCAGCTCTTCCAAAATTTATCTTTCTTACTTGTCAGCAAGGGAGCTCCAGTCTGATAAAATGGGTCAGCTTGCAATAAGCACAGAACCGCTTTGTGAATTTCCAGAAGAGTTAAGCTCTTGAAAGAAGCTGGCACATGGGTCGGATCACTCCTGTGGAGATCCTGCACATGTCCACGATGCCAGAAATCGCTTCTGTGCATGCCCAGACACCGGACATCATGTCTGCGCATGTCTGTGGTGCCAGAAATCGCTTCTGCGCATGCCCAGACATTGTGCCTGCGCAGAAGTAATTTTCTTCTGCACATGCCCAGAAATTGTGCCTGCACAGAAGTGATTTTTGGCACCTAGACACACGCAGAAGCGATTTCCAGAGCCGTGGAAGAGCTTCCCCGCGCTGCGCTGGTTTAGCGCAGCATGTGGGACTCGCCGAGCGGGTGGCTGCGTTTGGGGGCGGCTTATGGGCCAGTTAAGCAACCCCAGCCCATGGGCCTTAGGTTGCTAGCCTCTGGTGTGGAGTGTTAGATTGAGCGTTGGGATTTTGACCTGGGTTCAAATCTCTGCTCAACCATACCGGGCGACACGGCTAGTCACTGCCCTCCAGTCTAGCCCAGCCCACCAGAGGAAGAGCCATAGCTCAGCGGTAGACCACATGCCTTGCATGCAAAAGAGCCAGATTCAATCCTTGACATCTCCAGCTAAAAGGATCACAGCTAGCTTGTGATGGGGAAGATCTCTCTTTGCCTGAGAGCCTGGCGCACTGCTGCCAGAAGAACAGTAGCTTGCACTGAGCTAGACAGATAGCCTGACCTGGCAGAAGGCTGTTTCCTATGTTTCTAAGGAGCTTTGTTTCCGCATAGCAGCTGGGTTGTTGTCTTTTCTCAATGCCTGTCTGCAGAGAAGCTCTTGTAAGGTTACATAATTAGCACCCAAACATCTGATTTTTTGTAAAGCCCTGAACTGCATCTAAAAGGAGGCTGTTCGCAGAAGCAGTCTGCACAGTAGGTTTTGCAAATCCCACTCACTCAAGAATATACAAGGCGCTTGGCACACACAGAAGTGTAGGTGCTTATCATAATTAATATCTAGAGGAACTGAGATTCTGCATGGGAGGGAGCCTTAAATTCGCCCACTTGAGCTTTTGGAAAGCTCATCTTAGTCTCCGATAATGTTCAATAAACTAGCTTAATGAATGTCCCTCCCCCATACTTGTAGCTCTTCCAACAAAATCACACACACAATCCTGGTTTTTTCAAGCCAGCATACTCAGAAAGTGCACAAAGCCCCTTTCCACCCAGGGGCCTAAATTTCATCAACACCACCCTCTACCCCCACCCTTGTTTTCTGGATTATCCCATCACCAAGGGGGTTTACTGACCAGTTTTCCGGAGTGGAAAGTCGTCTCTGCTGTCGTAAGTGCCGAGTAAAGGTAGTTTACAAGAGGGTGGTGTTCCTGGGCTTCCTGTCTGGGGAGGGGAACTCTGGTCCAATGAGGTATGATGAGCCCCCCTGTGGAAACACAGAAAGAAGTCGACCAAATTACAATGGTGTGGACCAATAGGGTCATATGAAGCAGCAGAGCCAACAGACTTCTTCTGATATGTCCTGCTCCAGGACGGACAGTGCAACTTATCGTAACTTGCTATTTAAAACAGCAGCAGCAACAACAGATTGAAAAAGGCAGATAAGAACAGCAGAATTCTCGGTGTTATAAGGGCACAAATACAAATATGCCCAGTCATTTTGCAGCCTAACTGTGTAATTTACCACTTGTCTTATCAACAATGCAAATGTTTCCACTCATAATCCAACCTGCTCTCTTTCTCTCATCTATCTATCTATCTATCTATCTATCTATCTATCCAGAGCCAAGCCAGGAAGTGAGAAAACAGCAGCCCAAATGAGTTGTCTTCAATCCAAGCACTGACATTATTTTGTAGCATTCAGAGTCTTCAGTCTGGAAACACTCGCAGAAAACTAAGTTTTGGTTCTGTAAGCATCAGGGCGGGGGAGTGGCTGTTTCCCTAGAGAGCTGGTATGTGAGCAGTGGAATTTGGCTATCTCTTGGAATGGTTAGGCTACACCTCATTGCGTATACTTGCAAATAACAAGGAAAACTACAAAACTTGCTCTCTCTCTATAACGTGTGACACTGTTGCTTTTCCATTCAGCATGATTAAGGCGCCTATGGCGTCAGAAAGCTCATACACTCCTACTACAACCAATGTAAGAACAGCCCAATAAAATATAGCTTTCCCTCATATTTTGAATCTTCTATGACTCCCCGCCACTGAAAGTCTTTCAAAAGTATACATCTGAGCATTTTGCAGAAATGTTTCTTCGGACCGGCTTTTAAAAAATAGGCTTTGGGGAAGTTTTGATTTGTTATATATGTAGTATTTTATATCTTAATGGCTTATCTTGCTTGATCCAGCAAGGTTTGTTTTGATGGGGCAGAGAGGAAATGCAACAAAAAAATTAACAAGAAGAGAGGCAGGAGTGTGAATAGACATAGCATTTCTTTGTCTTTCTGCCATCCATAAAGTTGACAACAGTCAACTCAGGATTCTATTCCTGAATGTAGGTTAAAGGGACTTGGGGGGGTGACCCAAGAGGTGAGATAAGAATATCCACTGTGGGTGACTGGGAGGGTGGGGGAAGGGATAATGGTCCATCTGTGATCTGTTCTAAGCAGGCTAAATGGATTAGCGCTCTAAGCATCCATGGTCCAGGAAATTCAGTGGGTTATCAGTAGGCAGAAGTTGCAGGTGGAATAAGTCAGAGGGCAAGCAAGGCCTAGGGGAGAGAGGGCAGGATGGGGTCAGTTTTATAGGTCAGGGTGGGGAAACGGAAAAGTGTGTGACTCCCTGCTGCCAACACCACTACTAAGAATGGCGAGGACTCAAGAGAAGGATAGAGCCAGACAGAGGGAAGCTCAGAATGATTTCGTTTGCTCTCCACTACTCCCTGGGGTGTGGCCACTGTCACATGCTGACAGCTTCTAGGGCAGGGGTAGGGAACCTAAGGCCCATGGGCCGGATGCGGCCCAATCGCCTTCTCAATCCGGCCCATGGACGGTCCGGGAATCAGCATGCTTTTACCTGAGTAGAATGTGTCCTTTTATTTAAACTGCATCTCTGGGTTATTTGTGGGGCCTGCCTGGTGTTTTTACGTGAGTAGAATGCGTGCTTTTATTTAAAATGCATATCTGGGTTATTTGTGGGGCATAGGAATTCGTTCCCCCCCCCCAAAAAAATATAGTCCAGCCCACCACATGGTCTGAGGGATGGTGGACCAGCCCATGGCTGAAAAAGGTTGCTGACCCCTGTTCTAGGGACATATTCGGGAGAAGAACAGGCTAAGGAGTAAACCCTACACATATCTGGAGTGGAGTCCCTAAGGCAGTTGGATGGTGTCTTGTATGCCTCCTTCCGGCAACTCCTGCGGTCGAGTTGGCACCCAGCGTATTGCTCTGCTTTCCTTTGGACCATATAAACGAGGTCAAAAGGGGGTCTTGTCATCTGGGCAGCACAGGACTTCCACAAACTGCCCAGGCTTGCACCCCGGGGGAGGTCACTTTGGTGCTGCTAACACATAAAAAAGGCGCTGCGGTTCTCCAGCAGTTTTGACTACTGGAGACACACACTTCACTGTATATCAAGACAGATGGATGCCAACAAACTCTCAGGGAGTTTATGGATGCTTCATGCTTTGATAGTTATATGGCTAAATTCAAGACCAGCCGCCTCACAGTCGACTCATTACAGTAGAGTGGTACCTCAGATTAAGAGGTCCATTCTTAACCTGAAACTGTTCTTAACCTGAGGTACCACTTTAGCTAATGGGGCCTCCTGCTGCCGCCACACGATTTCTGTTCTCATCCTGAAGCAAA
The DNA here is from genome assembly GCA_034642415.1 of Podarcis siculus. NCBI lineage: Eukaryota > Metazoa > Chordata > Lepidosauria > Squamata > Lacertidae > Podarcis > Podarcis siculus. The sequence goes on from JAXCMG010000034.1 coordinate 2,626,408, forward strand.
GTTCTTAACCCGAGGTACTATTTCTGGGTTAGCGGAGTCTGTAACCTGAAGTGTCTGTAACCTGAGGTACCACTGTATTTGGATTAATATCTAACCCTCGTCCCTTTTCGTGTCCCCAATGTCCCTTGACGCCAGCAGCACACAGGTCCATTTCTCACTGAGGTGTTTCCCTCGAACCTGCTCACTTCCTTGGCCCCAAAACCCACTCTCTTGTCTGTGTTGCTCTCTATGAAACAACCATCTGAGGTAGAAACTTTCATTAATGGGTATCCTTAGGGGGAGGGCTTAGAGGCAAGTAAAGTCATAACTTAGAGCAGCTGGGTTGGGAACTGAGCTATCATCCCTGCGACGAAATTGATGGTTCTCTCGAAAAATTTGACTTGGCTGGTGGCTACACAGTTTACGATGGGGATGTTCTGACGCCTTCCAGCGCGATGGTGTTTTGGACAGAAGAGGAAGCACACGGGTGCCTCACATTTCCTGTTCCCCCACATCTCTGCACTGCCCGAAATAGAATACTTGCCTTTGTGTTCGTGAGCCTGCACACACACACACACACACCAACCTCCTGGCTTGGAGTGGAGGCGGGATGTGAAAATTCTATTCTGGGCAACAGAGAGATGTGGAGATGCTCCATCACATCTAAATCAGCTCTTGGAGAGACAACAGGAGCAGCTCGCCTTGAGCAGGTATAATTTGCACATGTAATTAACAGAAGAGCAGCACTGTTGCGACCAGGCCAGAGGCCTATCTAGCCCTCTAGCCCTGCATGTTGTTTCCTGCGCTGGCCAGCCAGAGGCTTCTGGGAAGCCCAGAAGCAAGGCATTGATGCAATTGCCCTCTCCTGCTGTTATTCCACAGTGGATTAAATTCATAGGCAGGGTGGTACCATACAGGAATCATGACAAGCAGCCATTGATAGCCTGACCCTCCACAAATTTATCTCACCCCCCCTTTAAAGCTCTTTAAGATAAGATAACTGAAGGTCTATGCACAAGGTTATTCCTTTAAAAAGCAGAGCCATCTATCACACCCTTGGTTCCATTTACTAAAGGTGCATGCTGAATAATAATAATAACAATAACAAAAATAAAAATAATAATTTGTTATTTGTACCCCACCCATCTGGCTGGGTTTCACCAGCCACTCTGGGCGGCTTCCAACAAAGATTAAAATTACATCAAAATGTCACACATTAAAAACTTCCCTGAACAGGGCTGGCTTCAGTCTAAATGTCAAGTAGTTGTTTATCTCTTTGACATCTGATGGGAGGGTGTTCCACAGGGTGGGCGCCACTACCAAGAAGGCCCTCTGCCTGGTTCCTTGTAGCTTAGCTTCTCACGGTGAGGGAACCACCAGAAGGCCCTCGGCGCTGGACCTCAGCGTCTGGGCAGAATGATGGGGATGGAGACGCTCCTTCCGGTATACTGGGCAGAGGCCGTTTAGGGCTTTAAAGGTCAGCACCAACACTTTGAATTGTGCTCGGAAATGTACCCCTTAGCATAACATTGTACTCTCAATCAGGGTAGCTACTGGATGGTCAAAGGTCGCTCTATCCACCCACTAGTATCTGCCAAGGAAAACAAACATGCAAGCCCCCTATACACACACACAACAGTCAAATTTTTGGCAAACTGGAGACAGATGTGTGGAAGGATAAGGGAGTCTCCCAGATGCCAAAACATAGACTTTGCGCCTTCTCTCTTGAGATTACTACATTTGTTCCAGTGGTAAAATCTCACCCCACCGACGTCCTGTCCTAGACCCTGCATGAATACCCAGAGGCAAAGGTGGTAAGACCTACCAGCATTTGGGGTGCTGAGGGAGGGAATGGTTCAAGCCGCCTGCTGTTGCTGGCTCTTTAGACTTGCTGAGAAGAAACTCCTGAAGTTTCAGCTTCACTTCGGTACTGGCAATGGCACCTGTGGAAGAGTTAGGAAAACACTCGTGGATAAACCCTTCTGGGACTTTCTATCCCAGAAACCATGTTTCATTAGACTAAGAATGAGAGTTGTGCTTGCGCACACACAACTGTGGTTTAATCTCTGACTACAAACCGTTTGTCTTTAATTGCCTGGTTTCTAGTTGGAGAATAAACCACAGTTTCCCAGTTTTGATGTCGCAAGAAACTATGGTTGGACAAGCCTCTGAAACGCTGCACTGTGGCACATGAGAAGAGGAGGAGGCACACTTCCTTGTTCTTGGTCCAATAAACCATGGTTTATTGATCCAGCAGAAGTATGGTCTACCAATATAAAAGACTCATTAAATTCCAGAATTAATTCCAGAGCTTTGCAACTTCCACACTGCACTCCCCACAAGTGCAAGGTATATATCCCCATGGCAATGGTAGTGACCAGCACACTATTTCCCATAATGCAATGCTTCACTATTGCACTGTATTCTGGGATAACTGCCCTTCTCACCTCACCCTCCAGGCTGCCCTTTTCTTTGCAATCCTCTCCACCTCAATCAAGCACATGATTGAAAAAACACACCTATCCTTTGCCACAGGTGGGGATTGTCTATGTGGCTGTGTCACTGAGGTGTCCCTGGAAAGCTCCACTGTTGTTGATTTATTTGTCAAAACTTCAATCTAAGGGCCAAATCAGATGCATCAATGGCTTCCTGTGAACCAGCCATATTCAAAATATAAATATGTATCACAGACAGAGCAGCATTCTGAATAGGTTCTTAAGCAGCCACGCTAATTTTCACCTCTTCAAGCAAGACTGTTTGAGGCTCCTCCTAAAGGAACCTTGGGAACCGCAGGTTTGTGAGGCTGCTATAAATTCCATTGCAGAAATTCACAACCCTCTTCATTAAAGCCACAGTTCAAAGGGCTTTTGCATGGGGGTGACCAGCCCTTCAGTCAACAATTCCTAAGGCATATGGAGGCATGGAAGCTAAATCTAGACTGATACTTTTAGAATTGTTCACTTATCACAGGGGGGGGGGGTTTCAGCCAGAACTTGCCAGAACTCAGTTCAGACACCTCTCAGGTGGGCGCCATTGCCATTCTAAGAGACGATGATGGGCATTCATGGTGAGTTCTGGTACCTATTTTTCTAGAAAAACAGTGGCAATTTTAACTATATTTCAGGGATCAGCAAACTTTTTCAGCAGGGGGCCAGTCCACTGTCCCTCAGACCTTGTGGGGGCCGGACTATATTTTGAAAGAAAGAAAAAAAAGAACGAATTCCTATGCCCCACAAATAACCCAGAGATGCATTTTAAATAAAAGCACACATTCTACTCATGTAAAAACACGCTGATTCCCGGACCGCCCGCAGGCCGGATTTAGAAGGCGATTGGGCCGGATCCAGCCCCCAGGCCTTGGTTTGCCTACCCGTGCTGTATCTTATTCTTTCTACTGTGCTGCTTCTGGGGTGGGAAAGTGTGAAATCCTCCAAGTCCTCATCATGCCAAGTTTAACCAACGCAACTCAATGCAAATATAAATATATATATATTTATTACTCTCTTTGCTCTTCTCCTTGTTGCGTAAAATAAGTAGCTGCTGCTCCAGCCGCTGCTTCTCCAGCTCTTCCTGCCGCTGCTGTTCTCGCTTACGCTGCTGCTCCAGTTCTTGCTGGCGTTTGGCTGCCAACATCTCCTGCTGTTGCTGCAGAGGGGAGATGGGGAGGGAGTTAGTGGGACTGCAGGGGACCGTGTGTTTGTCCCCCACCCACCCACCCTTGCCAGCCTTCGCATGCAAAACCCAGACATAAGCATGCGCAATCTTTTGATGCAGACTTCCAATACTGTAGTCCAGGGGCTTTCTACAGAGCCTTGCTAACGCCTCTGCAAAAGAGACCTTCAAAATTCTGCTCATTCCCACGTGAGCCAATCCAATCACGCAGGTCTTCTTCCCCTGAGGCTCTGCCTCCTGTACTAAAAACAGGACCTTCTCCGTAGTGGCACCTCTACGCCCTTCTATAGGAAATCCATTTTGTTCCCTCGCACCCTGGTTTTTGGAAGCTCAGCACGCACACTGCTTTCTCAGGAGGGTGTTTCAGTTTAGTGGCAGTAGATTTCATTGGCTGCCGGTGCTGGAATCCCTCTTGCACAATCTTCATTAGCTGCTTTATTGCCTGCTTGTTATAGGCTGTGGGAGGAATTCAACATGGAGCCAATTTTGCCACCAGCGCAAGTATTTCCGCTTGCCAAACAGAACTAGCTCCCCTCCCTTCTCACTGCATGCTGTTTGGGGAGCTGATCTGGGGAGGGGGTGTATAGGGGGTAGGACGCCCCATTGCACTAGCAGGACTCATTGTGCCAGCTCTTGTTGTTCAACTGTTTTGTTGAACCCGGCCCTTTTCTGCATTGTTTACTGCTGTCAGCTGCCTTTGCTGGGCTGAAAGGCAAAATATAAATGTTGCAAAACCAACAGATCAATTAAAACTTAAATAAAAATAAGCATCCTATCCTGGGAAGGTTCCATGTTATTCTTGGGCTCCCCCCCCCCTTTTCTTATTTTAAAGAATTAACAGCTGCAAAAAAGTGTGAAGAATCCAGATCAGGAATGTGGGACACAAGTAGAGGTGGTTGGGTCTTACCCCCCCCCAACCTGATTTTTCCTGCCAAATTCCTCTTCCCCCTCCCCGGCTGCTATTTGCTCCCATAGGTGCCAATTGCAATGGCACTTTTGGAAGCAAATAACAGTTTCAATGCAGGGGTAGAATTTGGCACTGAAATGATGCAGGGGGGTGAAAGGGGAGAGATTGGGGACTTTGTGTGGTTGCTCTCTCTTATAAAGAACAAGCTGAAGGGAGACAATCACATGGTAAACAAAACATCTGTTCCAAGCCTGGGCAACTAAGAGGGCGGGTATATATTATTTTTAAAAAACTCAAAGGAAGTGAAATCAGAATTGAAAAGGTGCCATGATGGATGAATAAGTGGTTTTATGCACACAATCAGACTTAACCTCTGGCAAAACTAAGTTGGGATGAGGTAGTGTGGGACAATGGCTTGAGACAAAACGAGATGCACATTGTTTGTCCCGACCCCAGAAGCTAGCATGCTCAGGCAGTACATAATGCTGATGACTTTTGTATTATGCAGCACTAACTTTCAAGTTTGAGCAGCAGGCCACGGAGCACAACATTAGTTGGAAGGATTTGTTCAGACATAATGTGTGTGTGTGTGGTTTGGGAGCTGCACAGTCAAGGAAAAAACAATGCTGTCCAGGGTTGTAAAGACTGCGGAGAGAGTAACTGGGTGCACTCTTCCCACCTTGGATCAAATCTATGCTTCCAGGTGTCATAAGAAAGCTGCAGAGATAGTGCAGGATAGTGCGCACCCCGGAAATGATCTCTTTCAGCTTCTGCCTTCTGGAAGAAGGTACAGAGATATAAAGACTAGGACTAGCCGCCTAAGAAACAGTTTTGGTTTTAAACGCAGTGTAAGGAGTCTCTATGGGATTATATTGTATTTAATAATGGGTATCAGAGTTTTTAGGGGGCTAACCCAGCTGGGATAGCTGGGATAGCAGCTTGCTGGTTTTTGAATGTCTGATGTAGATTTTTTTCAATTTCGTTGTTCTGTATGGGACAATGACAATAAAGATTATCGTATCGTATCATAATGCTAAACCAAGTTTAGTGTTATGAGAATGAGCCTGAGAGAGCCTCAGACTGCCACGAGTGTTAACGATGGCTTGAAGCTGAGTTGCTTCGACAAACCATGGTTAAAACTAAGCACAGTCCCTGTTGGGACATAACCACTGTTAGTTTAAAACCAGGGGGTTCCTACATTCCTCCTTGTGGCCAAATCAGAGGAGAGGGAAGAATGCAAGCCTGAAGCTTACGTAGGCTCGTTCTCATAGCACTAGACTAGGGCTTATTGTTACCACCACACAAAGGCAGTGTGTTAGTCACCGCTTTCCAAGTCAGCTCTAGTTGAAAGGCATCATTCCCCGCCCCCCCCCTTTATGCTCCTTCAAGTATGAAAGCAGTGTGCGTGATTCATCGTTTCTAGTAATCTGCATTCTCGAGTATAGGCAAAACGCAATATACAACGAATGAATGAACCTAACGTAAGAACTTAAGAACAGCCTGCTGAGTCAAGCCACGGGCCCATCTAGTCCAGCATCCTATTCTTACAGTGGCCAACCTGATGATGTCTGTGGGAAACCACAAGAGCACTCTCCCCTCTCGTGGCTTCCAGCAACTGGTATTGAGAAGCATGGAGGCAAGGCATAGCCATTGTGGCTAGTAGCCTTCAAAAGCTCTCTTCTCTGTATAGCTCTCTAACCCTCTTTTAAAGGCATCTCCAAGATGGTGGAAGGGACGTGGGTTAAACCACAGAGCCTAGGACTTGCCAATCAGAAGATCGGCGGTTCGAATCCCCACGATGGGGTGAGCTCCTGTTGCTCGGTCCCTGCTCCTGCCAACCTAGAGTTCGAAAGCACGTCAAAGTGCAAGTAGATAAATAGGTACTGCTCCGGCGGGAAGGTAAACGACGTTTCCGTGCGCTGCTCTGGTTCGCCAGAAGTGGCTTAGTCATGCTGGCCACATGACCAGGAAGCTGTACGCTGGTTCCCTCAGCCAATAAAGCGAAATGAGGGCCGCAACCCCAGAGTCAGTCACAACTGGACCTAATGGTCAGGGGTCCCTTTACCTTTACCAAGGTGGTTGCCATCACTGCCTCCATATTTTGACTATGTGCTGCCTATCAGTCATTCCACATCAAATCAACGCAAAAAACAACGGTTTCTCCACCCATCATCTCGGATTTTGATGAAACTTGTTGTACACCCTCATAATTGAATATAATGCATAATTTTACATTCTTTTAATCTTTTTCTTGCTAGGTCTTATTTCCTTACATTTCAGCATTTAAAGTTTCTGACCGATTTTTATTTTTTTTAGATTGATTTCATGATATAGCCAATTTTCATAGTTTTAAATACCCCAAACTGAAAAACAAGCCTGCACTTGGGGGGGGGGGAACCCACCTGTAATAACCAATATCATTTTAGATTTTAAGATGAACAACTTTGTTTCATTAATTTTTTCTATTACAGCTACAGATTGTAGGAAAGTTGTACCCAGTAGCCATTCCCCCCCCCAACATGTCCAAAAAACGTAAATTTTGTTAGAAGACATAAGAGACCCATAAATTTTATTCTTTGTTGAGAAAGAGCATGTCTTTGCAATAATTTTCACCATCAAAAACTTTTGATTCCATCGTGCCCTCACACTGAAAATTTAGGTTTTCTAAACCTCATTTTTCCACCCAAAAAACTACATTTATACATTTTTTTAGGTATTTATCAAATATTTTGAGTGCTGGTGTATTTTCCCCTGAAATCCTCATCATGTTATTGAGATCTGTGGAAAATTTCAAAGAGATCTGATCATTGGATATGGAGAAAAAAATTAAAATGCACACAAGACCAAGGATCTCAAGGGGGACAGAAACACAGGTTTCACAAAACTTTGAAGTGTTATAAAATTAAAACCATTTGAGATAGAGGGGGGAAATTTAAGGGGGTTTCTTTCAACCATAAGGGAAGGGTGTACACCAAGTTTCATCAAAATCCAAGACGGTGGGTGGCATGACCGCGTTGAACTGATGTGGAAATGACCCAGTCCTAAATCTTCCAAAATTTAGCTTCATTGAATGTCCATGAGTTTTAGTTCCACTTTCTCCCTGCCATGCATCATTCTATAAACTTTTATTATGTTGCCTCTTACTCGCCTTTTCTCTGAACTAAAACGTTCCAAACTGCTTCTTCCTAGGGCAGCCGCTCCATTCCCACTCACATTCCAGGGGATCATTTTGGCGGCCCTTTCCCCGCAAGTCTATACAACTGGTGGCCATTTATTATACCAACTGCTTGGCAACCCACAGGGGTACCTAGGAGGACATACTGCAAGCCGCAAACGAAAAGCAATAAAATCGCCTAAGGTGCAACAATCAAATACTAACAGAGCTATACTAAAGAGGGGAAACAGAGACAAGCAACATAAATTTGCGGCAGGAAGGTCCCTTCCTCAAGACCCTTAGCCCCCATCCTCTACAGCTAACCAGCATCCCTTCAGGTGTTGTGTGGACTCCAACTCCCATCAGCCCCAGGCAGCGTGGCCAATGGCCAAGGATGCTGGGAGTTGTTGTACAGCGCACACCGACAGCACCAATACAATAGCAACTGAAGAAGAAGAAGAAGAAGAAGAAGAAGAAGAGGAGGAGGAGGAGGAGGAGGAGGAGTAGTAGTTTGGATTTGATATCCCGCTTTATCACTACTCAAAGCAGCTAACATTCTCCTTTCCCTTCCTCCCCCACAACAAACACTCTGTGAGGTGAGTGGGGCTGAGAGACTTCAGAGAAGTGTGACTAGCCCAAGGTCACCCAGCAGCTGCATGTGGAGGAGCGGAGACGCGAACCTGGTTCCCCAGATTATGAGACTACCGCTCTTAACCAATACACCACACTGGCTCCACGAAGCAGCAACAAATCGCAGCACCTGCCCATCAGAAACTAGGGGAAGCTTTTCAATTCAGAAGGGTCTTGAGTAGGTAAACTGGATTTAAATTTATGCAAGCTGCCTTGAATGGGGATTCAGAAAGGCAGGGTAGAAACTTTATGAATAAATGAACAGCAGGCACTACAAACTTGGTTAGGGAGGCAGCACAAAGTGAGGAGGGGGAGTACCACACCCACTGGCTTCAGCCCTTACCCCACCCCAACCAGCCTGTGGCCCTTGGCAGGCTACCCTGAGGGAAATGTGGCCCTTATGGAAAGGTTTCCCACCCACGTTCCAGCAGAACCAGCTGGTACACCTGGGCTTTGGTGGAGAAAGAGAACAAGAGTCATTGGTATGCAGGAGTGGTTCTCGCTCTGTGGTACGCAGTCCCTGGTGCTGTGCCCAAACATTTCCACCTGAGAGGATTTCTGCAGGGCTGGGGGGCCCGGGAGAGATGCTCCCAGTCAGAATGGGTGGCGCTGAGCGAGGCGTACGGACTACGTGGCCGAGAATCTTCCCAGGTTCACCTCCAGATTACCTTGAGGTGCTTCTGCAACTGGACTTCGTGCTGCCGCGTGAGGTGCTCGTGCTGCTTCTGAAACTCTGCAAAGAGCAGCTGCTTCTGCAAATGTTGCTGCTGTTTCAGGGCCAGCAGTTCCTGCTGCAGCTGCTGCTCCCGGACGGCTGGGTCCACAGTGGGCAAGCTGGGCCGGGCATCCATCCGCAAGTCCACCGGGCTGGTGCTGCTGCTGCTGCTGTTGCAAGAGCTCTGCATCACCACAGGAAGTACCGGTTTCAAGTCCACAGCTGGGGATGAGAGAGAGAGAGAAGAGGGACAATGGTTGCAGTGGTGCAATCTCTACATAACAATGGGGGCTGAGATCATGGCAGTATGTGTGTTGCTTTTTTAAGGGAGCAAATAGAGGCCGCTTCTGTCCAACCAGATACACGCAGCCTGCCCAACCATTTCATGCGCTCCGGAAGCCAAAAAATGATTTGCCAGCTGTCATGATCTAGGCCAGGTATCTCCAGCCTGTTGAGACCTAGAACCCACCAAAGCATGCATTTGGCGATCCATTTCTTAAATCTTTTACCCTAAATGTTCACATGGTGGTTATCAATGCTTTTCTTCTAGGGGGGAAAAAGGTGCCAGTACTTTGTGCCCTTGAGTGCCCCCCAGGGGAAAAAAACACCACTGGTGGTAGTGCTCCTGTCGCAACCCACCTCAGATCAGGCCACAACCCACTGGGGGTCCCCCATCCCCACGGTCAGCTGGAGACCAGTGATCTAGGCTGCTCTAGTTCTGTGAAAAGTTCTAATAAACATAATGCCTGTAGCATTACATTCCAGCATGGGCTCTTGAGAGTCCCATGGACTGCAAGAAGATCAGACCTATCCCTTCTTAAGGAAATCAGCCCTGAGTGCTCACTGGAAGGACAGATCCTGAAGCTGAGGCTCCAATACTTCGGCCACCTCCTGAGAAGAGAAGACTCCCTGGAAAAGACCCTGATGTTGGGAAAGATGGAGGGCACAAGGAGAAGGGGATGACAGAGGACGAGATGGTTGGACAGTGTTCTCAAAGCTACCAGCATGAGTTTGACCAAACTGCGGGAGGCAGTGGAAGACAGGAGTGCCTGGCGTGCTCTGGTCCATGGGGTCACGAAGAGTTGGACACGGCTAAATGACTAAACAACAACAACAAAACAACATGGAGAGCTCTTGTTCAAGTTTCCAGACTGCCATGGAACCATTGGCAATGCTGCGAGTTGTAGTTCAGAACTTCTGGAGGGCACCAGGTTGGAGGACTGCTGGTGCACTATTTACTCCTAAATCTGGTAAGCCAGATTTTAGAAGCTCTCATGCTTATTCTGCTTGAGTGGAGCTCTAATGGCATGACAGCAGGAGTTTTCCTCCTGGTTATTTCTGCTGCCACTGCTCAGGTCAACAAGAGGTGTTTCTTGGCTTAGAAATATCGGACGAAAGCAAGCTAGGACACTGTGGGGCCTTCTCCACAGACATCTATAACAGCACCTCCCTTTTTAAAGCAAAGCACTGCCATGACCTTTGGGCACCTGGCCCATCCAATGCCAGGGTATGCTCCTGTTTCAGCTGCTGCACCTGAACTGCCTTAGTCCATCCAAACATCAGCTAAAACTGCCAAGGCCATGCATCTGCCTGCACAGAAGAAGAAGAGTTTGGATTTGTTATCCTGCTTTATCACTACCCTAAGGAGTCTCAAAGCAGCTAACAATCTCCTTTCCCTTCCTCCCCCACAACAAACACTCTGTGAGGTAAGTGAGGCTGAGAGACTTCAGAGAAGTGTGACTAGCCCAAGGTCACCCAGCAGCTGCATGTGGAGGAGCGGGGAATCGAACCCGGTTCACCAGATTACGCGTCCACTGCTCTTAACCACTAGACCAGACCTTTATCAGCTGAAGAACCGCTACAGAGGAGGAGAAGGAACTCCCAGGTGACTGGGGGGAACATTGCAGGAGGAAGCTTTCAAAAGCTAGCATGTGCCCACAGCCCAGCCACATCTGAACCCCACAGGGCACTATTGGCAAGGAAGTATCCTGGGGGGATGATGGGATGCCATCCATGTGGAGAGTGCAGCCTGCACTCAACCACCTCAAGTTATGTGGAATGTCAGAGATCAGCACCGGTGAGGCCCCCAGAATGCATCAACTTCAGGAATTGCATGCTCTGTGCACGAGTAAAGAGAGGCACCAGGCAGCAGTGCTTGTTTTCAAATCCGGGACTACTCTGGCATGCATACGGCTGTGTTTCAGCCAGGGTACACTGGAGCTTATCCTTAGAAGCTAGTTCCCAATGCTGTGATTCAGCCCTGCAGGACTGTGAACCGAAGTGTGCCGCTGGGCATGTGCAAAGCACCCTTCCATCACAGCAAGCCTGCAATCATCTGGGATAAAGAAGAAGGCTTTCCAAACAGATGGTACAGATCTTAGGCCTCAGTACCTCTTTCTTTCCCCTTCCTTTTTTGGGGGGGTGGGGAAGAAGCACCATCACAAAGCAGCGTCTCTGTGGCATCTCCCAATCTTGCGCAGGCCTTTCCACCCTCCCCCCAAATCACCACCGCTGCCGCCACCATTCTTCTGTCCCAGGCACCAGATCTGAGTCACCCGCAGCCGTTTTTTTGGCACACTGTGAATGAACAAGGCCTTTCGTGACTCATCAGATGCGTACCCTCCGCTTCCACTCCTCGCAGGCTGTTGTAAAAAAGCATGCGCTGTTTATTTCTTTTTAATATGAAGTCACACGTGCGTGCTTGTGAGTGTGCGCGCGTACATGACATGGGGCCCCAGCCCCACCTCCGATTATGACATTCATACACTCCCCCCCCCGGCAAGCCGTTTCACCCTCCCCAGAAGAAGGAGCAAGAAAGGGGCACTGCAGCAAGGATAAGTAAGGAGCCTCTGCAACAAGCAGCTGACGAACCATTTCACCAAGCAAAACCCGCCTCCTCCTCCTTCTCCTCCTTTTCTGGGGTTCTGTCATAATTATAAACAGGAGGGTGGGGAGGAGGGGAGGGGGGAAAGCCACAAAAGACGACAAAGAAGTCAGGGACTAAATATAGAGGAAGCCAAACAACAGCTGCTCGCAGAAAGGAGGGGGAGGAAGAAAGAGTGGCAGTCAACCGAGAGGTGAGAAAGGCAGCATGGGGGAAAGAGGGGTGGAAGAAAAGGAAACCTGGGGATTAATGAATGCTTGTTCTCACATTTATTTAGCATTTATTTAGATCCTGAACCAAGCCTGCAAAGCAAAATAGAAAACGGGGTGGGGGGCAAAGACGGGGAGGCGGGTACAGCACCAAACTTACGAAACAAGGGGGGGAAGCAGTACGCCCCAACTTGATACTGAATTAGAAGGTTTGTTCCTGAAGAGTAGAAATGTTCAAAAGCCCAATGCATTCTGGTAAGTGTCTTCCTTCAAGGGCTCCTGCTGCAATATGAGCTCGTATGTACACAAGGGGAACACAGGAGGGAAGAGTCCTGTTTGTGTGTCTCCCACCGGCATCTGGTTGGCCACTGTGAGAACAGGATTGGATCGCTGGCCAATCCAGCAGAGCTCTTTCTTACATTCTTATGAACCACCCCTGGACACTGCAAGCTTGCAACAACAACAACAACAACAACAACAACAACAAAAGGCACAGCATTACACAACATACACTCTCTTTGCTTTTATTCCACATCTCTCAAAGCTGATCCAAAGCTTTTGGGTCTCTCTACTAATGCAAGTGTCTAGCTGGCTTGCTTACACCCATCACTTTTTGCTATTTGTTCTGTTTCCTGGTTACAGTAAGCCAAGGCAAGCTCTGGCTGTGGGGAACAACAAGGTGGTCTGAAGTGTGCAAGATCTGCTATTTTTGCCCCACAGCAAGTGGATTGGACTCGACAGCCCCTTTGTCTATCCTCCTCTGAAATTAAGCTCTGTGCCAAGAGTGGGAGAAAACAGGCATGTGTGTGTGTGTGTGTGTGTGTAAATCAAAGTTTGCAGGGAGCCAGTAAACAAGGCTAGAAGCATGCCCCCAATAAGATTTCATGCGGTGGATTAGCAAGATAAAAAGGAGGGACGGGAAAAGAGGGGTGTGTGGATAAAAGAGTGCCCTATGTCCAGGAACTTTTGCAGAACAACACACTGGCAAGCCCTCTATCAGGTGGCCCTAGTGACTGTGTTGACACTGTGACTTTCAGCATGAGCCCCATGCGTAAAACACTCAGATGACCCAGTTCAGGCAAGATAATTTGACGCAAAAATCAATGGTCTTTATCTCCTTATCCAGGCTCTGCTGTGGCAATGGCAGGCCCTGTCTTGCAATGTTTTTTTGAGTTAATGGTCATTCAGATGACCTTTTCCACCACTCTGCACACTAAAGTCAAATATTTGGAAACCTGGCCTGGAGGAAAGGCTAAGCTTTTCCTCCAGGTGTGGCCAACACATCTCTTTTCAAGCTCGCCTTTGTTGTGGTACAGTATATTAAAAGCTCTGTGAGTTGTGCTCAGAAAGCATTAAGCCAAGACTTAATTTGAGCCAGGCCTCAACGTTAAAAAAAACAATAATACTGAAAGTACTGAAGAATGAAGAAGCAGAAACGCCTCAGAACATGCGCAGAGTATCTTTTATTCACTAATGACCAACTACATCTTGCAACCAGCCTAGAAATCACAGACTCTAATGGGGAGGGGGATGGGACATAACACTCTGCACATTCTCTGAGGAACTCTTCTTTATTATTACAGTGGCACCTTGGTACTCAAACAACTTGGAACCCAAACACTGCAAACCCAGAAATAAGTGTTCCAGTTTGCAAACTTTTTTCAGAAGCCGAACATGCTCCGTTTTGAGTGTTATGCTTCCAATTTGAGGGCCACACTTCCGTTTTGAGTGTTACGCTGAGGTCTGTCTGTTTTGGCTATTTAATTTGCATTTTTGTGACTCTTTTTTTTGTGACTGTGTGTAACCCAGTTCAGCTACTGATTGACTGACTGACTGTGTGACTGCAGAACATTGTTTATTGCTTTCACTTTATGGCTCAATGGTCTTGTTAGATAGTAAAATTCATGTTAAATTGCTGTTTTAGGGGTTGTTTTTAAAAGTCTGGAATGGATTGATCCATTTTGCATTGCTTTCTATGGGAAAGCGTGTCTTGGTTTTGGAACGCTTTGGTTTTGGAACAGACTTCTGGAATGGATTAAGTTTGAGAACCAAGATACCACTATACTTAACATTCTCCTAGGTTGATGTGCAAAATCCGGCTCAGAGGTGAAGTTGAAGTGGCTTCCGGCTGAAATGAGCTCCCTGCAGACATGCACAATTCTGAGACTGCTCTGCCTTACCAAAGCTTCTTCAGGTTGAAGCCTGGGGGGGGGTGTTTAGAGGGGCGGGGGACAACCCCCAAATGTTCTAACGTTTCTGCATCTCTCCTCATTTATTGCAGCCTCCAAGTCCACTTGCATTCCTAGCAGGATAAACCGCATAGTGGAACGAGATAGAAAGACCTTGAAAGGGCGACATGGAGTATCGTTCTGAAATCTTGTGCGGGGGAGAGAGGGGAGAAGGAAGGTGGCGTAGGAAGGGAACAACACATCAGAACTGCTCCTTGCTCTCTTCTCCCTCCCCTTCCTCCTCCCCCAAGCCCCAAACAGCTCCACGGTCAATCCTGCCCGTTCCAGGATTGCAGCAGGTGCCTTTGCTGAATGAACCCTCTGCAGTTGTGAGTAACTGCCTCTTAGACGCAGTGTCATTTGTATGCGAGTGAGGGGCCCTGCACAGCTGAATGAACAACCTGTTCTTAATCCAAACAGGAAGTTGGGGGCGGCGTGGGACGGGGAAGGATGATTCAGGGGATGGATGGGAGAGACGGGCGCCCTGAATACTAATTCAGCCTCTCTCTTCACCGCCACCCCCCCCTCCAAAAAACCCTGATTCGCTGTAGCGTGTGCTACTGCGATGCAGACAGGCGGCAAGACAGATGTCTGCAGTCTTTGACTGAAGCTGAATGTGCCGCTGACCATCTAAGCAAAGAGGCAGAAGGGGTTTTTAGGGTCACCAATCTCTCTCTCTCTGACACACACACATTTGTGTCACTGTCCCTTCATTCAGGAAGCTCAGAGTAGTAACAGGAGTGGGGGGGGTGTGCTGGGACCCCCCACTCATATCCGTGCATTGGTCAGGTATGATCCTGTTTTAGATTCCAAAACGAAAACCACTGCATGTTCCTCCTCTGTACCGTTCTTGTGTTCAGTTTACACGTTCGCTCCATCAAATCCGTGAAATCCGGGCCACGAGCAAAAAGATCAGGAGCAAATAAGATGTGCCCTACCAACACACTGCAGAGCGTAAGAGCCAAGCCACTGGAGAAAGCAAAGCTTGGCTTCCGACAACTGATGCAAAGCAAAGAAAAATGCCTTTGGGGTGTTTGCAGGATGCCCTTCCGTTCCTATCGCATAACTGGATGCATGTCATATCCATACCATACATTTAAAGCACTCTAGGACTGCTTGAACAGCCATGGCTTCCCCCCAAAGAATCCTGGGAACTGCAGTTTCTCAAGGGTGCTGGGAACTGTAGTTCTCTTACAGAGCACTGTAGAGAACATAGTTGTGTTCTTTTTGAGTGCCCCTGAAAAAGAAAACACTCTGGAATGCATTGCAACAGTATTGTTGTTGTTGTTTTTTCATTTTGTGCAGCCTTGAGATAAAAAAAAGGACAATTGCAATGCAAAATAAGTGAATAAACATCTTCTATGCATTTATACCATGTGATCAGAATAAGGTTGTGGCCAAATCTTTCTTTCTTTCTTTTTGCTAGTTCTTCACTTTCATCCCTCCCATAACCACATATCCAAATAGTAAAATGCTGCTGAATGTATGTGAAGAGCACTATTGTGTAATACGACCCAAATCTATGCAGAGGCCAAGCATTTTAATGAATACCCTTAAGTTTTTAAAAACAATTAAGCCATTGCAGGATAGCCTATTATAGGCTATGGCAGAATAAATACAGCATAACAGAACCTTCCACAATCTGGAATTGGGGTAGGAGGAGGCTCAAGCAGTTATACTTGTTGGGAAGGTCCTTATTTTCATCTATGAAATTTTCAAGATATTCCAGGAGGAATAGAAACTTGCATTTTTTAAAAATTTCAGATGTTTATCTTTAACATTCCAAACCTCCTGAACACGTTCAGACCTTAACGGAATGTGTATATTTCTATATAAACTATAGTATTTATAAAAATATATTTGCATGTATACATATAAATTAGACTATGCTTAACTGGGCACCCTACTTGCAGGACCAGGACTTGTGTTTGTGTGTGTGCGCACACACACACACACACACACCAATGATTATCCAAATTGGATTTCCAATCAGTGGTTTTTCCAAAAAATGTGGCAGGCAAGTACTTTCTGCCTACTTCCACTCTTATTAATCTAATCACTGGAGAAGAAAAATGCCAGTATTAAATGAAGAAGGCGACTTACACGTTACTAAGAAAAAGAGGATATGCACTACTGAAAGAGAGAACAAAAGAAATACTAATCTGCATAAACTTTGCTTATGTTATTGTATAGGCACATATTTAGAAATTCTGTACTTAACTCCAATGTTTTTACATTTTACAGAATGAAAACAGTTGTTTGTTTAATTTATATACCAAAGATCCCAGGGCAGTTCACAACAGAAAAATACAAAGTGAGAATACAAAACACATGATAAAACGAAAACAAACCAATATGTTTTCCAAATCACTCCAAATAAATTGTTCAATTAATTTGCACCCCAGCCCAAAACCAATCATTCCTTTTCGATTGATTTTACACCAATGAAATGCCCACCCCGAACCTGCTGGAAAATCAGGTCCACTTTAATTAATGACCCCATTCATCAACTTTAATTAAACCCTCCATAAATTACGGTAGATTCAAAACAAATAGGGCGCAGCAGTCTTGTTTGCAAGCCTGGGGTAGTAAAAGTTTGTAGGGTTTTCTGTTTTACAAAGCAACCCTGAGTGAAAACAAACATGAGTTTTAAATGGGATTAATTATTTGAATTCGGAAAAAAATTAAGGGGGCGGGGTCAGGTCTGACTGACAAAGTGTTGATGAACGTGCGCTCTCTCTCTCTCCCCCCCCCCCCCTTAATCAGCAGGCTGGGAACTCTCAGCTGTGGCTGCTGCACAGTACAAACTGAAATGTTGTAGGCAGTTCTGTGTGAGCATCCCAAGGTCGGAACAAAAGTTTCAACAGTGGACTGAGGCTAGAGATTGGGAGTTATCCACACACCTGCTCCAAACCTCCTGCACAGGACATTATATTCTGCAAGACACTACAGTGGTACCTCGGGTTACAGACGCTTCAGGTTACAGACGCTTCAGGTTACAGACTCCGTTAACCCAGAAATAGTACCTCGGGTTAAGAACTTTGCTTCAGGATGAGAACAGAAATCGTGCTCCGGAGGTGCGGCAGCAGCGGGAGGCCCCATTAGCTAAAGTGGTGCTTCAGGTTAAGAACAGTTTCAGGTTAAGAATGGACCTCCAGAATGAATTAAGTTCTTAACCCGAGGTACCACTGTATATGCATGTGTGAAGAGAGCACACAGAGATGCAGTACACACACACACACACACAGAGAGAGAGATATTGCAGAATATAACGCTACCCTCCATGTGCACTCTGCCCATCATAACAATGGGAGCTTCATATTTCTCTCCATGTACATAGCTGGTTCCAAACGTTCTGTCCACACTAGAGAGACTGACCAAGAAACAAACCTGATTGGTCGTTCCCCTGCTGCCCCCAAGCCACTTACTGGATATTGCAGGGCCAAGTCCAATCAGTTCTGGTAGTAATTTTTGCCTGTTTCAAAATATCCTCTTTAAAAAAACCATGCCAATTTTTTGCTAATCTGATTCAGTTCCTTAACAGTAACGAGAGCAACAGACCCTTGAGGGTTATAAGCCCAGTAACAGCAGCTTTTATGGTCAGCCATGGAAGCTGCCACTGGAGTCAAAGAACTGTAGAGTTGGAAGAGACCGTGTGGATCCTTTAGTCCAACCCCCATGCAATGCATGAATTTTTCGCCCAAGGTGGGGCTCGAACTCACGACCTTGAGATTAGAAGTCTCATGCTCTACCGACTGAGTCCCTCTACCCCCAAGTCGCGCCACCCCACCCCTCAAAAGAGATTAGACAGTCGTAAAATTGTATAACTAAAATAAATCATACTCCTTGCCCCTCATTCCCACTCCTCATGAACCCTAGCCTTTGTGTCCTCCCCTCAATACATACAACCTATCCCCTCTCTTTCCAGAAAACATTAAAAAGGAGTGCGGGGGAGAAACCCAGAAGCGTAGTAAAAAAAGAGTTTGGCTGGACCTTGTGCCACCAGAAATTTGTTAGGTTTTTAAACTTTTATAGGCCAAAGCGTGCTTTATCAGAGGCATGACCTCTGGCTTTTGTAAGCTTATGGCACAGGAAATTTGTTAAGTCTTCAAAGTGCCACCAAGCCCCTTGGTTGCTCAAAGGAAACACAGGCAAAGTGGGGCACATGATGCAATTTCAGACACCGAAGCAAATTTGCATCTTCATTTGGAGACCGTATTTTGTCTCCTGCCTCTTTTCTCTGTGCCCACCGTCATAATTTCGCCCTCTGCACCCAATTCTCATTGCTTTATTTGTCTTTCTCTTCCTGACACTACCCCACCCAAAATGAAGACATGTACAGCGCTTTCATGATTTCTGAGGGCTGAATCCAATACTTCATACTAGTGCGCATTTGATATTTACATCTTTCCCTCATACCACACAAACGGGAGGTGGGGGGAGGACAAGATTCCTTGCTGGCAAACCCAGATTGTGTGGAAGAGCTCCATCCTGCTCAGAATCTATTTTCAGGAGTTTTATAACCCACCTCGAAATTCCTCAGCCGATAGCCTTTGCCAAATTCTGGTTTAGCTGCTGAGGTTTATGGTTGTCGTCACCACAAACACTCGATGTATTTATAGCTCTTCTATGGGCTTCACTCCAAACTTGCCTTCGGTGGGTCCTCCCTAGCTCCACTCCACTCCAAAATATTTCTTTCCATTTATCCAGGCTCAAGCAAAGAGGAAGGCACACAGACACTGACCCACAATGTGCTAAAATCCCAGGTTTTGCCTTCCCTTCTTGCAAGAAACAACATGTTCTGCTTTCGCTGAATGTCTTCAGAGCCCAGCTGCTGGTTCACCTTTGCAAAGCAGCACTGGGGAAGGCATGATTTCAAGCAGAAAACTGATAGGCAAGAGTAGGGCGCTCCACCCTTATTCCACTATCTACTTTGCCCCTACAGCTGCAGGAATAGGCAGCCGTCCCATAGAAAGATTGAACCTGCAACCATGGTGTTATCAGCACCACGCTCTAAACAATGAGAGGGATGGTGCAACCAGGGGCAAAGTACACATCATACTGCAGGCATAGGAATAGATGTTCTGTCTTGGAAAGCATCCCAAGAAAGGGATCATTTGCATTAGTGAAGAAACAGGAAGGAAGCAAAGAGCTTGACTTGTCCCCTACAACTTCCCCCTCCATGCAAGCTGGTTTTACCACCCTTTGCAGGTTCCATTTGTGTTTGCAAGGTAAGCCTAGAACATTGGAAAGCAAGGTTTTAAGGGAAACCGGGTAGAAGGGGAAGGAGTAAACATTATTTTCTTCCCATCCCTTCTCTGACACAAGGGAGAAGGGAGAAAGGGCCATCAGGAACATTTGTTAAATGCGAATGAAACTTAGTCTGTAATTTGCTCCAGAAGAGGAAGCCATGAAGACACAAAAATGGTAGCATAAATGCTCTCTCTCCCAAGCTTGCCCCCTTGAGGGAAGCCAGCAGTGCTTGCATAGGACAGACTTATTGGTCTCTTTGGAGAGAGATTTGCGTAGATAGGAAACCCTCACAAGCAGGCTCCTGTGGTTTTAATTGATAGCAAGGGGAAAAGCCAGGCTCGTGTTGCAAGCAATTAATTTGCAACAGGCTAAGGGAGTACATGCTCTTTCCCCACCCCACCAACCAACTTTTCCTTAACATAATAAGAGTTTGCAGTGACTCAAGAAAGCGGAGAAAGAGCTTAAGTGCCAAATTATGTCTTACTTCTAGAAAGGCTTGCTCACGAACAGGCACCTGTCAAAGTAGTACAAATGCAGGGATCAGGGTAGGGGTGCCAGATCTCTGGGTCTGACCTGAAGTCTCCAGGTTTCCCTGGTTCCCTCCAGGTGATGGGCCTGAATCTCCAGGTGGGTGAGTCAATAATAATAATAATAATAATAATAATAATAATAATAATAATAATAATAATACAGTGGTACCTTGGTTCCCAAACAGCTTAGTTGACAAACAAATTGGCTCCTGAACATTGCAAACCCGAAAGTGTTCGGTTTGCAAACGTTTTTTGGAAGCTGAACGTTCATTTCAGCTGTTGCCGTTGTTTCCAGGGTCAATCAGCCAATCAGAAGCTGCGCCTTGGTTTTCCAACATTTTGGAAGTCAAACGGACTTCTAGA
This sequence comes from Podarcis siculus, assembly GCA_034642415.1. Lineage (NCBI taxonomy): Eukaryota > Metazoa > Chordata > Lepidosauria > Squamata > Lacertidae > Podarcis > Podarcis siculus. The sequence goes on from JAXCMG010000034.1 coordinate 2,646,932, forward strand.
ATGGATTGAGTTCGAGAACCAAGGTACCACTGTTATAATAATGATTGTGCATGCAGTCTGCCTTTATCCCCATTCCCAGTTAACCTCAATCTACATAGCCAACCTACAAAATGTCACCAGGGTCCTCCATCTGTGACATTAGCAGGGGCAGCCCTTAGGTCTCAGGTTTGGGCCCTCAAATCTCAGGATCTGGGATGCTCCTGACCAAGCAACCCTAACTAAGGATGCTTGTGAGGGAGATGGAGCTTAACGCTTTCAGCACCTGCTGATTCTTCTCTGCAAATTATCATCACCATCAGCTTATTTGTATGCTGCTTTCCCACTAGACTGTGCTTGAAATGTCTCACAATGTATTAAATGAACAGCTATTAACAATTCCAAATCTCAGTAATAACAATTATTATCATTGGGTGGGAATCATGCTCAGAGTAGACACACTGGACTTTGATTTCACCAGGTCTACTTTGAGTGTGACTTCGTTGGATAATTGACTTAATGCCAATTAAGTAAATACTGTGAGTCCTAGGATCTGGGAGACCAGGGTTCAAATCCCCATTCAGCCATGAAGTTCGCTAGGTGACCTTGGCTAAGTCTCTAAGTCCCAACCTAACCAAAGTCCCAGGGCTGTTGTGAGAATAACATGGAGAGAGGGAAGAGCCAAGTACACCACACCTTGAGCTCCTTGGAAGAAAGGTGGGATAGAAATGCAATAATTAAATAAATAGTAGAAGAAGTATGCAAGGCCAAAAAGCTCTCTACTCCACAAGGCCTTCCAGAAAGGTCCACTACAGGTAACTCTGAAGACGCTGGGTGGCAACTACAACTCTTGCTTGCCTCCCCATCCCTCAACGTACCTCTTTTAGCCCATTTCCCCTCATAATTAGGCTTATTTCTTGTTCCCGGGAGGAAAAAGACAGGTTACAAATCATCTCAAGGAAAGGGCCCTTGCAGGAGAGAATCAACAGGTGAGGGAAGACTAAGTGCCCCCAACCAATTCAAGTTGTTTGGGCCTTTAAATACCAGCAACAAAACTTTGAATTCAGCTCAACAGCTAATAGGTAGGCTGTTGTAAATATATATTTGTGAACTGGGAGCCAGGGAGCACTGTCAAGGCCCAAGTGCCCTGCAGAGCTCTTTGCCCCTTCCTATAGCAGTGCAGAAATTTGATCATACGAAGATGTGAAATCCTGGGTCAGAACACTGATCCATCTAGCAGGGTATTGTCTACACTGGGTATCTTCAAATGCCTTTTGACCCAGGATCCACTTTTATCCCAAACTGCATTCGGGACACATTTCTTAATCTTTTGCCATGGTGGCCATGTTCCTGTTGTGATCCACTAGTGGATGCTGACCCACCAGCTGAAGACCAATGGTTTACACTGACGGAGAGAAGCTCTCCAGAGTCCCAAGTAAGTATCTTTTCCATCACTTGAGGTTCCTTTAACTAGAGCTTGTCAGGGACTAAACAGGAATCTCCTTTATGCAGAGCGTGTTGCTCCAACACTGAGCTATGGCTCTTCCACAAGGCTTTGGATTCCGATGGTGATATTTTGTTTGTGTAAATACAGAGTAACTAACATCCCCAGCTATAAAGGTTAGAAACTTTGGCATCCATGCAGAAAGGAGTAAGAGATTTAGGTGCATTTTTACCTTCACAAACTCACACCCCCTGGGTTTGGGGATAGGCCTGCTGGGGAAGAACCGTGGCAGAAAAGCAGTGGGTGGAGAAAGGGTTAGGCACCTTCTCCCCTGTTCTATTTCTTTACTACAAATCAGTCCCTCCCCCAAGCTGTTTTGCTCTAACGCAGGAATAGGGAACCAATGGCCCTCCAGATGTTGTTGGACTCCCAACTCTGATCAGACATGGCTTATGGTCAGGGATGGCAGGGGTTGGGAGCCCAACAACATCTAGAAAGATGGAATCACTTAGCCACCCAAGTGCAGAGGCAACATTAATCAGGGGCAAGCGATTGAGAGAAGGCCACAGGATCATTAGCTCCATATGCTGACTCAAGTGAATTCATTCTGCCCTTCTTGGTCTGGTTTGATCATTACATCTGACTGCTGTTGACTCTTAGTTAAAAAATGAACCAGGGGATTCTCCTAAACCAGAGTTAACAAAGGCCACTTATCAAGAACTCCAGTGCAAAAAAAAAGACCCGGGGAAATTTGCATGCCAACCTGTCTCCCACTCTGAAATCTGGCTATCAGTCTATCTGCATCAGACACGTTTAGAAATGTACTTAATTCTTAATTATTGCTAATATTATTTACCTGTTTCATAGAACCAAGAGTGTGTGTGGTGCTCTACAGAGTTTTGCAAACAAAGTAAGAGGCTGGGGCTATGGCTCAGTTGTGGAACATGCATTGTGAATGCAGAAGGTCAGAGAATTTGAAGGGGCCTTGTACGTCATCTGGTTCAAACCCTTGCCTGATGCTGGAAACCCAAAGCCAGAGCATTCCCAGAAAATGACTGTCCGGTGAGTTAAGGGACAGAGTTGGAAGACACCCTGAAGGTCCTCTAGTCCAAACTCCTGCATTGCAGGAATCTCAGCTAAAGCATCGGTGACAAATGGTCATCTAACCTATGTTTAAAAACCTCCAAGGAAAGAGAGCCCACCACCTCTGATGGGAGTCTGTTCCACTGTCAAACAGCTCTTACAAGTTCTTCCTGATGTTTAGTTGGAATCACATTTCTTGTAACTTGAAGCCATTGGTTCTGGTGCTAGCCTCCAGAGCAGGAGAAAACAAGGTAGCTCCATCCTCCATGTGACAGTCCCTAAGTGATTTGAAGATGGCTATCATATCTCCTCTTTTCCAGGCTAAATATACCCAATCCCCTCAACCGTTCTTCATAAGGCTTGGTTTCCAGACTCTTGGTAATCTACCCTCCTCTGCACATGTTCCAGCTTATCAATTTCCTTCTTAAATTGTGGTGCCCAGAACTAGACACAGGCCACTAATCCCTTTTTGCTATTGGTCCAGAGCGGAGAGTACAAGGCAAATACAGTGGTACCTCGAGTTACAAACGCCTCAGGTTACAAACGCTTCAGGTTACAAAGTCTGCTAACCTGGAAGAGTTACCTCGAGTTGAGAACTTTGCCCCAGGATGAGAACGGAAATCGTGTGCCAGCAGCGCAGCGGCAGCAAGAGGCCCCATTAGCAAAAGCATGCCTCTAGTTAAGAACAGTTTCAGGTTAAGAACAGACCTCCGGAACGAATTAAGCTCGTAACTAGAGGTACCACTGTAGCGTAACCTGGCATTATTTATTTATAAAATGCATATCCTGCCCTTCCGGACCAGCTGCAGGCGCTGGCGTCACTGTGCACCTGCCAGGGCCAACACTCCAACAGGGGACCCACTGTCAGTCTCGGGACCCCCCTTGCTCAGCTGCTTCTCCTGTTGCCCATTAGTGCCTGTTCACCTGCCCTCTCCAGGCCCCCTCACTGACAGTTTCTTACCCAACTTGCATGACCACCCTTCTATGGCCAATGGGCATTCCCAGGACAGTCTACAAGAAGAGCAAAAAAAAACCCCAACTGCAAATATTTATAGAGTAATAAAGCAAAAGAATGGCACGGCTTTAAATAATAAAAAACCCCTCTAATCAATAAAAGCTCACGGCAGCTTGAGATAATTAAAAGGTTTAAAAGTTAACGACGTTTTAAAAATAGAAAGGTTGAAATAATAGCCCAGTAGGCACCAGTGTAAGGCAGCATTCTCTGCAGCCAGGGATGAATGAGATCAAATACAGATACACATGCTTAAGCTTGGTTACTGTTGGAATTAAGTCAAAGGACTTGTAGAGGCTTTTAAGGAGGGATCTGAAAGGGGAGAGGTGGCATCATGAACTCTGGCTGCTGACAGCAGCTGTCCGGAGGTTTCAGACAGGAATCTTCCCCAGTCCTACCTGGATATGCCAGGAACTGAACCTGTGACTTTGTGCACGCAATGTATGTACTGTTGCTATATATTTATTTATACCCCACCTTTATCCCTGACAGGGACTCAAAGTGACTTACAGATAAAAATAAGGGCAGCTAAAAACATGGGGCGGGCGGGGAGAGAAACAATCATTTAAAACTATTGAACACTGATAGAAATAAAAACTCTTCCCCCCCCCCTCTGATTTTAAATGATCACTGAAAATTCAGGTGTAGAATATTCCTGGAGGACAAATCCTTACAGGTTCCCCTATAGAGGGTAACCTGCTATAGAAGCAGTGTTCGAAATTAGCCAGGCGCATTTTGCTCCCGACTTTCAACCACTTGTGACCAAGTGAAGATGCCTGTGTCAGGTGTGCGTGCAGGAGCCAGGCCCTGTGACCAATAGGACTTTGCAGGACTGGGGACTTCCTAAGTTTGTTCTGAAGAGGCAAGGCGCGGCCTCACGGGTAAGGCCAATTGATAACTCACAGCACCTGGTGGCAAGAGCTGGGAAGGGATATAAGGTCAGCATTTCCCTTCGGCTCTTTGCCACAGCAACATGCTGCGTTTGGCTTCTTGCTTCCTGATCCTTGAACCTTGGCTTCACGGCTCCCTGCTTCTTGATCCTCGGACCCTTGACTTCTTGACTCCTTGCTTCCTGACCCTCGGACCCTTGGCTTCTTGACTCCCAGCTCTCTGACCCTCGGACTCTTGGCCTCCTGACTCCTGGCTTCTGGAGCCCCATTCCTGCTCCCACCCCGCCATCTTGCCCCCGGTCCTGACGTCCCCTGCCGGGACGTCGATCGCCCGTGAACCAGACACACTGGCTGGTAAACAGAGGAGGCGAGAGCAATATTGGATTCAGGGGTCCTGCTTCTGGGCCTCCCATAAGCATCTGGTTGGCCACTGTAAGGATACCTGATGAGATGAGCCATTGGCCTGATCCAGGAAGCTCTTCTTATGTTCTTACCTTCCATACCCAGCTCCTGAAATTTCAACAAGAACCTCGTGTTTTCATCCCTATCTTTGCTGTCATAAGAAGGGGAGTGTTTTTCCGCCGCCCTTGCTGCCCCAATAGTTTCTTGAAAATGCAGAACTGCACGGATCCAAAGATAAGTCAAAACATCTTTTCAAAGTTTTGCTAGTGACTGAATAAATGACTACGCCGGCTGATTCTCGCTTTCCTGGTCCTACCCAAGCAATGCATAAAAAGTTGGCATCACAGCAAGATGGAAGAATCACCAACGCAGCATACACAAGAGTTAGAATTCGGGCTGACAACAGTAAGCAGCTTAAACCTTTATTCTAAAAATACCCGCCCCGGTATTCTTAGACCGGCATGCTTTTTTACACAGATTCCACACACACATCCCCGCCCGCCCTGTTGCTCTCATCATAAACCATCCACATTTGTTCAGAGTGCCACTGGATGACCGCAATGGTCAGGAGCAGAGATGGGGAACCTGCAGGCTTTTAGTTGTTGCTAGACTACAACTCCCATGAACACTGACCAATGCGGCTGATGGAGGTTGGAGTCCAAAGATGTCTGGAGGACCACGGGGTCTCCATCCCTGGTCTGGAGGAACCAGCATGGGCATGAGGCATGTGTAGAGATAGGAATGGGGTTTGGGGGGGGGGGTTAAAGGCATTTCACCACTCCTAGAACACAGGTTTCAATTAATAAGCAACAGCAGGATACGTAAATAGTGTGAAAATGGTTTCAACAGCAAATCAAAAGCAATTGCCAGGCTAGCTGCTGAGAATCAATCTGTACAAGAATTAATTTATTTAATCACTAGCTAAACTTTCGCCTCTGCTGTTTAGATTTCTAACCAGAGGCTGAATATATTCTGTGTTTCCATGATGGCATTGCAAACACGTTCCGAGATACCGATCTGAGACTCCAGCGTCTAAGCATTCAGAAACAGGCCTCCTAAGAGTCTTCATGGCTTTAGAATGTTTCTTAGCCGGTATAAAAAAAGCAAGTTTCTGTACGTCATAACTGAAGGGGGAAAACACTGTGTCTCGGCAAAAGCTGAGAAAGCACAAGGGAGCAGAGTGAAAATGTCAGTGCTGTTTTGGCAATTGTGTGTACGTGTGAGTGTTGTGGGCACGCACAGACACACATGCGTTTCGGTGTCTGTTCGGCCCCTTTTCCTTCTTCCATTTGCCATTGTTCCCTGAAACCACCCTTCAAAACATGTAGTCTCAACCTTCAATCACTTCCCTCTTTCCAACAGTCGCTGGCAAATGAAATGTACTTTGAGAATTAGCCAGGATCTTGGAAGCAGAACAAATTAATGGAAATCAAGCAAACACAAAAGTTATATAATTTGCCTAATTTATTCTGACCATGATTCTGGTTTTCCTTGGGTCAGAATCTCTACTGGGGAGGGGAGCAGAAGAATACCTAGCCTCCTAGCTGAATCACAGATCCAACGTAAAGCCTGAAGGTTAAGAGCAAACAGCTGTTCCTGCAGCACACTACACAGAACGTGAAAGTGACTCAGAGTGCAATCCTATACTGGCAAGTCCACTGGCCATACGATTTGCTAGAAGCCCTGCTACACAAGCAGAACCCCCTATATAACCGCTGCAAAATGTATGCCAGCAGAAGATGCCCAGGGACACTGGCAGAACAATTAAAGCAGGGCAATGGTAGTGGACAGCAGAGGAAAAGAGTGCACAACTTGTGTTGTGTATCCTATCCTTTGATCCATAGCTATGTTGCCAACAATAGAGAAACTCTACACCAGCCTGAAAATTGGCACAATGATTTCCCTCCCTTTGACTTCAAAATGAGGGGGGTGGGATCAGGGGGGGCGGAAAAGCTACCTCCATTAAGCACCCAAAATCAACACACCGCCACCAGGACCATAAACCACAAACAAGGAGACCATAAATCTTGATGGTGGGATGTGTGGCATGGGGCTATATATCTCCGGCAAATGTTGTCGAAGGATACTATAGAGCAGGTATGTGCAACCTGTTGATGGCGACCCACAGGTGGATCGTGATCGAAACTCAACAACTCTGGGCAACCCCTCCCAAAAAAAGCTCAACTGGGCAATGAGTTGGGTAGATCACTGCCAGTTTTTTATACTGTGAGTAGATCTCAGTGTCTTGGAAGTTGGACGTGCCTGCTATAGAGGAACTCAAATCAGCAGTTCTAGGCACCACAATTGAAGAAGGAAATTATTCTTTATGTGTCCATGTCAGCTATGCTCCCTCACTTGTTGCTGCTGCCTTGTTTTGTGCCCCTCTTGCACTGAGATAAACTGTTTAGTTCATAGAGGGATTCAAGCCAGAGACCTCCTGAGGGTGCTTGTGACTGGTGTGAGGGACAGGGCCACAGGCCTCCCTTGGCTGTGCCTCTGTCTGCTGTTTAGTTCTTGCACACCTTGCGCATTGTGGGCATGGGAAGGGGACACTGCAAGCCCTCATAATGGCCTGTATTGCTTGGTTGCCTCCATGCCCATGTAGCGTGTTGGCATTGTCACCAGTGCAGTCCCTGACTGAAGGCCTGTGGCTGTGTTTCCAGAGGCACCGCCTCTGTCGTTTTCACACCGCCTCTATCCTTTCTGGTGTTGTGCTTTCCTCTTTCCTGCCCAGGCTGAGCACAAACTGGAAACGGCATCTGTTCTGTTGGCGTGGCAGCAACGTACCCTGGCATAATGTGCGCACAGGATTGCTCTGCCCGGATAGTTGGACAGGCGTAATGACCTAGTTCAGACATCACAGCCAAATCCTCAGTGTTTCGCACTTGGTATTGAACAGAGGGAGAGAGGGATATTGTTTAATTAAATAGCAAGGAGGCGGCTGGGGCAGTTTCAACAAGAGGAGGAGCAAGACTTGCAGAAGCACACGGTAGATTTTGGTAGCAGCCAGTTTTCGCTGGTTACTTTACACATCCTGAAGACTGATTTCCATGTGCTTGGTTTTGACCCCAATCTACATTAAGACTCATCAGATGGCCTCTTTAGCTTTGTTATAATGGAAGAAGGATGAATGGAAATTCCTATTTGCAGACATCACCACCCCTGACACACACACACACACACTCTCTCTCTCTCTCTCTCTCTCTTTATACATTTCAGCATTTTACAAAGCAAGTCAGGAAATTCTAGTTGTTCCTTACACTCTGTTGCATCATCATAGTTGCTCTTGGCCACTAACAGGAGTTAAACACGACAGTTCCTTAGAATAAGGGGCCATCAAGGTTTTCTGACGTGAGATTGAGAGTAATGTGTAGTTCCATTCCCCCAAATAAGTTCCCCCCCCCCCGAACATCTCATGTGCCTCCCTCCAGTTTAAAAGTCTCATGTAGTTTCTTCTCCTATCCTCATTTAATTACATGGCCTTATCATTCTCTCAGGTCTTTCCATTATCCTTTTGAATGAAAACTATCAATGTTTCTCATTTAGCCTTCTTTTGTCTAAGCCAGAGATTCCATAACTTTTCCTCCCACAGACCACTGCAAAATTGCATAGGGTCTTGGTGGCTCACTTAATGATTTTTTCTGCTTCTTGTAGCAATTGCAGTGCACTGGGCTAGATGCTGTATGATTTTTAATTGTATTTTTATTGCTTCTTTTATTGCTTATATGTTGTATTTCGTTGTATTACAATCTGAATCCATTTTAATTCAAACGGCAACACAGTACGTACAATAAAAATATAATACATTCCAAGAAATGAAAGCAGCAGTAAAAATACAATTAAAGATCAATATGAGTATTTAATGCAAAGGGCGTATTGTCCCCCTTCCTCAACCACCAACCCACAGACACATTGTGGGCTACCTAAAGGAAGCTGGGGACCACTGTTGGAGAACATTTAGCATAGGTGCAGCGGTCCCCAATCTATATTTCCTTTCTACATTTTTTTATCTGGGAACATCCCCCTTGTTCCCAGATCAGCACAACCCAATATTACAGAAATGGACACTTGGGTCTCCATAGCACTGCACAGAATAGACGCCTTAGCGATATCACACTCTCTGCAGATACACAGAGATGAAAGAGATCCCGTGGCAGAACATTATGTACCTAAAGCAGGAGTAGCCAAAACAGTGCCCTGCAGATGCAGCTGGACTCCAACTCCCATCAGCCCCAGCCAGCACGGCCAATAGTCAGGGATGATGGGAGTTACAGTGGTACCTTGGTTCTCAAATTTAATCCATTCCGGGAGTCCGTTCGACTCCCGAAACGTTTCAAAAACCAAGGCGCAGCTTCCTGAAAATCTCCATCCAGAAAAGCTAAAGAAGCATAAAAACAGATATTAGTGTGCAAGGTTTGGTTAAGGTTACAGACACATACATATGGTCAGCTGTGAGATTCAACAACTTTCTTCCAACCTTTGAAATAGCAAATTGTCCCAACAAAGTTGCTACCTCTGACTCAAATCTGCCTTATGTTTTACAAAACAACAAGAAAAGCAGACAACTTCCCTTCTGTTCCAGCTTTTCCTACTTCTATTACAGATTCCAAGACTTCAGCTTGGTCTACGCATGCAGCAGTATGAGGTGATATAATACTTAAGGGATAGAGAATGCTCTAACTGCAGGTAGGAGTTGCATTTTTTCATGCTCCCCTATGTGAAAAATAACGAATTCCTGCAAATTAATTAAAAACATAACACCCTAACACACTGAGGGAAGTAGTGTAGTCTGGTATGCTTCCTGTTGTGCAGGGAGTAATTGCTGGCAGGAAGACTATTGTTGTTTGTGCAGGGGTACACGACAAAAATGTGCTCTCCCACCTGTAGTCTAAAGTGGTACAGTCCATTCTACTACCTCATTCCCACCTCATTTTGCTGCATGTGTAGACCACAGCTAGAAACCTCCCAAGGCAGGAGATTACATAACTTCCCTAGGCAACTCATTTCTTTGCTGAGCTACTCAGCAGGCTACGATTACGGCACAGGTACCAGTGTTACCCTGATGTGTTCCAGAACAAGCACGTAAATTGCACAAGTCAACCAGGCACATATCTTTGAACACCTATTTCCCTGGATGCACGCGCACAGATGTTTAAATCTGTTTACACACTTCTTTGTGGTGAGCACACTGGAGTTTCTCAATATGCAGCACTGCCCCAAGAACCAATAAATTGTTTTAACTCCAACAATATGCTAGGCATAGAAGGATTGTTAGCAGATGTCCATCCAGCTTTTAAAAAATAAAATCTGAAGGAAATAATTTAGCTGCAACAGCCTCATTCAGACACAAGGCTCTCCACACTGTGACATCTTTCTGGGTTTGCAAATGAAGGCACAAAAAATCTCCATTCCTTCGGAAAGACTCTGTTTTTGCCCTTTTCCTCCAGGAACCCCTGTGCACAGTAACATAAGGGTCATTATCCAAACCCCATCCCAACGCCCAAAGGAGCATTTGACCCTACCTCCCCTCGGTTCATGAAACTGAGACACCAGTCCATCACTACCAGAAAGCATTTGTGCCACAGCAAATACTTGCAGAATAAATAGTTCTGGATGCTTCAAATGACTGAGCCACGTATTACAGAGAAAGGAGGAAGGAGGTATCTTGAAACCACAAACACACACAAAAGGAGGACCACTCCTTTCCACTGGCTAGGGACAAGCACTTGGCAATACACATGTTATTATTGGAAGGCTCAGGAGCACATCCCACATGGAAACCTAGACATTTCTCCCCACACCATAGATGTGTATGCAAGTTACTTGTGCTCCAAGCAGGAGAAGCTTGGGCGTGTGGCCCTGGTTGGTGAAGAGTGTGTGCCCATTGCATCTATATATGGGAGAGGTCATCACCAGCCTCCCATGGCAGGTACTGCGTTTTACAGTCAAGAGCTGGCAGGGAAGAGAAGGGAGAAGAAAGACTCCAGGAGCACACGGGGAAATGAATTATGCCCCGTATTTTTATTATATCAACCTGTTCTCACACCGGACTTTTGCTGGGTAATCAACAATGAGATAAGGATCAAGACCTATGAGTGTATGTCCTTTTACAGCTCTGGGAAAATAGTTCGAATTCCTATGAGACCAGCTTCACGTTTTGAGAAGTCTGAGGCACCTGGATGAAATGCCACATCCCCCTCTAAGTTGTGCCAGTTCCTGAGGCCCAAGATTGGAGAACAATCCTGAATCTAATGGGCTGCAACTGAAACTCCAGATGTGGTATTGCAATATAGCCTTTTGCACTGAAGTTGCGACGAGGAGATCCACCCCACCACAGAAGTCATTCACTTAGGAGACTAGCCCAGTTAATGTCCCAGCAAACACAAACACCCTTCCTAACATTTGCAGACCAAAGACTATGGAAAAGAAGAAAGCAGTTCCTGGAATTAATATTCAGGTGTTGCTCTAATGGTGCTGAGCAATTTCAGAGGTCAGGACTTCCTTTTACATTCATGCGAGCCGCACAACATATAAAATAGGAACAAGCCAGGATTAACTGTGATGCTAAGTACTGCACAGAACAGGGCTCAGCTCAACTGTGATTTAATAACCCCAGATTTCCTAGTGTGAAATGCATTTCCATCTTTCCCACTTCAGCTAGATTTATTTACAAATGCACTTCAGCTCAGAAATGGGGCTGTTCCCTTGCTCTGAGACAGCTGGAACGCTTTTTGGAGTAAGACAGACTCTCACTCCGTTCCAGCAAATACAATCCATGTGCAGAAACATGCATGTTGGCTAACCCTGGTATGCCAGCAGATGACAGAATATGACTTATGGGCATGAGATAAGTGAGAGAAAAGGTTCAGCGCAGGACCCCAATGTGTTCACTATGCATCAAGGTGCACTGTTGCTAAAAGATGACAGGCTGGAAGCCCCTAGTTGCTCTTTTGCTATTTCTATTTTATGGGAATACAGAAGGAAAACAGACTAGACTCTCCCCAGCCTACAAATCAATCCCAACCAGAGGAACATGCTGCAAACTTTAGCTACAAAGAGATGGCCAAACAACTTTCACTTTTAGTCAGAACCAACAAAAGAATCTATTTTACCACTTAATATCAAAATGGGCCCGCTAATCCCAAACTGTTGATCAGGTTCTGAAATTCAAGCCTTCGCTATTTTGCATTCTGCAAAGGCTGATCCAGGTTATTTAACAGAATAATAAAGCTGAGCCTGAACAAATGGAGATGCCCTCTGCACATGCTATGGAGCACTCTTATTATTTAATGTGCTCCGGGATGAGCAGTAACTTTGAAAAACAATTCTGGGTCCTGTCAAGCTACAGTTCAAGGGGTTAGCTGCTTTAAAAATAAGTGCTGGACCTCAAGTGCTGGAAACCTGGCATCCTAATTTTCTAGTGTAGGGGAGAAACTGACTGTGGTTCTTCCGTGATGAGAGGAACACTCTTCCCATGATCAGAGGCACTCTACTTTGCCATGGTTGGACCCTAGTGTTTACAAACCAATTTAGAACTGAACCCTGGTTCAAATTAAGTACTCGCCACAAACCTAAAATTAATTTCACCTGGAAAATCCATAGCCAGGGGGTACAAACATATTGAGAAGTCCTAAGTGATAGCATCACATTTTTAAGAATGAACGTTCCTTATTTTAGGCTCAAGTGCTGGGCAAATATTACATTATCTCTAGATGGGGGCAATTCTAGGACTCTGGGGTTTGTCCAGCTCTTTTCTCAGCCACACGTGGACCAGATTCTATACAAAACCAAGCCCCATTGCTGAGGCTCAGATGTTCAGGGACACTCCCCCCCCCAATGCACTAACCATATCAGCTACTTCATTATGTCCCATTGTCCCAAGTTCCAGACCAAACCTCAAACACACTTGACTACCGTACTTTAAAAATCACTACCCTTAAAGCCCATTTCACAGACTCTACATGGTACTCACCTGCCACAGGTATGGTGTGGATCTGTGCCCGTGACAGGAGTTCCAGCGATGGCTCGTGTCCAGAAACTCCATCTGAAGAAAAACACGATTCAGTTTCATAAATTGTCTGCAACATCTCTGGCAGTCCCCACACCGAGGATACAAGAAGCATGCCAAGGAGTGATTGCAAACACTGCCGTTATTCCACTGCAGCTTCCCTTTACGACAATCCGTCGTTGCACAACCAAAGGCTTCGGGGAGGCGTCTCTTTTTAGGCTATATTGCCATCTTAAACCATCCAACATCCCCTCCCCTCTCAAGCCAGCCGCGAAGAACACACACACATCTGTCCTCCTTGTGGAAGCGTCGTCTTCTTCTTGGGAAAAAAAAAGTTAAATTGTTTTGCAGCAACAGCGGCAGTGGCGAGGAAAACCCCCAAGAATAAATCAAAGCCACCAGGGAAGGAAAACAAAATAGTTGCAGATGAAAATCTCCTTGCAGGGGAAAGAAGTGGAAGGGATAGAACTATTTTCTCAACTCCAGAAGGAAAGGGGAGAAGAGTCGGAAGATGCAGAAGGAGGCAGAGGCGAAAATGATGGAAAGGGGGGGGGGGATAAAAAGGTTTACATCTCAGGTGTGGCTCAATTCACCAGGGAAGGAAGGGTTGAAGCAACATCTCCTCAGGCATGAAAAAGAAAAACCCAAAACACCAGGACAATGAATCTAGTCTCTAGCAGAGGAGAGATCGAACAAAAAAGGAGAGCCCACGGCTCTTTGGCACTCTCACAAAAGGCCCCTTTTCGTGAGACGCAAGGCTCCCTTCTTGCGATTGTTTCTCATCTCTGCCACCAAGCGAGATGGCTTCTGCCGGGGGTGACCTGAAATAGAACGTAGGGGAGGAGCCAGCTATAAATAAACCCAGCCAAGCTCTCTGGGAGCTGGGATGGTTCAGGCAAGAGGAGCTGCCTGCCTATCAGAAGCTGCATTTCAACCACAGGGGTCAGTGGAAGAGATTCCCCGGGGAGGAAAGGCTGTGCCAGCTGCCAAGCCAAGAGAAGGGGAAGCAAGGCAAGAACAAAAGGGGATGGGGTGGCCGCTTCTGTGTTGTGGATGCCACAGTCTACCTACAGATGGAGCCTGGCCGGTTCATTAAAGCCCAGTGATTTCAAATGTGTATTCCTTGGGAGGGGGGCGTGATTTAAAAAGGAAAGCTAAGGGCCGCAATCCTACATCAACTGTTAAGAGATATTAACGATGCGTGTACGCTTCAAAACAAAACAAAACAAAGAAAAACATCACAGTGACTAAAACGTTATGTCCAAATAAGTCATGTGTACAGTTATGGAAGGGACGCGGGTGGCGCTGTGGGTAAAAGCCTCAGCGCCTAGGGCTTGCCGATTGAAAGGTCGGCGGTTCGAATCCCCGCGGCGGGGTGCGCTCCCGTTGCTCGGTCCCAGCGCCTGCCAACCTAGCAGTTCGAAAGCACCCCTGGGTGCAAGTAGATAAATAGGGACCGCTTTCTAGCGGGAAGGTAAACGGCGTTTCCGTGTGCGGCTCTGGCTCGCCAGAGCAGCGATGTCACGCTGGCCACGTGACCCGGAAGTGTCTCCGGACAGCGCTGGCCCCCGGCCTATAGAGTGAGATGGGCGCACCAACCCCAGAGTCTGTCAAGACTGGCCCGTACGGGCAGGGGTACCTTTACCTTTACCTTTACAGTTATGGACAACTTATATACAGTGGTACCTCGGGTTACAGACGCTTCAGGTTACAGACTTCGCTAACCCAGTAATAGTACCTCGGGTTAAGAACTTTGCTTCAGGATGAGAACAGAAATCATGCGGCGGCAGCGGGAGGCCCCATTAGCTAAAGTGGTACCTCAGGTTAAGAACAGTTTCAGGTTAAGAACAGCCCTCCAGGTTAAGAACGGCCCTCCAGAATGAATTAAATTCTTAACCCGAGGTACCACTGTATATCGGCATTTGCACTGAAGCTGCAACTTCCTGGCCACTGGAAATTTGCAAACTCCAAAATCTCTGGTTCCTGAGATTTCACAAAGTACAGTATTGCACTGCTTATATTCAACAGTTAGGAGCCTGATTATAAAAGCAAACAAAAAACCACAGAGAAAAAGACAGACAGAAGGTAAGACTATCAAGTGAGGTATAAATTGTTGTCAATGGAATTAATAAAGCATGCCTTTTTATTACATGGAGTATCTTGAATGAGTTAACTGATGCTGTACTGGCCCATCCTTGCCCCTCCCAGTAAATAACAAACAGTAGATTGGTGTGCTGCAGCATAACCAGTGTGGTGTCCAAAGAGCATTCTGATTTTCAGAGGTTTTTGAAACCCTTGGTATCCCTTTCACCAGCTCTTATTAACACAAGCCCTGTGCATGTACATCCCTTATGGCAGCAGTTCTCAACCTGTGGGTCCCCAGATGTTGTTGGACTACAGCTCCCATCATCCCTGAGCTCTGGCCTTGCTAGCTACGGGTGATGGGAGTTGTAGTTCAACATCATCTGGGGACCCACAGGTTGAGAAAGGCTGCCTTATGGCATGGGTAGGCAAACTAAGGCCCGGGCACCGGATCCAGCCCAATTGCCTTCTAAATCTGGCCCGTGGATGGTCCGGGAATCAGCATGAGTAGAATGTGTCCTTTTATTTCAAATGTATCTCTGGGTTATTTGTGGGGCCTGCCTGGTGTTTTTGCATGAGAAGAATGTGTGCTTTTATTTAAAATGCATTTGTGGGGCATTTTCTTTTTTCCCCTTCAAAATATAGTCCGCCACCCCCCCCACACACACACACAAGGTCTGAGAGACAGTGGACTGGCCCCCTGCTGAAAAAGTTTGCTGACCCCTGCCTTACGGTGCAATCCTACACATTTAACTCAGAACATAAGTCCCTGTTACGTTCAGTGGCGCTTATTCCCAGGCATGCATGCACTCCATACCATACATGGTAAGCTCGGGGGTGGGAGTGGGGGAATAGCTTAGTTGCAGGGCATATACTTTGTGTGGAGAAGTTTTCAGGTTCAACCCTGGCACATCCAGGCAGGGTTTGAAAAGAGCCCTGCCAGCAACCCTGGAGAGCCATGGCCAGTCAATGCATGTGGACAACACGAGCTGTGTTCGCATGTCACAGCTTACTGCACTCCTCTGATATCAGCAAGCCAAGATCCCTGACTTAGCGTTATACCCATACTGTGGCTTGTTTTGCTCGAGACAAAAGCACAGAAATGCCAAAACAACAAAAATGGTATCGAAAATTATTTAAAAGCAGACAAAACAAGACTGCATGCAAAACAAACATATATTGTTTCTTATGCTCTTGCGGAGTATTCTCCTTTGTTTTGGTTGCTTTTAGTCCAAACACATTATGATGTGAAGATTAAGGTTTGTTCTTGGCTCACCCATCATGGTTTGTTTGGAGAAAAACAAGCCATGATCGCGGGTGAGTGGCAAAATAGGTGAGTGGCAAACTAGGTGAAATCTCCATGCTCATGGTAAACCATGGTTCACTGCGATGTGTTGACTAGGTTATGGAGTCAATCTTCTGACAAGGTACCTTAGTATGTTACAGGCACCATCTTCAAAGAGGCAGTCCTTATTGTATGAGAATCACAGAACTGCAGGGGTGGGAGGGAAGTATTCTAGAACCCACAGTTTTCCTATGTACATGTACTGTACTTCTATTTTTTAAACAAAACAAAGCAGTGACCTCCTAGTCAACACCTTTTCTTTTGCTTGCCATGATCAGTTTCCTTCTCCATCCTAGTGAGCATGCAGATCATTAACCTGCCAATCTCATTGCATTTCTGAGGTATTTGGAGCACCCCAACCTCCAAGTGTAGGACAACTGCAGAAATGATCTTCTGAGTCCTTCCCCACGTCACACCCCTTTTTAAAGAAACACCAACATATCTGACTTCCGACCCATAAGAGATACAGCAATGCCTGCTCAGTTTCTTCCAAACCATTAAATCCCTCAAGCCTCAACAGTTGCGCTCAGTGGCTAGTCACTATTAACATTTACTGTGGCAGCACCCTGCCTGCAGGAGGCATGCCCCCTTAATGTTAACTGTGAGGGATAAGGAAACACAAATATACTCGAAGCTGTTCATGAATGTTTACCTTTAATTTTTAAAGCGTATTCAAGTCTTTAGCCCTCTTAGTTGTGAAGATATAATCAAAAGCAGGCAGGCAGTGTTCTGTCACGAACCAATACAAATTAATAACTTCAGATACCGTACATAGCTATACAGTTATCCTCCTACTCTTTAGGACCCTTCATCACAAAACCTGAAGCTGCAGGCCTACCGAAATCCTTTGCTATCAACAGCAAGATCTTAGATGACTCTGTACTGAAGTCAGAGCAGGAGGATTGTCCAGAGGGAGGAGGTTAGCAATCTTACTTGCGCAATATCCTTATTGCATAAGATAACGGGTTGTTAAATCATGCTCACAACCCTGAGAGATAGATCACTGCTAATCCTGTTTTCACAGACAGGAAGCAAAAGATGGAGAAAGGCCTCGCAATTAATTCGGGGCAGTGGAGGAGTCAAAATCCAACGCTCTTTCAGTTCCCAGGTGTGTATATATATATCTCTCTCTCTGCATCCAACCCAGCCAAGATAACAAGATGCACATGGAAAAACAGAATGTCAATCCATGGCATCGCCAGGTGGAGTTGAGAAAGGCTCGTGGCTGAATCACTGAAAAGCCACGGCCCACTCAGATATAAGGGTCCTATAAACTCAAGCTTGCTCTTCATATTCCCCACATGCTATAGCAATAGGTCACAGACTGCGTATCACTGCAGCCGTTTGGATATTTCGAGGCAGGTCAAGAGCAAGGCCTGTATTTACCAGCACGTTAATTTAAAACCTAGGCTTTTAAAATAGCCCAGCGTTATTTATAGCTCTCTGAGACCACTCTACCCCCCCTCCCTCTACCCCCTCCCTCATGTGCTTTTGGACTTTATTTTGGACTTGACGTCAAATAAGCTATTTATATAGGCATGATGGGACGAGAGAAGACAGGAGCCCTTTCGTCCCCACACCCCTCTTTGCATGCTTGGCCTTTGGTTCACGTCAAGGGAGAGGGTCACTATACAAGGAAAGGCGATATTCCACATGGCTGCCCTCCTCACCTTGAAGCCTTGATTTTTACCTCAGGAGGGGCAGTCAACACACCACGGGGCATCCTGTCTTAAACCACCCCTGCCTAGCCAGAAAGCAGATGGACAAACATACAATTTTTTACTTTACTACAATGTAATTGTGCAAAAGGAAAATGATGTTTGAAAAGGCAGCTACCGAGGCTGCAAACAGTGATATCCCCGCCCCCAAGCCCTGAAAAACTTTGAAATGACCTTTCAGGAGAATATATTTTCATGGGGCAAATGTTCTGTTGTTGCCGGATCCAGATATCTTCCCCCACAGAGGAAGGCTTTTGTTATGAGGGAATAACACCTCCTCAACAGTACGCCCGCAATATTTTGTCTATGTAACTCAAGGATGAGGGATTTTTCCTTCAAGCTAATACATCTGTTACATTTGCAGTGTGCTGTTTCAGGAGTGTAGATAAAATATATTGCTATCAAACAGCAAAACATGTTTTTGTAAAGTTTTATGTTTAAAGAAGTTTTTAGAAGCGTAGGCATTTCTTCTATCTCTTTTTTTCAAAGGAGAGACACACAAAAATATGTCTACCACAGTCAAAACTCCTGTCCATTACATGGGGACATGATAACGGTGAATCTAACATAGGATTTACTCAATAACAACTCCCCGGCCCCCAAAAAAAGAAACCTTGAAAGATTTACTCTAACAAGGAAAAATGATTGCAGCGGATGGAAAAGTAAATGCAACAGACATTTCAGATCCAGAGGTTTGTGGTTAGGAGCTCCTTTTCCGCTGTAAACTATAGAACAGTGTGGCTTTTACGTTCTTTGGAGAACAAGGAAATTTTGCCTACTTAATTTTTCTGAACAGCTGCAAGGTATTTGGTGACATACAGTTGTTTATCCATTTTGCCAAGCTCTAGTGGTGGCAAGCCTGTAACATTATCTAGCATTGATTAAAACCCAAAGCTGAGCCTGGCTATCTAAGATGAAATCTAGAACTGATTAATACCCAAAGATGAACCTTGCCCAAATAATCTAACCCTTAATCACCTTAATGCAGGGGTCGGCAACCTTTTTCAGCAGGGGGCCAGTCCACCGTCTCTCAGACCATGTGGGGGGCCGGACTATATTTTTTGGGGAAGAAATGAACGAATTGCTATGCCCCACAAATAACCCAGAGATGCAGTTTAAATAAAAGGACACATTCTACTCATGTAAAAACACGCTGATTCCCGAACCGTCCGCGGGCCAGATTGAGAAGGCAATTGGGCTGCATCCGGCCCATGGGCCTTAGGTTGCCTACCCTTGCCTTAATGTGTCACCCGTTCCACAGAATTTTACAGCCTGATCCTAGGATCCAGCAAGGTAAGGTAAAATGTAACGGACCCCTGGACGGTTAAGTCCAGTCAAAGGTGACTATGGGGTTGCGTCGCTCATCTCACTTTCAGGCCGAGGGAGCTGGCATTTGTCCACAGACAGCTTTCCGGGTCATGTGGCCATCATGACTAAACCGCTTCAGGCGCAATGCAACACCGTGATGGAAACCAGAGCGCACAGAAATGCTGTTTACCTTCCCGCCACATCAGTACCTATTTATCTACTTGAACTGGTTTGCTTTCGAAGTGCTAGGTTGGCAGGAGCTGGGACAGAGCAATGGGAGTTCACCCCATCGCGGGGATTCAAACCACCGACCTTCCGATCAGCAAGCCCAAGAGGCTCAGTGGTTTAGACCACAGCACCACCCGCGTCCCGATCCAGCAAGACAGTCACATGGATGCCAGTGAGGTCAGCATCCTACACTATGTAAGAATGCACGAAGAGGCCAATTGGATCGGGGCCAAGGCCTACCTTGTCCAGCATCCTGCTTCCCCACAAGGGCCCACAAGACACCTCTGGGAAGCCGACAAACAATGTATGGCGACCCTTTTATGATGCTACTCCCCAACAGCTGATATTTAGTGGTATACTCCCGGGACCACACAGGTTCCATTTAACTATCATGACAAATAGCTACTGAATGGATGATCTATCACCTGTGAATTTGTCTAATCCTCTTTTTAAGCTACATTAGCTAGTAGCCATAATCAGTGCTGGTGAGACCCCAGCCACCCACTTCTTAACTTTGCCCAGAGACATTCTATGCATTTATGCAAATCTAAGTCCTGTGCCTATACCCAGATTTCTCAAAAGCACCTAGCAACACCCCTGATGCACTACATAAAAATAGATTTTCTCCTTAATCTACTGCCCAGCAGTTTCACTGACTACACTTAAGACTGCAACCTACGTCCATTTAACTTGTGCACATTCAGCTTTATGAGCATGGCAAAATAAACAAAATAAAACGGGGGCAGAAAGGGGACGGGCATCCAGGGAAAGAGTCTTTTGCAATCCCACCCCCCATTGCACCCAACGTGTTTTGACTATACACAGTTTTGGCTTTAGGCATGATCCCTTGAATGTACTGCCTGCATAAGATGTGGGCTTACTGTAACCACGAATTCTAGCACTATGAGAAAGAGAGAAATGTTTAATCTATGCCAAGTGTAATTTTATACAATGACCTAGTTTGCACATCACATTAAACCATAATTATTAGTGGCAATAATTATGGTTTAATGGACTATGCTGAATCAGAAAAGTTAACAGTTAAAATAAGAGAACTTCACAATGATTGCTTTATGGAAGAATGGAAGTCCTTTTTGAACTATTTAAAGAAATATTATGAAGAATTCAAGAGCAGGATTTGAACTATGAGCAACAGAAGATATTAGAGATTATTGTACCATTGTTATGATATGAGAGGGTAGATAGCAAGGGGGAGGGGGAAAAACACCATGGAAAATGGGATGGGAAGTCAACAAAACCAAACAAAAATATATTACGTATTGGAATGTTTATGTGAAATTTCTGGAAATTTAATAAAATATATCTAAAACATAAACCATAATTATTAGTGGACACCACAATTGAAGTTGCAGGTGCTTTGCCCCTTCCCCACTCCTGCTGCCCCAGACAAACAAGTAATGGTCTAGCTTGTCATGTCTTCCAGGCCCACAAATCATGAGCTTAAGATCAGAAAACATGGCAAGCCAGATTATGGTGTGTTTCCTAGCAGGAGCAGGAAAGGAGCAGAACACACACAATTTCAGCGGTATTTTTAACTATGGTTTAATGTGATGTGCGAAGCAGGCCAGTGACTCAACTATACCTCGGTGCAAAGCAACAACTCGCATAGCCCAAAGCAACATCACACAACAACACTAATCACAAGATTGTAAGTGAAGAACTCTCTTAGCAAACGCAAACACAAAGCACCTGTCAACTGGCAGCAACATTACTCAGCCTATTTTTCTCTCTGGAAATTTGACCAAAAGAGTTTGGAAACAGACGGAACAGTAGTCCTTAGCCCTGATGCCCTAAACCAGTGGTTAGGAAGGCTATATGGGAAGAAATAGAGACATGGTTCCAGCTCTGCTTCTATTAAACAGATCCAAAGCCCCACTTCAGCTATTCTTAATATTTTCAATATGCTGCTATATGCTGTAAGCTCCAAGTCCAAAGGCAATATATGTATTTAAATCCTAACTGCTGTAAAGCAAAACAACAATAGGAGTGGGCTATTTCCTTCATGTCCTGGTTGGACATTGTAGGAAACAGAATGCTAGGCTAGGTGGACCTTTGGTCTGATCCTGCATAGCTCTTCTTATGTTCTGAAGTGACATACAAGCATTTGCATCATGCAGATAACTATTTTGCAAGAAAAAGACCTTGTGATTGTTTGGGGAGTGGGGATGGCATATAGACTATACAATACTAAGGCCAAAGGAGTCTGCCATGGTGCAGTAGCCCAGTAGGTTAAGAGGCTTACAATAAAAACCAGCAATATCAATATACAGGGGCTGAAGTGCTGCACAACGCCATCTTTTTGCTTTGCCTCAGGCAGCAAAATATATTGGGCCAGTCCGGACCACCAATTCCCTTGCTAGAGACAGAGAGTGGGCAACCAACCAGTTGCTGCTCCTCATAGCCCCCACTGTTCAACTGCTCACCTCCTTTAGGCCAGAGGGAGAGGGAAAGCAGTGCTGCAGGCCTATGGGTCTCACAGGGGTCCCCTGCTAGGGTGTGGGGCTTAGCAGGTGACAGACTGTGCTCACCCTGGCTCCTGAGATGTTTGCACCCCTGATCATCTATTTTCTGCCCTACCCAAGTCATCTCACCCACCTTGATCTAGTGTCTCAGTTACCTTCTGTGGATGCTTTGCCACGTTCCTATCCTCCTTCCATTGTCTTTGGGTGCCTTGCTGAAATATGCTGGTGACTGCTGTGAAGATGAATGAGGGGGGGGGCGGGATAGCTAACAAACTACAGTTCCCATGATTCTTTGGGGGAAGCCAGGACTACTTAAAGCGGTATCATACTACAGTCCTGCAGCCAATCAGAAGCCGCGTTTTGGTTTCTGAACGTTTTGGAAGTCGAACGGACTTCTGGAACAGATTCTGTTCCACTTCCAAGGTACCACTGTACTTTAAAGGTACAGTGCATATGTTTCCAAACTTGGGTCCCTCCTCTCCCCTGCTGCTATGGCTATAAATTGCTTAAGTGTGGGGCTGACAAGGAAACACTCGCTCCAATAAAATAGATAGCATTAGTGGACAGACCGGTTTTACAGTTGCAATGCATTATTTGTGTCACAAGAAGTTCACCCAATTGATTTTGGATGCAGTCAGAGCACATTTCCCGTATGGGCATAATTAATTTCATTCAGACTGGGCCTTGAGGCTGCACATAAGCTTTTCAGGGTAGGAACAAGTACATCCTCTTTGTACAGAGGGCCAGCCAGCATTGTGGTCAACAAGAGACATTTAATTTGGACGTCCACATTGCTCATCCTTTGAGGAGATCTCAAAGGACAGATGGGAAAAGTGATTACTAAAGACTTCTCTCATCCCAGAAGGAAAAATGGAGGAATTGTTTCCAAAATGAGTGGTGCCAGTACTTGAAGCCTGCCTAGAATTCAGATCCTCTGCCAGGATAGCCTGTACTGCCCCCTAGTTCCAGATCTGGGGAGTACTAGTTGTGGGAGAAAGGCACTTTGCACGGTTGCAGAGGCAAATTTTATCATTACAGTGGTACCTCGGGTTAAGTACTTAATTCGTTCCGGAGGTCCGTACTTAACCTGAAACTGTTCTTAACCTGAAGCACCACTTTAGCTAATGGGGCCTCTCGCTGCTGCTGCACCGCCAGAGCACAATTTCTGTTCTCATCCTGAAGCAAAGTTCTTAACCCGAGGTACTATTTCTGGGTTAGCGGAGTCTGTAACCTGAAGCGTATGTAACCTGAAGCATATGTAACCCGAGGTACCACTGTAAAGCAATTGTTGCTTTATGTGTTCTAGGGGTTAGTCCTGGCCCTTAAAAGCCAGTTTCAGCTCAGGATCACATATAATCCCGCAACTGGGGAGAACGTTTGATGACTCTCCATAAAAAGGGAACAGCCAATGTCCCAAGCCTGCCTGAAAGATATATCCTTTGACTTAGAAACTCAGACTTCTATCCCTGACTTTGTAAGGGATGCTAATTGTTCTAATGAAACAGCTGCACTCTGCACATGCACAAAGGCACACTTCAGTAAAACCTCACGTAGAAAGGCTTGAGCCCTGAGTATTAAAAACAAGTTCCAAAAATTATCCCGTGATTTAATTTAATCCCTACTCTGGGTTATAGAAGTATACAGAGTTTGAGAAACAGCCTGGCTTACCTAACACACTTTTTTTTTTCCTTAGCTGAATTTCTGCAACTCTGCTACTGTGTTATGGCTTCCCCTCAGCAGAGAGGAATGTGCTCTGCGCATGCTCAGAGGCACTCTGCCAAAAACACAATATATACCTTAAGATTTAAGAGCAAGAACTATGGAGCTGGAAATCCTCAGCTCAAACCACAGCTCATCTAAGCACCTTCTCTTATCTTTCAGCACTCGCCTCCTTTCCCCCAGTCTGTAACACATGATAATAACACTGGTCTTCCTTACAGGAGCATTGCAAGGGTTATTAAGATAAATATATGCAAAATATTCTAAGCACTGAGGCATGGGGGAAGCACTACAGAAATATTAGGAACATTACTATCACTTGTTGTTGGAGAGCCTCCCTTAGTGTTAATTAGGTTCAGAGCCTGCATGCACCACCAGCAGAAAACTGTTCTATAACTATGAAAACAGGCAACTTCCAATTTCAGGCTGCTCCTAGTAGCCACTTTTCAACGGCAGAAAAATACAGGCCTGGACAACCCGTTTTAACACCGGTCCTGAGCAACCCCCCTTGTTTGTTACATAAGAGAGCAAGCGGGTGTCAGGGGGACATGGTAGAGGAAGGAAGGAAGGAAGGAAGGAAGGAAGGAAGGAAGGAAGGAAGAAAGAAAGAAAGAAAGAAAGAAAGAAAGAAAGAAAGAAAGAAAATAATAGGGCTCCGCAGCAGCGACAAAAAAAGTGGCATTCCCGTTGATGCAGCTTTCACAAGGCAGGAAAGGGGCTTACTCTCAGCTAGGCCAGAAGCAGACATAAATGTGGCGTTGCTATGGAGACCGTCAAGACTGCCATCTTGCACCTCCCGGCATTTGTTGATAGCTTTTTAATATGGCCTTTACAAAGCTGATTCAAAGAGAAAGTCGGCGTGCAGTGCCTCTGCTACACGTCATGCCAAAGGAGTTGTACTTCGTTCATTTTTGTAACGTTCTTAAGCAGCACAGGGGACACATCTTGTCCTTCCCCTCTCCCCCGTTTTGTTCTCCCAGGTTAGGATGAGAGAGGCAGGGACCGGCCCAATGTTTGCGTCTCCTTGATTCTAGTCCAAGGTCTTAACCGCTACCCCACACTGGTCGAGCCACAACCCACCTCCTCACATTTGTGAGAAGACTGCCAGGAAGTCTTTTGAGCTGCAGCTCCCTCTCTGGATATTAAGCTCATAATAGGGCCACTAAAGTGATTTGTTTAATGGAAGACCCTTAATATGAAAAGGATGCATGGATTCTTCCACAAAATGATTTATAGATAGATATAGATAGATAGATAGATAGATAGATAGAGATACAGATATTTTTGCATAATATGGATCACACATGTTAGAATTGTCTTGCAGCGTTAATGTGGAAATCAAAAGCAAGATAAGAAGGGAATATGCAAATCTGAGCTGAAAGCAGTCTTGACACATCAGCAGAATATGTGTGACCGGGGCTGAAATGACCCAGAAAGCATTATATAATGCTCCAGCCAATCAGACCAAGACAGGGAAGTTCTATCATTTTGGGGATTTTTCTCTGCTAGCTGAGCAGCCGAGACCTGGTCCCATAGGGGCTCAGTAACGCATCTTTATATCTCTGAGGATGTCAAAGTTCCCCAACTATAAAATAGAATGTTGTTAACAAATCCAGACCATTATCACCACGCTCACCAGCACCAAAGAAGCCAGTTTTTATAGTGCAATTTTTAGCAGCAATTTTGTCATATATTTTTTTCAAATGTTTCCTCCATGTGAGTTTGGAACTTGCTTTAAAAAATATTTTTCAGCAGGTTATTGTTATTAGGTATGTATTATGTTTTATAATTGTACCCAGTATGAGCAGGTAATAACTTAGGTTATGAGGTTCTATATTTTACAGGTGTCATCAAGTTCACTCCTGGGATAATACTGCATATAATTTGACACTGCTGCTTAGTATATATATTCGGTACTATTACTTATTTATGGTATTTTGTAAGATTTATACATCACATGATTGTAGAAAAAAACCTGACTACTATTATGAATTACCCCTAGTGCAACCAAGGGGGCTGGAGGAGGTAGTTTAGATTCAAATGGCTTCTTTCAGCACTTTGAATGCAAAATTGCTTCCTCTACAAGGGAAAAATGCTCCGTTTAAAAAAGTTGTTAAACACAGCATTTCTTCGTCTCCAGAGCAAGCATCTTCGAAGGCACATTACCAGTGCCAATCAGCTGATTGGCGCTGAAAGCATGTATTCAAAGGAGGCTGATTTAACTGCCAATCAGCTGATCAGCCATTAGAGCAACCCCCTCTAAACTTTGGCAGGTATCATTCACCCAACGCCATTATTACATCAGATGACCGAAAGGTCCTGCTCACCTGTCCAAGCTGGCAAGCAGGGGTGGTAGATTTTGGGATTCTGCCCACTATCTACATCAGGGTTTCCCAAACTTGGGTCTCAAGCTGGTTTGGGACTACAATTCCCATCATCCCTGACACTGGTCCTGCTGGTTAGGGATGATGGAAGTTATAGCCCCAAAACAGTTAGAGACCCAAGTTTGGAAAACCCTGATCTAGATCCAGTTCTCCCTTGATTTACAAGATCAACTGGGATTAGACTACAGTCATAAATCGGGTTACAGACGCTTCAGGTAGCGTTTTTTTGGGTTGTGAACCGCCGAAACCCGGAAGTACCAGAACGGGTTACTTCTGGGTTTTGGTGGTCGCGCATGTGTAGAAGCGCTAAATCGCGCTTTGCGCATGCACAGAAGTGCCGAATCGCAGCCTGTGCATGCACAGATGCGCCGCTGCGGGTTGCAAATGCTGCGGGTTGCGAACATGCATCCCGCACGTATCACGTTTGCAACCCGAGCAACCACTGTATTGTAAAAGTAACTGCAAAGACAATTATCACATAATGATGAGTCTGACTTCCTGGCTTTTCACGGTTTATCAGGAGCAAGCAAGTGTAGTAGTGTGTGCCAACTGACCACTCTTCCCCTAGTGCACGTGAGATAAACTTGGAAGCCTTGGCTTCCCAGCATGTCCAAACCAAGAATTATGGTTTGTTGCTCTAGCATGCTAACAACAAACCATGGCTTCAGTTTACTTTGAAGATTGCAGCTTATTGGGAAGCAACAGAACAACAAAATCCCTGGTTCAGAAGTAACCGGAAGCCAAGGCTCCCTGGTTTGCTCATCTCATTCATGTCAGGGGAGGGGAGAAGCGGGAACAGTTGGTCAGTGGCACAAGCATGTTGCTTGTTGCTCATAACAGCATGATAAACCAGAAATTCTAGCTTATGAACATGTCCAATGATGCTGTGAATTTGACCAATGTCTTGCCTTTTAATGGGAGTTCTCCTAACTTCCTACCGTACTCACAATTGCCTTGATTGTTGAAATTGCTTCTGCATTTGGGTCTGGCAGCCTGTCTACATGGGTCCCTGAAGCTGGGCAGACCAGACAGACAGACAGGCTCTATTCTCTGCTGGCTATAAATGCCTTTGCTCCATGATGGCTATAAATGCCTTTGCTCCGTGATGGGTAGACTCGTTGTTCAAGACCTTAAGATCTGCCTTGTTGGATAAGACCATTTTGTTCCCAGTAAATGACTGGTCAGCTGTCTGTAGGAAGCTGAACAAAGCAGGCATGAGGAAGGAAAGAGCAGTTTTCTCCCAAGAGAAACTTTGTCAGAGGCATGCACATCCCTCTGAATATGAAGGATCCGTTTAGCTATTATGACTACAGGACCTTGATGAATGAGCCAATCATGAATGTGCCACTCTAATCCTTTTCAAAATTAATTAGACCGGAACTGTATACAGTATTCTAAATACGGCTGCATTTTGATGCTTGCCGTTTCATTTTCAAACTCTTCTCTATTCATCCTCAGCACAGGGAAGTTCAACGGCACTGTCACGGCGCACAGATAGTTTCAGCAAGTTTTCCAGCACAATCCTAAATGCTCCTTCATGGCTAGTTGCAAGCAGTTCAGAGTCAACCAGCTAATGTGCACTTAGGAAATTTTATTTAATTTTTGTTCTTGTTGTTCAGACACCAAAATGCAAAACAGATGAACCTAAAGAAGCTGACTCTGTATGGCTGGCTGGTGATTTAATTTAGCTGCTGCACTGTCTCTTACAATTTTGTTGTGGTGTTCGACTTGTTTTTAAGATGTTGTAAGTCACCTTGAGCGCTATGTTTTTAGCAGAAAGGCAACATATCAGTGGTTCTAATAACAGAAGCTCCTGGGGAAAGGGGAGCTTTTGCTCATCTCTGCAAGGAGCTGAGAGGCGAGGACTATGTGAATGTATGTGTACAGTGGTACCTCGGGTTAAGAACTTAATTCGTTCTGGAGGTCCATTCTTAACCTGAAACTGTTCTTAACCTGAGGTACCACTTTAGCTAGTGGGGCCTCCTGCTGCCCCTGCCGCCGCATGATTTCTGTTCTCATTCTGAAGCAAAGTTCTTAACCGAGGTACTATTTCTGGGTTAGCAGAGCCTGTTACCTAAAGCGTCTGTAACCTGAAGCATCTGTAACCCGAGGTACCACTGTACTGCATTATATTATGATGTGCATGGCATCACAGGTATAAATTTGTTACTATAACGTTATGCAAGTGTCTGCTGGCAGGGGCTGCTCCAGATACATAGATAATGCATGCATTATACGTTGTACAGTGGTACCTTGGTTCTCAAATGCCTTGGTTCCCAAACACCGAAAACCCGGAAGCAAGTGTTCTGGTTTTCAAACGTTTTTCGGAAGCCAAACATACAATGCGGCTGTCAGTTATTGTTTCTGGGGCGCCTGCACCAATCAGAAGCTGCTCCTTGGTTTTTGAATATTTCAGAAGTCAAACGGACTTCTGAACGGATAAGTTTGGCGCTTTTGTTTTTGCTATTTATTTTGCGTTTTTGTTTTTGATGCTTTTCCGGTTCATTTGTTTTTATGACTGTGTGGAACCCAGTTCAGATACTGATTGACTGTGTGACTGCGGAAATGGATAAAATGGATAAAAGCCCCCCATCGAAACAATGAGTGCAGGTAAGAAAAAAAAATAATTTCAATTTTTATCATCTACAATACTGTCTTATTTATTTTATAGTACAGTACACTGATCATTGTTTTCATTTTATGGATCAATGGTCTCATGTTAAATTGCTGTTTTAACTCATGTTAAATTGCTGTTTTAGGGGTTGTTTTTAAAAGTCTGGAACGGATTAATCCGTTTTGCATTACTTTCTATGGGAAAGTGTGCCTTGGTTTTGGAACGCTTTGGTTTTGGAACGGACTTCCAGAACGGATTAAGTTTGAGAACCAAGGTACCACTGTAGTAGGGACAAGTAGGGACCACGGGGACAAGAGGAGATTTTAGTCGGTTCATAACATTCTCTCTCCAACATTCTCTCTTCCCAACATTCCACCACCATCTAGAATCACTGAAGGAGCATTCACACAAACAACTTCCCAGTAGTTTATGAACAATTATGCCCCTACTGCTGTTTGATACATCCTTACCAGCAAGGGATTGCTGTTACAATTACTCCTAGAAGAGATGCACAAGCTAGTCACCAAGTAGAATATCGGCTGCACAACATATTTTGCAAGAACAGGACACCCACCAGATTTGGCTGTTGCCTTATGCCAAGAATGAAGTTCGCAGTGGCAGAATGGCGGTTGCACCAGTGGGCTGCCACAACCAGATAGAACTCTGCAAGCGTAACTTTATGTCCTCCGGATCAGAAACAGTTGAACAGCGTAGCCTTTCTGCCTTCCATATCATTGCACCACTCCTGCTTATTGTGCAGGATTATTGGACAACCACTATTCAGAGCCTGGGGACAAAGCAGAGAGGAACTGCAGTAGCTACTCCTCACTGCAGTGGAAAGGCAGACAGCACAATGTCAGCGAAGCATGCTGCTGCTGAATAGGTAAAGGTACCCCTGCCCGTACGGGCCAGTCGTGTCCGACTCTAGGGTTGTGCGCCCATCTCACTTAAGAGGCCGGGGGCCAGCGCTGTCCGGAGACACTTCCGGGTCACGTGGCCAGCGTGACGAAGCTGCTCTGGCGAGCCAGCACCAGCGCAGCACACAGAAACGCCGTTTACCTTCCCGCTATAAAGCGGTACCTATTTATCTACTTGCACTTAGGGGTGCTTTCGAACTGCTAGGTGGGCAGGAGCTGGGACCGAACGACAGGAGCTCACCCCACCGCGGGGATTCGAACCGCCGACCATACGATCGGCAAGTCCTAGGCGCTGAGGTTTTACCCACACCGCCACCCGCGTCCCACCTGCTGCTGAATACCACTGCATAAAAAGACGGGTGCAGAAGCCCTTCTTAAGAAACAGAACCAAGATTGAGAATATGCAGGTACGGAGTTTGTAACGTTCTCAGGAGTTATGTGGGACAAAGTAGCACATACGGCTGAGGTTTTCTCCCATTTCCAGGAATGTTGGGTCACCAGATGATTTCTCAGCGGCCCGGGTCAACATCCATGTCTGAATTGTGGGAAGTCTGTTTCCACCTCATTTCAAACCTTGCAACATCAAGAATTTGGTGCCTGAGTTTGCTTTCTCTCCTCTTCTTGTAAGCTGCTGTGGGAGCCTTTTTGGCAGAAGAGCAGGGTACAGTAGGCCAAAGTTTTCTATTTATTTCAAACGTGAGGGTGTCGTACAGCAAACAAGCCCTAAATACTGACATTGGAGGCACCCCATTCACTCTAAGCACTCAACCAGTACA
The DNA here is from genome assembly GCA_034642415.1 of Podarcis siculus. Taxonomy (NCBI): domain Eukaryota; kingdom Metazoa; phylum Chordata; class Lepidosauria; order Squamata; family Lacertidae; genus Podarcis; species Podarcis siculus. Next base: position 2,677,321 of record JAXCMG010000034.1, read on the forward strand.
CAGTTGCAAAATCCCAGCAGGCAAATTCCATATCCCCCCAAAAAGCTATGAAGGCAACAGCAGCACCATCACTGCCCCACTCTTCCCATAACCCCCTGCCTTGCCTACCTGACTCATTCTTGGAGTTCATGTTGTCTGTGTTGGTAAGTGGCTCCTCAACGAAAGGTCAGGAAAAAGGAGGAAACAGCTGTTTAGAGAGCTGAGCTAGGCCTGCAGGAGAGCGCTCACGTAGGGGGTGGGGGCTGACGGCGGAGCTGGTCAGATGCCGTCCTGCCAACACTGCTGGGACATCTCTTGTGGCAAATGGGCAAATCCGTCTAGGGAACCCTAGGGCAAAAAAGCAAAGCAAACAACACCACACGTCAGTAAGAAGAGAAGGTGGCCAAGTAACAAGAGACGGCTGGCCAAGACCAAGCCGTTTAGCATTATGAGCAGCCTATAGAATCGGCCTACTATGACATAGCCAATTTCTGTTCCAATCAGCATTGTGTTTAGGCAGAGAAGCGCTGGGAGAAGAAAGTTGGCGCTACCCCACTCCAAGCTGTTCTGCTGTGGACCCCCAATGCCACAGTCAGTGTCCCTCTTTTACACCTGCCATGGGAACCACCATAGAGTATGAGGAAACATCATACCTGAATTGTTCAAGAGACCATGAGTTCATTAACACTTTGATCACATGCTGCACTTGTGAACTTTGTAATCTCCAGGCTATCTGCTCTGCATACACTTAAGCTCTCTGTCATGAACTCACTAATCAGCTGAGACCACTCCCTAGGGCAATCAATGAATCCATCTGCAGCTTACAGCTCTACCATCAACCATTTTCCAGAATGTGGATAATTATTGTTGCCTTGCCTTACCCAACAGGTCTGAAGTTTGGCAAGATTAAAGCTAGAGGGTGAGGATGCAGAAGTCAAGGTACAAGGAGAGGATTCTGCAGTGCTGCATAGGGTTAGTTAGTGAAATGGCAACAGACTGAATACGGGGGGAACAAACACACCCCAAAAAAGGAGAGAATTTAAAGACCAAACTCCGAAAACTTTGCACCCTGACAAATGTACAGTAACTGAGGATGTACAGTAACTGAAAAGAGGGAGGGAAGATTAATAGTTCGTCAACACAGTAGTCAGTATGTAAAGACTATTTGTTGCCATAAATAAAACACATGGACATGTAAAGCCCAAGATCATGAGGAAGAAGAAATATCAGGAAGGCAGAGGTGAAGGACTGAGTGAAGGACAAGAAGTCTGTAAAGTCAGGGATATGTGGCTTGCTATCATCAACATCTGTGTCAAGGATGGAGAACCTGTGGCCCTCTAGACCAGCGGTTCTCAACCTGTGGGTCCCCAGATGTTGTTGGACTACAACTTCCATTATCCCTGAGCTCTGGCCTTGCTAGCTAGGGGTGATGGGAGTTGTAGTTCAACAACATCTGGGCACCCACAGGTTGAGAAAGGCTGCTCAAGACCATGGGTAGGCAAACTAAGGCCAGATCCGGCCCAATCGCCTTCTAAATCCAGTCCGGGAATCAGCATGTTTTTACATGAGTAGAATGTGTCCTTTTATTTAAAATGCATCTCTGGGTTATTTGTGGGGCATAGGAATTCGTTCTCCCCCCCCCCCTTCAAAATATAGTCCGGCCCGCCACAAGGTCTGAGGGACAGTGGACCGGCCCCCTGCTGAAAAAGCTTGCTGACCCCTGCTCTAGACATTACTGAACTGCAATTCCCATCATCCCCAGCCAGCCTGGCCAATTGTCAGGGATGATGGCGGGAGTTCTCCTGCATCATCTGGAGGGTCACAGTTTCCTCATCCATGATGTTGGAGGTACTGAAAGCCATATGATTGGATGATTTCACCTGCTCTCATTTCGTCTCATCGCTTATATCCTGCTTTTCCTTCCTAAGGGAAACCCAAGGTAGCTAACAGAAGACGCAAAATATCAGAATGAAAACTAATGTAACAAAACATAGCATGTATATCAAAATATAAAACAAGCCGGAGCCAAATTCACGTCAAAGGCATATCAACAAATACAATAAATGTACTAAATCTCATTGGAAAAATAATTCAGTAAGAGTCTTCTTTCTAGCTTTAATGTCCTCACCCCCATATTCCCATACTTGGCGTCCTTGCGCAATAATAACCTCATCTCTGTGGTGTGATCCCATGTCACTGAAGAGTGCATTTGAATAGTCTACCAGTCATACTGTTTAGGGAAGCTTTTAATGTTTGATGTATTACGGTATTTTAATATTTTGTTGGAAGCCGCCCAGAGTGGCTGGGGAAGCCCAGCCAGATGGGTGGGGTATAAATAATAAATTTATTATTATTATTAGAGGGATTCCAAAATATATGTGTCTTTCCCACCCAATCGTCATCCTACTCCTTGTTCTGCCAGCTGCCACACCTCCTTCAGGTAACGGAGAGTTGTCCTCCTAATGATTCCTCCAAGCTTCATTTCCAAGGATGATAGTTAAATTTACTCAAGAGAGGAGATTGATTTCTGGTGCCTTCACAACCCATGTAGAGAAAATAAATAGGGGCTAAGAATTAAACCTTGAGCGACCCTGAAGGAGAGGAGGGAGACCAAAGTCCAGTTCTCCTTCGGAGATGACAAGTCCAACTCTCAGAATGCAGAAAGTCTCTTGCCTGATTAAATACTCCTCAGCACAGAAAACTAGCGTGTCAAGGAGTGTTATTCTAGCTTAACTTCCTCTCCAACATGCTAGTTGTTTTCCAGGTCCACAGAAAGTTTTTAAAACAGAGAAGCATTCCAGCATATGAGCCCACAACTGCACTCCAAAGCTGAGCAGCCCTGGCATTGATCACCTTAGCATGGAGACCTTCAGCAAAAAAATGCTAAATAACAATGTTAGACAGGAGGGTCAACTGTAGACTTTGGCTTCTTGTTAAGAATGAGGGAGAAGCAGTGTGTCAGAAGTGTGTGCAGGAGCTGGGCCCTGTGACCAGTAGGGCTTCGCAGGACTGGACTTTCCTAAGTTTGTTCTGGGGAGGCAAGGCATGGCTGCACAGGTGAGGCCACTTGGAAACTCACTGCACCTGGTGGCTAGAGCCGGGAAGGGATATAAGGTCAGCATTTCGCTTCGGCTCTTTGCCACAACAACACGTTTCCTGCCTTGCTGCGTTTGACTTCTTGCTTCCTGATCCTCAGACCTCGGCTTCGTGACTCCTTGCTTCTCGACCCTCAGACCCCTGGCTTCTGGACTTTCGTTCCTGCTCCCACCCCGCCATCTTGCTCCCGGTCCTGACGTCCTCAGCTGGGACTTTGCCCGTAGACCGGACCGTGACAGAGTGTGTATGAATATGGGAATAGAAACAGAACAGGGAGGGACAAACTGTTGATCAATACCCTGCCTGAGGGAAGCCTGCAAGCCAGACATGAGTCCAGTAGCCCTCAGCCCACCTGCAATTCCCAGCAACTGGAGGTAGAACAGTGAAGGTAGAATGTAGTCACTGTGGCTAGTAATCATTAGTGGCCTTGTCCTCTATGAATATGTCTAATGCTCTTTTAAAGTTGTTGGCCAATTCTGCCTCCGACATTCAGCTGGATTTCCACAAGTTTTAGTGATGTAAGAGAACAAGAAGAACTTTTCTCCTTGACATGCATAGTTTCATAATCTGATGTCACCTCTTCCTTGCCTTCTCACTAAACTATAAAGTCCCAAACACTGCAATCTTTCCTCTTAAAGAGAGTCACTCCATCCCATGATCATTTGGTCTCCCTTTGCTGAACTTCTCCAGGTCTACAATGTCCTTTTTGAGAGGTGGCCAGAGCCTTCAAAAGGCAAAGGTGGTTTCTCACAGTGATCTGCGGTAGCTTAACGTTTTAAGTGAATATACATTTATCGCATTTATAAATTTTAAATTTATTGTTTTACATTGTCTTAAATGTTTGTTTTCCTTCTGGGATTGTACCCCCAAGTGTGTTTTATAAGCTGGTCTCCGACCGTAATAAATTATTTGTCTATCTCACAGTGATGGGAGTCTAATGGATTCTCTCTTGGACTTGGAAGCTGGGGAAATTCCACATCATGCCAAGACCAAATTATACTGGAAATCCAAAGTGACCCCAAGTTCCAATAATCCTTGCATGTGTGAAAATGCAACCTAGGGCACTTTGTAAACAAAAAGGATTTAAGAAATATTGCAGTATGGGGAAGCAGCTCTTCACATCCCTGAAGCCTCTACACCCAAGCAAACCTCATACATTTCCAACAGAATATTATGTTAAGCCATTACTACAAATTTGGCAGGATACGCACCTTCTGGGCTAAACAGTGGCAAAGTAAAGGGGTGACAGGTGGATAACTCTCCCTACTCTTGAGTGCCGTTTCCCTCTCTACAACACAAATGCATGCAACAGAAGACAGATGGTCATTCTGTTTTCCTTTAATGAAAAACCACTTTAGGAGAGAGTGATTGAGGGCCAAATCAGATGTGACATGAGAGATCTTCCATGTGCTGAATGGTTTGGCCCTGAGAGCAGAGAAGCAGGAGGAAGGGTCAGTGGGGGGAAAGGATAGGTGAGGAAGAAGTCGAGTCTCTCCCTCCCTCAAATGTGCCAGTGTGGTGTAGTGGTTAAGAGCGGTAGTCTCGTAATCTGGGGAACCGGGTTCGCATCTCCGCTCCTCCACATGCAGCTGCTGGGTGACCTTGGGCCAGTCACACTTCTTTGAAGTCTCTCAGCCCCACTCACCTCACAGAGTGTTTGTTGTGGGGAAGGAAGGGAAAGGAGAATGTTAGCCGCTTTGAGACTCCTTAAAGGGAGTGAAAGGCGGGATATCAAATCCAAACTCTTCTTCTTCTTCTTCAAATGTTTCATGGTCTTCTCAATCAGCCCTTCCCAAAGCAGGGAGGGACAACTACTCAGAGAACACCTGGCTTGAATGCAGAAGGTCCACAGGTTCAATCCCTGGCATCTCGAAGTAGCAAGTGCCCAAGATCCTGGAGAGCAAGCGCGCGAAGACCAGTATTTTCCAAACTTGGGTCTCCCAACTGTTTTTGGACTACAATTCCCATCATCCCTGACCACAGGTCCTGCTAGCTGGGAATGATGAGAGTTGTAGTCCCAAAACGGCTGGCGACCCAAGTTTGGGAAACCCTGTACTAGACAATACTGAGCTACACGGGAAAATAGCCTGACTTGATATAAATCAGCTTCCTCTGCTCCACAAAACTTTTCATGGGGAAAAAAAGAACTGCCAGGCTACCATTATATATGGAACATGTAGCTCATCCCTGAGGTCCTCTTTAGCAGCAGCCTAATGACATTAATTTAGCCGAAGAGAATACCGCAGTTGCTTCTTCTGCCATAGGGAATTAAGAGTTCCACAATTCAGCTCTGACCCATGCTCATCCTGGTGAGAGCAGTGGAGATTTATGCCTCAGTTGTCTATTCACTTATCTGAATGAAGTTGGGACCAAGGGCTCGGAATCTGATCTGAGCTTTCTCTCTGCTGGGAGTAGCAGAAATTGCATCCTATGATCCCTATTCAATCAGGGCTGGCAGGTTGTTGGGAACTTTTTAAACTATAAGGAAAAAGCATTGAGATGGTGCCAGGTTTCCTTGGTGAGGGTATTCCTGGTTACTATTGCTCTGTATTTGTGTTGCAGTAACCGGCTTCAGAAGCAATGCTATTGGTCTGATCCGCCAATACGTGCTTGGCAGAACAGACACCAAGCAACATGGGCCACAAATGCTCGCCAGTGACCACAACATCTATTGAGCAGGCAAGGGCAAGGCAGGAAAAAGGCAGGAGATCACCCCCATGGTGGCACTTGGCTTTGGTGGTCCTAAGAAAGCAACAAGATTCTTGCCACTGTCAAGGGTCTCTGAAAGTTCAGCCCAATGTCAAAGACACAAACATAATCCTTTCATGACTCCATTTATCTGTATATTTAAAAATATTTCTACACCACTTGATTACAGCAGTGTTAGAAACTCAAGATATATAAGCTAGGTGCCAAGTGACTCCTTAAACCAGGGTTACAGTCGCCAAAACGGAATGTCTAGTTGCCATTTTGGCACTAGACGGCTCAAATGTCATATTTTTCAATACGACTTTCTTGGTTCCTGAAATTCATTCTGATTGTGCAGATAAAATGTTGTTGTTGTTGTTGTTGTTTAGTCATTTAGTTGTGTCCGACACTTCGTGACCCCATGGACCAGAGCACGCCAGGCACTCCTGTCTTCCACTGCCTCCCGCAGTTTGGTCAAACTCATTCTAAAGGATGTGTTGCTAAGTGTGCAAAAACAGATCCAATGATCCCCAGGCATGAACACCTCCAGAGGTGGTGCAGACATCAGGCGCTATCCTGGCACTCTGGCATCTTCACTTGGTCACAAGTGGCCAATAGCCAGGTACAAAATTAATTCTATTTCGATTTTCTGTCTTTTCAAGCTTGTTATGTATATCTATATATCTATATCTATATTTGTAATTGTTTGATCTTTCTGTCATGGACTGTGTTTAATTCTTTCGTTACTGCGGTTGCTTCTGTTAAAGAGTCAAACCTCATTTTACGTTCCATCAGTTTAGTTTCCATTGGAAGCATTAGTTCTTTCCAATTATTTTTAATCAGCTCCTTTATGGCTTCTTGCTCTGCTGCCAACTCTTCTCTTAAGATATTCTTACCATTTTCTTTCTCCGAGGAAGGTGCCCCTTTTGAGGGTGGGGCCATCTTGAATGCAGCCTGCATTACTGTCCTTGCTGAAGTGAGCCTTCAGTCTTGGGGCAGGAAGAATTGAGTGAGGTCTTTTATTTTCAGCTTTCCTGAGTCCTTGTGCATTCCCCTCACCTTTCTTCAAACGGCTTTTGCTCCAAGCTGTTTCTCTGGGCCTTGGAGTACAGGGGTTCTTGAACAATGCACTGAGTGAACTAAGAACAGGAAGTTTGAGTCTAGGTAGCAAGTAGATCGAAAAAGCCTCACCAGCTTGGATGGCAAAACTGGATGGATTTATCATTTATTTACAGTTAGTGGTATGGTACGAGTTATACAAAAGTATTCACCTCACTCTTCACCCAAGTATCAGAATACAGTGGTACCTTGGGTTAAGTACTTAATTTGTTCCGGAGGTCCATTCTTAACCTGAAACTGTTCTTAATCTGAAGCACAACTTTAGCTAATGGGGCCTCCTGCTGCTGCCATGCCGCCGGAGCACGATTTCTGTTCTCATCCTGAAGCAGAGTTCTTAACCTGAAGCACTATTTCTGGGTTAGCAGAGTCTGTAACCTGAAGCTTATGTAACCCAAGGTACCACTGTAAAAGAAATGGAGGAGGGAGACCCTGGCAAAGCAGGTAATTTGGGAAATGCCCATAGCTCAGAGATGGACCATGCAGGAGCAGTGTTAGAAAGTCACGATATATAAGCTAGGTGTGAAAAGGTTCCTTAAGCCAAGGTTACAGTCGCCAAAATAGAATGTCTAGTTGTCATTTGTAGGCAAGACGGCTCCAATGTCTTATTTTCCAAATGATGGACTGACCAATTGATTCTCAGTTTAACATCCAGCTAGTTCAGATGACAACCTTGAGCTAGGTTAAGAGCTTTGAGAACTTAAAAGAAGAAAAGCCGCTGGATCCAGGGATAGTCCACATATATATCGGCCTATTCCAGCCTCTTTTCCTTAATGGTGACTGCTCCTGCTCAGGCAGCACAGAAAAAGCATTTTGGTTCCAGAAATTCATCCCGATTATGCAGATAAAATATAATTAATAGAATTTTACAGGATGTGGTATTAGTGTGTGAAAACAGTGCAGATACAATGATCCCCAGGCATGCACCTCCAGATGGTGGAGATGTTTCTGCGGTTAGGTGCCAAGATTGTGGGAATCACTCTTCACTAGGGTATAGGAAGGGCAGCAGGAACATCTCCTGCCTATCAACTGAGCCTGACAAGTCATATACCAAATCCGGATTGTGGAAGGCAGGTAAGGAAATATCTTGGTCAGAGCTCACATCTCCCCCTGAGAAATGTACACAGCTCTGAAGGCAAAAAGGTATTTCACCCAGAGTTTTAGTTTGGGGCAATTTTCATCCTAATCTCTGCAAGTAAAAGAGTTGAGCATTTGTTCTTCTGGAGTGTTGAGAAGGCAATTAAAAGCAAGATTTTGATATTGGAACAGGCAGCTAGAACCAAAGGGCTACTGGATCACAGGCATGGAAAATAACAAGTGCACATCTTGTTGTAGGCTCAAAGCACTTCACACATTATCTTAGTAATCCTGTTCAACAGCTTTGTAACAGTCAGTATTGTTTTCCACATATTACAGATGGTCAGGCGGGGAGGGGGGAGGGGGGGAGAGCCAATGAGGTTGAAAAATATTGATTTGCCTAAGGTTACCCAGAGAGTTCACGGTGAACCAGGTATTTCCTGCCCAACTGCTTACTCTCTTCACAACCGCACAACACACAGAAAGCAGGGCAAACTAGACACACCAATTCACAGCAGAGGCACTCACATAGCCAAAACCATTGAATGCCACAGACAGAGAGATCAAGGTGCCTGCAAAACAAGGAACTCCAGATGGCTTATATGAGAAGGCCAAAAGGACCCGCAAACCCAAAAGGATCTCTCATCAGTTTGACCGAGGTGAAAATTTTGCCGAGGCACATTTTGCAAGGCAGGGTCTATAACTCAACCACTAAACCCAGATTCCAAGCAAGTGTTCCAGACGGAAAAGGCAAGAGCTACGCGGAGCTGAGGCGAGTCACATGCATCCCTCTATTACATTCTGCAGGCAACTCATGTCTGTCAGCTCCAGTCCAAACAAAACAGTCCTATACCTGAAAGAATAACATGGCAAAAGGCTAAGCAGGAGTTTGGCCTCAGGGATCAAGTTCCTGCTTGTTCCTTCTCAGCATAAATTCTCCCATGCTCCGCTCCCCCCCCCCCCGAATCTTAAGTTAAGTGTTAGAAAGCAGCTGAACAGGCACAGTGGGAAACTATAACTGGAGCAAGGCATGGCATTAAATACAAGTTCAGAAAGCAGTGTGCAAAGTGGTTTGTAGAACTTTTTCGTCACATGGACACGAAGACCATGTGATTGAAAGCTAGCAAATGTCACTTTTTAAAGGTTAAGGGAAGTCCAGTTGCATAGTGGACTAAGGACTAGTCATGCATGCAAGTCATGCAACAGCTTGTCCATTACAATAAGCTAATATCCAGCCTGCAAATAACTCGTTTTACCCTTAAAATCTGGCTAGAAGGGCATAATAACATTTTTTGAAAAAGAAACTAATTGCAGAGCCCTGCACTCTTTTAGCTCCCCCAGATCTACAGATTCAGGCTGAGGTACTCCTCTGCCACCCCACAACTCTGCTTGCACCCTCCAGTATCAGAGTCTCCCTGTCAGATATATTATTTCCATTTCACTTAGGAGGCAGGCAGAACTTCTGGAAACTAGCTTCACTATCTGCACTCTGAATCTGTTATCACCAATTATTGCTGCTAGAAACGCTTATCTTGAGCTGTGCATGGCATTTACACAGACCAAACTTTTTGCGTTTCACTGCCATTTGGGCCCATTCTTCCTCTCCCTTCTCATGCACTGCACACATAAACGTATAAACGCCTGCTAAGTGAGTTTAACACTTCCCACATCTGCTCAAATGCACTCTAGTCCATGAAATTCGAATAGGTCTGTTTGGTGCCACAAGACACTACTGCTTTTGCTGCAACCAACAAAACACAGCACCCCTTCTGGAAGTTATCTGCTCCCCATTCATCAAGTCTCACTGACTGACAATGTACAAGCACGCTGCAGCTGCAACCAGAGCCCGTATCCCATGCTCTATAGAAGCTTTGGCAAGATGATGTCAAGTAAGGATTCATTGTTAAAATAGCAAATACTACGATGGAGGGTTTTTTTTATTTGTTCTTTAACAAAATCTCACACATGTGTTCTCTCTCTCTCTTTTACACACACACACACACACACACACAAAAAACCAAGTTTAATAATTCTAGGTTATTCACAAGCAGAACTGCATCAATAAAAAAAAATTCTTTGCATACTTGATCTCCACATCAGCAAGTCCTTGCTACTGCCACAAATGTCAGAGACCTGGCCCCGCCAGAGAACCCACCCCATCCTCAAAAAGAGCAAGGGATGGTTATCTAACTAAATCTGTATATCAAGCCATAATGTGGGGCGGTGGGTTGATTTTATTTAATTTTAAAATCTTGATTGCTGTTGCTTTGGCAACCAAACTTAAGCTTCATAAGGCAGTTTAGGGCACAGAATAACACATACACATCTACAGGAAAATGGCTCTGGAAACAGGAAAAGAAACCCACTTAGAAGCATAGGAGCCAACTCCTAGGGGACCCCCCCCCCAACAAAAAAGTTGATGGGCATTGTCATTCAAATGGTGTGTGTAATCAATTATGTAGGACGGGGCTTACCTGAGTCCCCCAATATATTATTCAACTCAGCACTCCTGGCACCAAGACACTGGGAAAATGCACCACTTGATTTATTTTTGGCACGTGTATGTGTGTGAATAATGACACACAAGATTAATCTGCGCCCTGCATCCTCAGACTTCACCCTCTTGTCTCCCAGATCCTCCATCTGAAAGGCCACCCTCCAACATTAAAAACAAAAAATGAGATTGTTGAAAGATCCCACACAGGGTTGAAAAGTCTGCGATCCTTGCAGGCTTATAACTGTACCCCCCACGTAGATACAAAGACACACACACACATCCATACTTTTCAATGACAGAGCAAGAGGGAACGGGAGTGGCTTGCCGAGAAAACACCCCAACTCCACCCTGGACCGGGTGCCACACACATTTCTCAGGGCTCCCTTGCCCAAGATCCGCTAGCCACCCGCAATTCCCCCACACAGACATACATACAAGTACCCCACGCATCAGCCCCCCGTCTAGCTGAGGCACTTTCCTCTCAGTCCCAACTTCAGCGGGGCGGGAAGAAGACCCTCAGCCGCAGCCCCACACCGTCCCCGAAGCGCCTCGCTCAGCCAGGCTTGCAGCGCCCCACAGCTTCTCCCGCCTGGCTCCCCACTGCAGCTCCCCACACCTTGCAAAAGCTGCAGGCTCCCCCACCCCGAGCGGAGGGAGGGAGGAAAGGCGCCGGGAGGAGCCCCTCCAAGCTCATGCCGCTTTGCTGGTCCTTCCCTTTTACCTGCAAGAAGATCGGGAAAATGGCGCGCTGCTGCTGCTACTGCTGCTTTTCCTTGCAGATGTTCCTGCAGGATGGAAAGCTGCAATTACCGGGCCCAGCCTGCCCTGGGATGGATGTCTCTTTTCTCTTTCCCACCCCGCCACCCCTCCAAGGGAAACTAGAACCGGCTGTCCCGGCCACTGCAGCCCTTCATAACCACAGCCACCTCCTCCTTTTCCTCTTCTCCTCCATCTTTGCAGCTGGCTTCGCTCGCCCTGTGCGCCGCCGCCGCCGCCGCCGCCAAACACTAACAACAACATTCGGTGACGTCATTCGCCGTCACGTGACGGGCCCACCGCTCTATAAATAGCCTTTGCTCTCCCTCGCTTGCTTAAGTCCGCGAGGGGCAAGGCCCAGCGGAGGGAGGGAGGGAGGGAGGGGAGGGCGGAGCGGCTCAGTCCTGCCTGGTGTTAAAGGGCCCGCAGGAACAAGGCAGGGAAAAGAAGAGCTGCTTTCCCCCCCCCCTCAGCAGCCTCCTGCTGCTGCTGCTACGTGGGGACCATAATAAGCGTGCCTTCCGGCAGTTTCAACACATGAAACGAAGGACATGCTGCAGGACCGGCCCAAGACATTTTGCCGCCTGAGGCGCCGCAGCTGGTGGAGCTGTTCCACAGCATTTGAGAGCAGGCGGATTATATTGGGCACCTGAGGCAATGCCGGATTTAGGGCGCCAAGTCAAGAGGGCACAAAATATAATTAATAATAATAATACCACCATATATTTTCCATATACAGAGGAACCTCAGTTAATAATAATAATAATTTATTATTTATACCCCGCCCATCTGGCTGGGCTTCCCCAGCCACTCTGGGCGGCTTCCAAAAAATATATTAAAATACTGTAATAAGGTAAAGGTAAAGGTACCCCTGCCCGTACAGGCCAGTCTTGCCAGACTCTGGGGTTGTGCGCCCATCTCACTCAAGAGGCCGGGGGCCAGCGCTGTCTGGAGACACTTCCGGGTCACGTGGCCAGCGTGACAAAGCTGCATCTGGCGAGCCAGAGCCGCACATACTGTAATACACCAAATATTAAAAGCTTCCCTGAACAGGGCTGTCTTCAGATGTCTTCTAAAAGTGTGGTAGTTGTTGTTCTCTTTGACATCTGGTGGGAGGGTGTTCCACAGGGTGGGTGCCACTACCAAGAAGGCCCTCCCCCTGGTTCCCTGTAACTTGGCTTCTCGCAGTGAGGGAACCGCCAGAAGGCCCTCGGCGCTGGACCTCAATGTCCGGGTAGAAGGTTGGGGGTGGAGACGCTCCTTCAGATATACTGGACCGAGGTCATTTTCGAACTTAATCCATTCCAGAAGACCGTTTGGCTTCTGAAAGATTAGAAAACCAAGGATCAATGGGCTGGCTGCAAAGTCAGTGGAGGGAAAATGAAAAACGCAGCTCAGAAGCTGTTCGGCTTCTGAAAATCGTTTGAAAACCGGAGCAGTTAGTTCCAGATTTTTGGTGTTCGGGAGCTGAGACGTTCCAAAATGGAGGCATTCAGGAGCCAAGGTTTGACTGTATAAGACACCCCCTATTTTTTTGAACCCAAAATTAATAAATCAATATTTTAAACATCAAACAGAACAACTTTGAGATTCTGTTGTGGGTGTCAGCCAGAGTTTAGGTTGCCATATTTCAAGAGTCAGATCCCGAACCAGAGCCTAGGCCACCCACACCAGAGCCTGAACCCCTGTCCGTGTATAAGACGACCCCAAATTTTTGACTAAATTTTAAAAGCAAGAAACATCGTCCTATACACAGAAAAATAAGGTAATGATGATGGTGGTGCTTTTCTTCTAGTAAAAAAAGTGCCAGTACTTGGGACTCTTGAGTATCCCCTGAAAAAAAAGCACTGATAATACTAATGTACTATGGGAGAGGTAGTACCTCTGGTGGGGGTCACATTGTGCTACTTCCGGAGTAGTTTCTCCACCTTTGGTCTCCACCCAGCACTCGGCTCTCCCCCCGTGACTCCTAGAAGCTATCAGCATGCGACAGCCACTACACCCCGAGAACGGCTTCAACCCTCGGTTGAAGCAAAGGACTTCCCCTGCATGCGGAGGCAGGTTCTGGCGGATTTAGCCATCAAGACCAATAGTGGGTCCAACAATCTGCACATAGTGTAAAGGGGAGTGAGGGGCAAGTGGGGCTCATCAACCTGGGAAGGGACCCCATATAGGAGAAGGAAAACTCTGGTTCTAAACCTTTGCTGCCTTTCGGGAGAAGAACATGTTAAGGAGTTGTTGGCATCTGTCTGTCTCAAGAGACAATGGAGTGCACCTCTGCGTTAGTAGCACCAAAGTGACTTCCCTGGGGTGCAAGCCTAGGTGGTGTGTATGGAGGTCCTGGGCTGCCCAGAAAACAATACCCCCCTCCCTCTTGGCTTGCTGATGCGGTCCAAAGGAAAGCAGAGCAAGACATTTGCCAGAAGGAGGCATACAAGGCTCCAGCCAACCATATTAGGGTCTCCACAGTGGATTTGTGTAGGGTTTACTCCTTAGTCTTATCTTCTCCTGAAGACGTCCCACAAGGCAGCAGAGGTTTAGGGTTAGAGATGAGCTACCTTCTCAGGTTGACAAGCCCCGTATGCCCCTCACTTCCCTCTACTACACTTATTTTACTGTACTTAGAACACGTGTTATGTTTTTACTGTGTATACCGCTTCAATGCACCTTATGCCATGAAACAGTCTATAAATCTGAAGGAGGAAGAATACCAGTATGTCAACACTATAGCATTTCTGGAATTTTAAAATGCCAGGCAGTTCCCAGGCCCATGGCTGGCATAATTGTTTTTGTTTTTTTTCTAGACTTTGCACAAGGATGGCAAATGCCAACACCAGCCCGCCATTATCACACATAGCTTGACTTCCACCGCAAAGAGTGTGTTTGTTCTTTAACGTTAAAAATACAATGGGGGGGGGGAACAGTGGTTGTATAGTGTTGGACCACCCATTCAAAATACACCCAGCAACTAGTTTGAGAGATGAAAGGTGCTACAGGGCTTTAGTAACAATGCACAAATTTACACCCAGAAGTCCTAAGGAGGGAGACAAGTTATGAAGAATGGCAACTTGACCACCGACAGCTTAACGTAATTTTACCAAGACGTTCTCAAAAGGCAAAATGGAGAGAAAGTGATTTATCAGGAACAGGTACCAGAAAGTAGGAACATTGGAAGCTGCCGTATACTGAATCAGATAATTGGACCATCTACCTCAGCATGGTCTAGCAGCTCTCTAGGGTTTGAGGCAGGGGACATTCATAACCTTACTTGGACACTCAAGAGCAGGGGTAGGCAACCTAAGGCCTGTGGGCCAGATGCGGCCCAATCACCACCTCAGTCTGGCCCGCGGACGGTCCGGGAATCAGCACGTTTTTACATGAGTGTCCTTTTATTGAAAATGCAGCTCTGGGTTATTTGTGAGGTCTGCCTGGTGCTTTTACATGAGTAGAATGTGTGGTTTTATTTAAAATGCATCTCTGGGTTATTTGTGGGGCATAGGAATTCGTTCATTTTTATTATTATTTTCAAAATATAGTCCGGCCCACCACATGGTCTGAGGGACGGTGGACCAGCCCACGGCTGAAAAAGGTTGCTGACCCCTGCTCAAGAGCATAAAAGATACCTGCAGTTATACTGTATTGTGTATTAATGCAACACTGGAGTCATAGGCTGGAACAGCCAAGGGAAAGAGAGTTGTGGAATCAATTGTTGCTGGATTGTGTGTGTGTATCGCTGTGATTACACACACACACACACACACACACACATAATTTATGCTCAGTCAGAAGAGCATGAGACTCTTAATCTCAGGGTCATGGGTTTGAGTCCCACATTGGGCAAGAAATTCCTGTAATGCAAGGGGTTGGACTAGATGACACTTGTGGTCCTTTCCAACTCTACAATTCTGTTGGAAGCACATTGCACTACTTGGGAACTCCACGAACCCCACCCCCACCCCCCAAAAATGTGGTTTTAAAATTGATACTCTAATTTTTTGAATTTGGGGGCTTTGCATGTATATACATACTCACATCCCTACCCAAGGCTCCCACTTGACCCTGACCCCAAAGCAGTTGAGGGAGTGGGGAGCAAATCTTTCAGTGGTATGCCAGTTTCTCACATATAACTTTTCATAGCTCGCACAGGCTTTAAAGATTACCGTACAAGAAGCTGGCCAGGGTGTGTTAAAACTTGAAGGCTACTGCCCTGTACTGTTCAACAGGACTTTACCAAAGTGGGGCACTTTTGAGTTAACTAACATAGGAACAAGTTGTAAAGCAGCTTGGGCCAGAAGATTATCTAAATTTTCAAAAATAGCTACTGAGCCAAGGCATCCCCCTGCAAATCATAATCTTTAGAACATACTGTGCTTCAGATAAACCAGTAAAGGTATTTCCTTGTCAAATGAATGATTGGAAACACATTCAAAAATTACTGAATACATACAGTGACCAAATGTTAGGCCCCCATCTGCACTGTACCTTTAAAGCAGTATCACTCCACTTTAAAAAGCCATGGCTTACCCCCCAAAGAATCCTGGGAACTGTAGTTGTTTGCTGAGAATTGTTTGGAGACCACCCCTAATTCCGCTCAGAGAGCTACAATTCCCCATTTCCTGGGAAGAGGGGTTGATTATTAAACAACCCTGGAAATTTTTGCTGTGCAAAGGGGATAGAGGGTCTTATAACAACCTAACAACAAACTACAGTTCCCAGGATTCTTTGTAGGGAAAGCCATGGCTGTTTACAGCGGTGTGATACTACTTTAAATGTACAGTGCCTAAGACTCCTATTTTCAGGCACAAATTTTGAGTTACATAGGCACAGCCCTGTGTTAATGCTATCCCAAAGCAAGCAGTCATCATCATAGGGGCTTGCCTATGGGTGTGTTTTACAGGTAGCAAATAGCCTTAATTTTCCATGTAGTTAAGACTTGCTGTGAAGTGTGGGAATTAAACACCTAGTTACTCATCAGACAGAGTTCAGAACTATAGAGACGAATTGCAGATTATAAAGCCCTCTGTAGGCACTTACATAATAGCTGAATTATGTTGTCCTCTTCTCTGCCCTAATCCAATGCAGAGGTCATCACACCCAAGGACCATGAAAACCAGTCAACTAGCGCTCCTCAACTCTGCATCGGACCAGGACATTTAAAAAGTCATCTATTACTTTCATGCTCGTGAGCGTGCTCTGCGTCAACCAAGTTTGGTATGAGAATGGCAAAAAGAATTGTGTTAAAGAAGAAAAACAGAGGTCAGCCACTTAAAAGAAAAAAAGAGTGTACAGCATAGCAGAAGCAGTGCAAAGTGAACTAAGAATTGTACCAAAGGTGACAGAAGGAAAATACGAGCTCATAATTTTAAAGGTGTGTAGAAAATACGCCTGCCTTTGCATATATGTCTTGTTCTGCAAGGAGAAACAATTAAAATGTACAAGGAGAAAACCATAAATGGTGCACATACACATTTTAAAGGGCCAGGTCTTCTGTTTCAGGCTATACAGATGTAGGCCTAATTCTGTCCCAATGTTTCTCCCATACACATTGCAGAGAAACCTGGCAATTCAAGCGCACAGGAACCATTCACATCATATTGACATTTGAAGTGCTCTTTTTTTACATCCAAATTCAATATGAATTGGTCTGGAGTAGAGATTCAAAACTTGCAATTCCCACAACCGCTCTAAGTCAATACCTGTTTTTGTTTGTGTAAATAGCAGTTTATTTTTGTGTCTCTATATATTTTCTTTTTTCTTTCTGTATCATCAAAACTTTAAAAATTTTAAAAAGAAGAAAAAAGAAGGCAGAACAAAGATAAAATGGATGACAACAAAACACTTATAATAAAATGTTGGGACCCGCTGTTGTTTCTATTCATCACCTTTGTGGAAGCCCCTTCAAATTTCTGATGGCATTCCTGTCAAATACAAAATCCTTTTCAATTCCTGCATTTTTATTTCAGAAAACAAGAGAAAGCGCAGAATGTACAATTATGTACAGAGAGCATCCTTTCACCACTGAGTGATAGCAGCTGGACACACCACTATCATCTTTTGTATTTGGTTTTACAGGGCATTTTACATCCCAACCTTTCATTAATCACTTTCCAATAATGAAATTCTGCATCTACACCTGCTGCAGACGCTCCATTTCAGACTGTGTGTGTGTCTCACATTTTTTAATGTTTCCCACGGTGAATAATTGCTTGCAAATAAAAGTAACGTCCCAGTAGTGATGTATGGGAGTAAGAGCTGGACCATAAAGGCGGCTGATCGCCAAAGAATGGATGCTTTTGAATTATGGTGCTGGAGGAGACTCTTGAGAGTCCCATGGACTGCAAGAAGATCAAACATATCCATTCTGAAGGAAACCAGCCCTGAGTGCTCACTGGAAGGACAGATCCTGAAGCTGAGGCTCCAACACTTTGGCCACCTCATGAGAAGAGAAGACTCCCTGGAAAAGACCCAGATGTTGGGAAAGATGGAGGGCACAAGGAGAAGGGGACGACAGAGGACGAGAGGGTTGGACAGTGTTCTCAAAGCTACCAGCATGAGTTTGACCAAACTGTGTTAGGCAGTGGAAGACAGGAGTGCCTGGCGTGCTCTGGTCCATGGGGTCACGAAGAGTCGGGACACGACTAAATAACTAAACAACAACAATCAGGAAAAGGGCTGGCCACAATCCTCCTTAGTTTCTTATAAAGGGACCACTGCACAGAAAAGGTGAAACCCCCCCAACCAACCTGGAGTTCATTCTGCACACACCATTCTGCTGTATGTGTAGATCAGACATAAGAGTTGGGAGAGAGGTATAACCTGGCTTCTTCCTCTTACCCAAAGGCATTTGCCATTTCCTTAGGACCACTGGAAGAGGGGGAGATATCAGAGCTGGTCGCAATAAGCATGGGAAGACTGTTCAATACAGATTAAAAGTGCTGTTGACCAGGATCACCTTGCTTCAGATAAGCAGCTACTACATGGCAGCTCTTCCTGATGGCAGGGGAAAATATTGGAGGGAGGACTGTTAAGGGCTCAGAGGTATATTCCAGAGGAATCTTACCTTAGATTCAGGGGCAGCTGGGGACCATTGGAACTGGTAGGGCAGCAAGCAGGGAGGTCAACAACAAGTGAAGCTAGAATCAATGACAGGCAAAGCTAAATAATTCTGGTTTTGTCCCTGTGCTCCTCTCTTGCTGAGATCTTCAAGGGCAACACTGAGACTGGCAGGCAGTGGCAGCCCCTGGTTATAAGGAAGAGAGGGCAGGGAGGTTGGGAGCTGCTGGATGAGAGCAGTGAGGTTGGCAGGGCAGTGCCCCATTTGCCCTTATGAACCAGTCTCCACTGTCTAAAAGGGGTGAAAGCAAGGAGCTACTTACCTTGTGGCTGGGTGTGTTTCTCTGGTGCCACGTATGGCTCTTAAAGCTTACTATCATCCTCGACTCATCATCATGCTCAGACAGTACAGTGTGGGACTCTCAATCTCAGGGTTGTGGGTTTGAGCCCCATGTTGGACAAAGAAGATTCTTGCATTCCAGGGAGTTGGACTAGATGACCCTCGTGGTCCCTTTCCAACTCTATGATTCTATGACTCCAAAAGCAACCTACCCAGAAACTTGGAAATGTAACTAAAAACAACTGGGAAGCCAAAATGACCATTCTTCCCCATTTGGTATAGACTGAATGTTAAAAGAACGAGCGTTTACTTGGACATAAACACTGTGGAACGAGAAAAAAAAGGAGAGTGCCAATACTTAGCTCACCACTCATGAAACAGCCATCTTATATACCCATGACTAGATCGCAGCCACGTATTCCAAAGTATGAAGGTAGTTTGTCCACAACACAGCAGCAGGAGTCTTTGGAAAGAGGATTGGAGGCCAATGCGAACTATGGTTCCTTTCTTACGACCCAGTGGCCAGCAGAAATTCGACGTCTTCATTTCACCCAAACCTTCTTTGCTTCAGTATGAATTTTGGAAAGTTGCTTGTTTGCGATGTCTTTGGTCCCCTCTTAATATACCATAACTAAATTCTGCATGATGGTCGCAATGATCAGGAAGTAGTCTATGTTTGACTACAACTGGACACCATTTTGAATCAATATGGTGGACCGAACCTTTCTCAAGCTTGAGTGTTGCACCTGATGAGGCGAGTTTGTGTGTGTGATTCTTACAAAAGTAACATTCACAGCTAGTGATGTGAGGTGAGAATATTCTCGAAAATGAGAATATTATTGAGAATATTCTCTGCTAGAAAATTATCCGGAGAATATTCTCCACAAACTAAAGTCAAGCTGTGATATTGCCAGTGTAAGTAATGAATGATGATTTTTTTGATCCAGTTACATTACAGCGATACCTCAAGTTACAAACACCTCAGGTTACAAACACTTCAGGTTACAAACTCTGCTAACCTGGAAGAGTTACCTTGAGTTGAGAACTTTGCCCCAGGATGAGAATGGAAACCATGTGCTGGTGGTGCAACGGCAGCAAGAGGCCCCATTAGTGAAAGTGTGCCTCTACTTAAGAACAGTTTCACGTTAAGAACGGACCTCCAGAACAAATTAAGTTCGTAACTAGAGGTACCACTGTACTGGGCATTGTGTCAGTCACCACTGGCAGTTCTGAAATGTGAGCTACAGAAAACATTATTATTATTATTTAGTTTTGAAAATGCTATTCATTTAATTTGATGAACATTTGAATTCTTATGTATTTCAACTATATGTAATAGCCTTTTTTTCTATTTTGGTGTGACCTTATTCATAGCAATTCTATACCCTTTGCCATACAGTGTTTTGTTTTGTTTTTTTACAGAAAGTAGCTTTAATGCTTTATACACTTAAAGTACCTAGGCCTTTACAATTATGCATAACAGCATGTGAGGTGGCCTTGATTTAAACAGCTGACGTTTATTTTTATTTAGTGCCAGTAACTGTTTTTTGCAGTGCTATCCAATGGTACAATATTCTCATTGATCGACAATATTCTTGAGAATATTCTCCAAAAGATTATTCTCAAGAATTTAACGTCACTATTCACAGCCAAACTCTTCCCAGGCATTGTGGCATATTCTGTGTTTGGGGCAAGAATCACTATTGATTTCAGAGAAAGTAAAAGCCTCAAAGAAAGGGGGCAGTTCCCGTCCCACAGCTCACTCATGCTAGCTTGGGAGACTGCAAGCTTCACCTGGATTTAAGGCTTGAAGCGACGTGAGACACTCATACAGTACCTGGAACACACATTGACAAATATGTCCAAGAGGCCCCTAACTGTACCAATAAAGTAGGATATTAGATGATAAACTGGAAGCCAATCATCATCTAAGTGTTATGACGAGTGGCAAAATTAAATTTGGCAGAGCACTATCTGTCAGCATGTCCCCACAAAATGTAGGTTAGCATTCTAAAGTTCAACCACCACCCCACCCCTGTATTAGATTAGTTTTCCTGCTCTTCCAAGATGCTGATGGAAATTAGCTTGTTGTATCCTTTTGTATGAAGCCATAAACCTTCCTAGTATAGACTGATCAGCAGTAAGGTCAACTTAATCCAAGTCTCCCAAGTTCTACTCCCAACACCCTTAACCACAAAGCCACATCGTTATTTCCCAAATGTTTCTAAATTCCTAGGTCTGGTGGGCCACAATTCGTTTTCACAAAAGCCCCAACCTCCCTTTACTCCATTTGAAATACTTAAGATGAATGTGTATATGAAAGTTGGTTTTCTTCTTCTCGGTTTTACTTGTATTGTTGGCCGTGTTTTACATTGCTTTTTGCAGATTTTAAATTTCTGCGTATTCTGCCCCAAACTCCATAGTTGAATGAGGCAGTTTATAAAAAAATGAAGAAAAAAATGTATGTACACATACACCCAGTTAGAGGAGAGACCTTCTAAGGAAGCTGTACAAGTTCCATTCTCCCAAAAGATGAAGGTAGGTAGAATATGTGTACAATACATGATGCCCTGAATAATCCCCACCTCATCCCATTTTGGCACAGTAAGAAAGTACATATACCTGCCAACTTCACTCCTGCTCTCCCAAATTTGCTGGCCACCTCACCGCAATACAAGTACCCTTCTTCAAAGAGGAAGGGCAATCCAGGAACAAACTCTGGAAGGAAATGGACAAAAAAATTCAATAATACAGCCTCTCCACTCAAAAAAGGAGTTGGAACTGTGTTTAAATTTTTGCCTTTTCTTTTTTCTTATGTAGTTCTCTCTCTCTCTCTCTCTCTCTCTCTCTCTCACACACACACACACACACACACTGCATCCACTGCCCCATTTTATGTGAGTTCAATAATACGCCCCCTTTATTCCAGAACACAAAGCAAGCCGCTTAAAAATTTCCTTTAAAAGAGGACCTCTGTGAAACAATACTTTATTCAATTTTACTTTCTACATCTAGTGACAAAATAGTTTGAATCCCACATAGGATTGCTATTTCTGCTGTAAAGTACTATAAGTGGTAGTTATAAAAATTACTAAATTCAAATGCCTTTTTTTCAGGTTGCAGAGTTTTTTTGTTTTTGCATTCAGAAAGAACCTGTGCATTTCCATGCTCTGACAAATGTATTTTTAGCACATGCCTGTTTAAAGGAGCAGCTCAATGTTATTGCATCAAAGATATTTGCAGGTAAAAGCATCGTCAAGAAAATACATTGAGAAACAAGTTCCTTCCCATTAACCCCACCACAGAAAGTGTATCCGTTACCTACAAATGATTAAATGCCAGCTAGTCAAGCATTTATAAAATGCAGCAATTCCACAAGACTGCAAAGTGTTGAGAAACTCCAGTTTCCCCAGCATACACCAACTCCTCAGTAAATAACCTTTAACAGAAACAAAAGGTATACTCCTCTAAAAAAAAAATTATTCTACCTTGCTGGGGAATAATTGCACAGTTATTTTAGTCCCTAGCTCCTTGCCAAACTGTTATATAGCCAGCAGCCTCAGAAACATAAAAAGAAGAAATTACCAGGGAAGGTGAGACACAATTAGAACACACTGAAATCCAGAAAAAGCTGCTAAACAAACACACATAGGCATCTGTCTAGAGAAGGAAAGGAACCCAACATGTGAACCCAGCCAGAACCAGCAAGCACCATCCACATGGGGAAATGGGCACAGCAAATCCATGTGCAGATACACACTAGTTTGCTGTGTTGGGATGGCTTTCAGTAACGGGCCGATGCATGAGGAACCGTGTTTGATTCCACTGAGAACTTTATGCAGCAGCAGGGGGCTCACCAACAGTTATGCCCCCCAATTTCTGTGCAATTTAACAGATAGGGTGCACATTGTTTTAAACCAGATACATATCTATATATATATGTTTAGAAAAATCAAATATCTTATCACTGGGCAAATTCTTTTGCACCTGTCGTTTCCAAATTGCCGACTTACACACCAACAATAGCACGCATGAATCTTCAGGCCCAGATCCTATGAAGCTTGAACAGCAATGCTTATCCGCACATGCTTTTAAATATGTAGTCCACAGAATAATTTCCAATATGCTTGGACTCAGCAGCTCCCTGCCCCCCGGAATAATTCCAGATTAATGATCTGGGAAAACTGCAAGTCTTTAAATAATACCCATTTAGCACCTTCCTATTATGAGAGCTGTGAAAGAAGGAAATCTCCCCTTCTCTCATGCGCTACAATTGGTTTTAAAACCTGAATTATTGAAAGTATTTGTGTTTTGTGCTTAATCGCTTGATATCTAACTGTGCTGGCTGCGCCAATTACAGGAGTGGTGTTCCACCCCCACCCCATCGTGAAGGTTGGTTGGTTGTTCTTTAATTTTGGCCATTTTAAGTCTTTATTTTGCCCCATTCCCAAAAATAGTATCAAAGTGCATATGCATTGCTGGCACATTCTAGGAAACTTCCCATATATATATATATACATATATACTTTTAAAGAAACAAGGAGTCAAAGAATTCCAAGGAATATTGCAATTTTCTCCAATACCAAAGCAAGTAGGGTAAAATGAACAATCCAACAACATGGAAGACAATTGCAAAGCTCTCTATATACACATCTGCATGTACATAAAACCAGAGCAGTGGCTGCAACCCTGAAAATATTTATTAGCAGTCCAGTCCCACACACCAAGGGGGACTGAAGTGGGCTTCAGGGTTGTATCCTACCTGCTGGGAGTGCCAATGCAAAGAACACCTCGCTTGCTGCCGACTGAAATGTAACTTTGGTGTTTATGGGATCACTTTTTGAAGCAACCCAGTGCACACAGGCACATGTAGAAGTTAAATCAGAACTGATGACCCATGCAACGTTTCCAGGAAAAATCCTGCGATTCACCCAGGAAAAGCTCCTTGGCGTTCTAACAAACCTTACCACATGTACACATTCACAGAAACGCTTTGAACATAATCCCATGAGCAACAAAGGCTAGTGTCAGAAGTGGTTCTTAATGGGCAATGATTAAGGTCAGGAATATAATTAGTTCATTGTAGGAAGCAAATTGCAATTCTAGGGTTGGCACCAAGAAAGAGGTTTCTCGCAGCTTTGTTCTTCACATGGCTTTCACTTTGATTTGCTTCATTTTCATTTGCTTCTTCTCAAGTTTCTTCTGCTCACGCCGCAAAGCAGCCTCCTGTTGGAAAGGTGACAAACTGCGTGAGTGCATGTGTGTTTTGCTTGTAAAAACAAAAGCACGAAATCAAAGTCATCAAGGAAATAAAGTTGGGAGTATAGGCTAACGGTTTTTCCAGGTAATCAACTTTGTTGTGCCACAAATGCAACCGCATGTGACTCGGTTGTTGTGGGTGATCCAAACACCTCTCCCACATCTTGCTGTGGGGTAGGGAAATAAACTGTTGCCTAGTGAATTTCTGCAGGAGAGCAAAATGATATGACTTTCTAAGGAGGTGGAACTTCCCATCGAATAACCAGGCTGGCTGGAAGCCAAAACACTGCAATAATCAATCACTAAGAAAATATGGACAGATAATCCACTCTACAGGTGGACATGCAAGAGTCCCAAGTAGCCCAACCTACCACAAAACCCTGACTGTTTTAACATTGGCAGGAACCCAATGCTCTCCTGTCTACAAGAACAGAAATGTACCTGGTAAGATTTTCCTTCCCTCTCTTCACAGGCAAGAGAACATCCAACAGAGGAAATTGCTACCTCCTAAGCCAATCCTGGTAGTTACCAATTTCTATTGCTTGAGGTCTCTGCAGAATAATTCACCCAAAAGGCCGCCTTGGCCAAGGCAAAGATTTCTATCTTTATAAAGTCTTGTGACTGTGCAATCGGAGGCCCTACAAAACTCTACTAAGGGGGTTCTCTCTCAAAGGACTACTAAGGCTGCTGCACCCCTAAATAAAATTGACTAAAATTACCATTTGGCATTGCTGGGGCATAAGCCAGAGCAAAGGACTCAAACCATCTAGGTAAGAGTTGCCAAGAAAGGACAAAAATGAACAACGGTATAAAGTTTATTGAAATAAAACTGAGAGAAGATGGAATAATTAGAATATGCAGCGGTAAAGGGTTAATAAAATGAACCATGGAAGGGGGGAAGGAAGTCGATGATGAATGTATGGTTTGTATGTTGGTAAAATGTCAATGTGCAAATTTTGTAAAAATGAAAATGAGAATTCTTCTCTTTCTTTTTTAGGAGCAAACAAGTCTCTGCTAACATACAGGTTTTATGCAAGCCACAAGGCTTTGTTGGATATTGATGTTTCCTCCATGGGGTTGGAAAGTCACAGGGGAAAAAGGCACTAGTACCTGTTGAGCTACTTGGAAGGCCAAACCTGTATTGGGAGATCATACAACCACGTTGTTCTGAAAAATATAAAGCTCCATCTGGAGAAATCTTAAGGATACAGCGCCTAGAGCCTTAAAGCATCTAGCACTAAGGGGCTAGAATGAGGAAGCATAGGTGGAATGCTAAGACCCCACATAGGAACCTAATGGGCCAATAGAGGAGAAAACAGCAGAACAATTTTGAAAAACATCTAGAGCAGAGGGTCAATGATATCAAGTGACCATCTATACCCCCAAGAGTGCCTGAAAAAGCTGACATCTTTCAATCTGGGATATTGGGGCAGACACCCAAGCTCAGCTCAATCTGGAGGAAAAGCAGGATGCCTACAAACTTAATGTAAAAGGCAGGATGTACACAGATGGCTATAGCAGGAGCTATGGAAGCTTTCCAAACAGCTTCATGGGGAGCACAACTTATTAGTTTGAGAATGACTCGCTTAAAAAGCTTATCTCTACAGATCGCTTTCCATGGATTAATCTCTATTGTATATCCACCGTACCTGCTATTTCTGCATGCAGACAGAAGCAGAAAGTGATGCATTCTTCCCATTACCACGTATAAACTAGACAAGCAGAAGTGGGGGGACGATGACACATGGGTCACCACTGAATTTTACAAGTGAGCATTCCAAACTTATAAAAACACACCAGAGATCTCAGAAAGGGTGTGCTCTTCACCTCACGAGCTCCAGCGAGCCCAGCATCTTTGGCAAGAGCTTGATTTTCTACTATGCTCAAGTACAGGGTTTCCCAAACTTGGATCGCCAGCTGTTTTTTTGGACTACAATTCCCATCATCCCTGACCACTGGTCTTGCTAGCTAGGGATGATGGGATTTGTAGTCCAACAGCAGCTGGAGACCCAAGTTTGGGAAACCCTGCCCTGGTACAATGGGGCTTGCATCTAAAGCTCATTTTACCTCCAAGCGGCGCTGCTTCTCTGGATCTTCCTCGTTCATGATTCTCTCTTTCTCGGCCCGTTTCTTCTCCTCCCGGCGGGACTGAGCGGCCTCTTGTCTTTGCACATGAGTCAGTTTCAGAAAGTTCTCTTCTACACGTGCCCTATTCTTATCCGCTTTTTGTTTGCCCTTTGCCCCGAAGCAAGGGAGAGACACAAACAAGTCACAGTATGAGCAAACCTTTAGTGCATCAGGCAGTGTTGCAATGAGCTCAGCACGGGAGATAACAATCTCTTGATACTCATATCTGACAAAGCTTAGTCCCGAACTGGTCAAAACTGGCTGGATTACAATATTACACCACACTACTCTGACACGTTTACGTGAGCTGCCCTTGATGACTCTCTGAGAGTGTCGGCAGGTACAGTGCACAGTTGCTCTCCCCTTTCTAAAAAGAGTACCGTACAACAATTATCCAGCACTGGAACTGGTTTTCTGTGTTCTTCCAAGCGCATGTCAATGTGCTGGTTTAACATTTACAGCTTGGCGTTACCTGAAGCCTGTACATCTAAAGCAGCCCGCAGGCCAAATCAGATCCAACAGGGACTAATTTGGCTGTGAGGTTGTTTTCCACAACTGACACTCAACTGCCCCACACCTGCTATTATGTATAAGGGACCCCTGACCATTAGGTCCAGTTGTGACCGACTCTGGGGTTGTGGCGCTCATCTCGATTCATTGGC
Source organism: Podarcis siculus (assembly GCA_034642415.1). Lineage (NCBI taxonomy): Eukaryota > Metazoa > Chordata > Lepidosauria > Squamata > Lacertidae > Podarcis > Podarcis siculus. Next base: position 2,703,971 of record JAXCMG010000034.1, read on the forward strand.
TGAGGGAGCCGGTGTACAGCTTCCGGGTCGTGTGGCCAGCATGACTAAGCCGCTTCTGGCAGACCAGAGCAGCACACGGAAATGTCGTTTACCTTTCCGCCAGAGCGGTATCTATTTATCTACTTGCACTTTGACGTGCTTTCAAACTGCTAGGTTGGCAGGAGCAGGGACCCAGCAATGGGAGCTCACCCCGTCGCGGGGATTTGAACCGCCAACCTTCTGATCGGCAAGTCCTAGGCTCTGTGGTTTAACCCACACTGCCACCTGTGTCCCACTATTATGTATATTTGGCTGCAAAAGAAAAATCAGTAACATTTTAGCTGATCAGCACAAACTATCAGCTGACTGGTGCTGATAATAAGCCCTGCTGAAATTGGTAACACCATCAAGCTCCCAACTGGGAACTCTGTAGTACAGCTGATCCCTGACCAAAGCAGCACCTGCTATGAGCACCAAACAGCTGATTGGCACTTACAGCAAGCCATGCAGAGAAACACCACCTTTGCCTGCCTGGTTTGACCAGCAGCTGCTGCTGCAAATCCCACTTCCTTTGCCTGCAAGGCTTGAAATATAACTGTGTGGGCCAAGGAAAATGCTTGCCATATTCGTGGCGGTTGCACCCACTGGTCAAATTGGGCCACAATGTTTAGGGGAGGTCAGGATCCAGTCCACTGACTGAATCCATTCCCCACTCCCCAATCTAAATGACCGCTATTTCCCTTCTCAGCTATATCATGTCCCGTTGCAACTAACGCTAGTCAGCCGAGAGCACTCTCTCAAGTATGTATCCGTGAGAAAGAGCGACAGTTATGGAATTATCAAGGATTTTGTAAACTGTACTTTTAACAAGAGCCATACACATCAATTAGCACGTGACTTACCTCTCTGTTCAGACGGAATTTTTTTGCTTTGTCAATGGAATAAATAACCATGTTCATCAGAGGCAGCAGAGCTTCCATATCTTTTGGGGAGGTGTTGCCTGATCCAGGCACTAGAAAAAGCAAAGGTAAACTTTCCTAAGCTTAAAGGCACTGAAGAAAAGGAAAAGCATTCAGAAACAATAGTTGGAACAGAAGTGTTTCTGTATTACTCCACTTTTGGGACAGAAGTTTTAATGGGCACTTCATTAATTAGCTGATTAGATTAGTTTATTACGGAACAGTTTATCAGATTTGCATACAAGGGAAAAGGTACTTCTAAAGCAAAAAGCATATGGTTTTTAAATCAGGGGTGGCTAATCTGTGACCCTCTAAGCTGTCATGTCTTCCCTGACCTTTGGCTGATGGGAGTGTAATCCAACAATGCAGAGATTACAATCCCTGTTTTAAACACTGTCTCCTAAACAGAATTACTGCATCATTCCAAATTCAGATAGGTAGCCATGTTGGTCTGATGCAGGCAAAATAAAAAAATTAAAAAATTGCCCAATGTGCTCCATTGTGCACAAAAATCTGATGTAGTACAGCGGTACCTCGGGTTAAGTAATTAATTCGTTCCGGAGGTCTGTTCTTAACCTGAAACTGTTCTTAACATGAAGCACCACTTTAGCTAATGGGGCCTCCTGCTGCCGCTGCATCGCCAGAGCACGATTTCTGTTCTCATCCTGAAGCAAAGTTCTTAACCCGAGGTACTATTTCTGGGTTAGCAGAGTCTGTAACCTGAAGCGTATGTAACCCGAGGTACCACTGTATCTGAAGAGGTGTGCATGCACACAAAAGTTTATACCAAGAACAAACTTACTTAGTCTCTAAGGTGCTACTGGACAATTTTTTAAATTTTTTATTTCGACTGCATCATTCCAACTCACCCATACTTTTAGAACTGTTGATTGTCATAACCTTTGCACACAGCTGATTTTCCTGCACAATTCATTGACAGAGGAGAACTATATATTTTCCAGTATTTAGAAATGCTCCCGCCAAAAGATTTTCTAGGACGCCCATTATCTTTCCTACTTCACCTGCATTGGTATGCAAGAACAAAGCTGTGACTGTGATTCTGGGACACTGCCCTATTGTGACCTCCCTCTTATAACAATGGGGGGGGGGGACTACTACTGAAAATAAATAAACTCTTACCCACAAGACAATACAAGTTATATTTTTATTGTGAAATGTGCTCCCAATTGTAACGTTTTACATCCTCAAGAAAAGTAATTTGAAAACAGGCATGGCTGCTTACCATTAAAAGTAAACAATAGTGTCTTTTTAGTTTCAGGCAGTTTCAAAGGCTGACCTTCCCTAGCAGAGAACAACAACAAAAAAGCATTTGTGGAAGGATATTACAGAATGTAACAAACAAAGGAAACATGGCAGTAACTAAAATCACCATAAGCGAACGCATGATGGGCTCCTGTTTTGGGTGTGTTTACATGCATTCTTCATTATGGGCCAAGTCTAGAAGATTTTAAGCTATCACAGCAATTTCCTGCAAAGAGATTTTTTGAGTGCTCTAGGAGTCGCTTTGTGGTGGAAAAAAAGCGACGAATAAATTAAACAACCACCACTTCCTTGCAGGGCATTTGTGAATACATTTCCCACAATAAACCCTGCTGGAAACACTGGTGAGAAAAAAATCTGATTAGACAATAGTCTCCCTTGCCTCCGGGACGCGGGTGGCACTGTGGGTTTAACCACAGAGCCTAGGGCTTGCTGATCAGAAGGTCAGCGGTTTGAATCCCCGCGATGGGGTGAGCTCCCGTTGCTCGGTCCCTGCTCCTGCCAACCTAGCAGTTCGAAAGCACGTCAAAGTGCAAATAGATAAATAGGTAACGCTCCGGCGGGAAGGTAAACGGCGTTTCCGTGCGCTGCTCTGGTTCTCCAGAAGCGGCTTAAGTCATGCCGGCCACATGACCTGGAAGCTGTACGCCGGCTCCCTCGGCCAATAAAGCGAGATGAGTGCCACAACCCCAGAGTCGGTCACGACTGGACCTAATGGTCAGGGGTCCCTTTACCTTTACCTCCTTTGCCTCCACTGCAAAGTGTTAAGACACTCAAGAAAAAGCATCCTACAAGGAGAAGCCCAATTGCATCCTGGTGTCCTTTACCATCAGTGGACAATCTGTCTTGGGAATCTGCTCCTTCCACAGAGGAGGCCAACCTATGACAGATCCTTACCCTCTGACTTGCTGCAAAACAGACCACTTAGCAGACTGCTGTGGGAAGCATGATGGTATAATGGGCAGTAACTGGGACACAACCTTCTTTAAGCAGCTGTGGATTAGCCAACAGCTGGATCAGGCACCCCCAAACTCGGCCCTCCAGATGAATTGGGACTACAACTCCCATCATCCCTAGCTAAAAGGACCAGTGGTCAGGGATGATGGGCGTTGTAGTCCCAAAAGATCTGGAGAGCCGAGTTTGGGGATGCCTGAGCTGGATCATATAGCTGCTTTAAAGAAACAGTGCTTTCTTACTGACTGCCCATTTTTTAAGCACTCCCACTTCGCATACTGTAGAACTGACCTCTGGTGCTGAAGAAAAGCGAAAGCCTACTGTAAACTGTAAATTATGTGACCAGGCCAGTTTGGAATCCCCAACTCATGGCTATCATGACCAGAGGAACAGCACTATATGGGCACCCTTCTCTGCTCTCTGGATAATAAAGGAGATTGCCTACGGTGGTGGTCATTTTCTCTCCCACCCCCTTTACAAAGTTCAGTGCAACATTAATTTGAAGGCACGCTATCTATTATGTCATACTTACTCTTGCATAAGTTTTGGACCGGAAAACTGGTCCGAAAAATGGACGGACTCAATCTTGTCAGCATAATGTGTGAGGTAATGGACCATCTAGAAGAAGAAGAAAAAAGAAGATCTGGAATACAGTCGTAGCTTGGAAGTCGAACAGCTTAGTTCCCGAACATTTTGGCTCCTGAACGTCGCAGACCCGGAAGTGACTGTTCTGGTTTGCGAACTATTTTTGAAAGCTGAATGTCTGATGGGGCTTCCGCGGCTTCCGATTGGCTGAAAGAGCTTCCTGCAGCCAATCTTGCAGCCAATCAGAAGCTGTGCTTTGGCTTTCGAACGTTTTGGAAGTCAAACGGACTTCCGGAATGGATTCCGTTCGACTTCCAAGGTACAACTGTACAGTAACGTACAAAGTTGCCTTAGGCCATTGGTTCATCTGGCCCTGTATTGTCTGCAGTGACTGCCGGTGGTCCTCCAGGGTTCAGGTAGAGGGCTCTCTCTCTGCCCTACCTGGAGACGCCGGGGATTAAACCTGGGACCTTCTGCAGAGAAAACAGATGCTTTTAACACTGAGCTATGGCCCTCCCCTGCTTTGTCCTAAACGAAATGTTCCTAGAAAGCACACTGAGTTCTTCACTGCTTATGAAATAGTATACACTACCTGAATAAACTACATTTTTTCCCTGTTGCATCCATAATGATGCAATCAGCACCACAAGATGAGCCATGCTGGGTCCGATCAATGGTCCAGCATTTTATTGCCAAAAATGGCCTGTCAGATGTCTCTGGGCTGACAGTGTATAGAAAGCCAGGAAATCTTTTTAGGGTACTGATAAAAATCTCAAAAGATCCTATCAAAGTACCTGGGTACAAAATCAACTTGAATAAATCGGAACGGTTTGGTTTTATCCTACTGAAAAGGAATGAAGATGAAATGGTAAACAAATACAACGGGGCCTGAAGATCTCTTCGCATCTGCCTAATCAAAATGGAGACCAGCTGACTGAATTCAAACACAGTCAGCTGCTGCAAGAAACAGAAAACATCTAAAAGAAAGTGACAAATAATAAAAAAAATCTGGGCTGAGTAGATTTTCAATTATTAAAATGAAAATGTATTGCCCCGAATCCTATTTTTCTTCATGAATATGCCACTAAAGAGAAATAACACATGACTCACAAGATGACAGAAGGTACGGCTAAATTTTCTTTGGTCAGAAAAGAAGTCCAGGGTGCTCAGAGTCAATGTAATACCATAACAGCTAACATCACAAGGAGGGCTTTCTTTCCCCGTATAAACTGCTATTACCATGTGGCTATGCTGTTGTATTAGGAAGACTGGTTGCAGAATCCAGGAACAATAATAAAACAGTGAGACATATTAGTTGTTGCTATGGCATTGTAACTCCAGAGAGCTATCAATCAGGAAAAACCCTGAGCCCTGCATTAAAATATATTCACTATATAAAGGGGGGAAATAATAAGGGAGAAAACATCTGTTGGCAGCCCTTAAGTTGTGGAATGCCCACCCCACAGAGGTACGTCTGGCATTTTCACTATACACCTTTTGGCAAATATTGAAAATGTTTTCATTTTGCATCCTATTCCTGTGACTGCAATTTGTGCTAATCTTTTTTTAAATACTGGGTTTCAAATTGTTGCAACTGGCCCTGTGACCTGCTAGTGAAATGCGGGAAGTAAATTTAAAAATCTTTATCATCATCATCCTGGTCTTGCGTGAACTAATGGTTGTATGTTATAACGAAGGATTGGAAAACAAGGAACAATTAGGGAATACGCAAATATGGGAGAAGTGTGGTCAAACTTGGAAAAAATAGTGGGAGATGGTACAATAATCTAAGACACTTTCCCATGACACCAGGGCAACCCTCAAATTATCAACAACAGCAAGGTATCTTTCTTACTGCAATTGGGAGCCCTCAGTGCTCACTGGAAGCACAGATCGTGAAGCTGAGGCTCCAATACTTTGGCCACCTCATGAGAAGAGAAGACTCCCTGGAAAAGCCCTGATGTTGGGAAGGATGGAGGGCACAAGGAGAAGGGGACGACAGAGGACGAGATGGTTGGACAGCGTTCTCGAAGCTACGAACATGAGTTTGACCAAGCTGAGGGCGGCAGTGGAAGACAGGAGTGCCTGGAGTGCTCTGGTCCATGGGGTCACGAAGAATCGGACACAACTAAACAACAACATTCAGTAATTTGAATCAAGACCCAATTTTGTATAAATGAATCCAGACCTGACCTGGATCCAGATCATTATTTCAAAGAAGTCTGGGATAGATCAGTGGGTAGAGCTTAAGACCCCTAATCTCACAGTCGTGGGTTTGAGCCCCACATTGGGCAAAATATTACTGCCTTGTATATGACTGTCCTATAACATACATTCTTTGGGAAATTGCACACAAGCACACAAAGAAACATATTAAAATATGATATTAAGCAATATGAACTTTAAAAAAAAACACACACAAACAAACCACAATGAAAGTAAGGGACAGACCATAAGACATGGGACATAAGTTAAAGATCTAGCTGAGAAGAAAGTAATTGCCAAGCGTTGAAAAGATCACAAAGATGTAACAGGAGCACAGCATTTAAAAGCCCCCACTCCCTCTTCATTTACCCATCTAAACAACAACAACAACCCCACAAAGCTGACTGTTCCATTTTTCATAGCTGTCCAAGACTGAAGGATTCATTTTTGGGGGGGGGGGATGAGTAAGGTGATTTCAAGGTGCAGTTTTGTAGACGGCGACCTCAGAAGACCAAGTTCAAGCATTTGAGTGCCCTGTTATAGCTCTCATGAGGGTTCACACCAACTACAGCCTGAAATATTTTATCTTTTTTTAAAAAAAACACCACCAAAAAACAAAAGAAAACCACATTACCTTGGTATCCATCATTCCTTCTGTGACCTCACCCATCTCAGACAGGATAGCCAATGACTCTGGCAGCCCATACTTCACTGCGGTCTTGGGTTTGTCACTGCAGAACTCACTCTGCCAAGAAGAAATTGCCACGTTATGACAAGCATGGTCTGGACTGTGTCTACCTCCCTTTAAGTAAACAGGTGTTCGCACAATTTACTTAAACCTTAGGAACTGGTTTAAGTTCCCAAGAGCTAGAACTGAAGCCCTGGTCAATTCATAGGCTGCCGCGTGCCTCTGAAGACTCAAGAGACCCAAAAGAAAAAGCATGCATATGCATACACAACAATTTTGTTTTTTATTACATTTGTGGGATTTTTTTTAAAATGACCTCCCTGAAGCCTCAGGGTACGTTAGGGAATTTTATTGGCATGTCTAGGTAAACTATAAAGACAAAAATACTCCAAATCAACAAACTTTATCTCTTTTCAATAACTGGCATAGAGGCTGAATCTTGAAATTCTATAGGCACTAAAGGAAGTTTTTGAATTAGTTCTTATGAATGACAGACTAAGGTGAGCACATATGCTCATCACTCAGGTGTATCACCTGCACTTTAATAAAACAGTGAGTATGAAAAACTCATTTTCATCGCAAAGGAAATTGGGTGTACCACCAATGCTTTTCCTCTATCCTCTCTTCGCATGCTGAAATTCCTTCCCTTCCTGGCTTGAGGCAGAAAATAGAACCATGCTGTGGTTTTCGATTTTGGTTTGCTGAGCAACCACAAACCACTGTTTGTTAGTTTAAATGGCACAAAAGAAACTATGGATTGTGACAAACCAGGGAGGGAATTGCAGAGAATGAAGGGACGACAAAACATGAGGCAGAGGGTCCTGCCAGACTTCCTTCACATAGCACTAAACCATTGCTTAGCAGTACATTTGTACCACCCCACTGTGCTGAATTATGTTCAGCAAATGCAATGACTGCACCCAAGTCAGGTTTCTTAGAAGCAGACTGCATCAGGTGGTTTAAAGAAGCGTACCATTAAGGCAATTTGGGGCCAAATGCCATTTTTATGCATTTTCAAGTACATTACATATATTCTGGTTTCCTCCCAATGTCCCGGAACATACCAAGTCCTGCATTTCCTTCTGAAGCCGCACCAAAGCTTTTCTTGTCCCAACAGCAAACACGTAGGTATCCATGTCGTCGTCATTCATGGTAACTTTTATTTGCTGAGCAACAGACAGAATGATTGTCACATCCAGGCTTGCACACACAAAAAAGGACATAAATACAAGAAAGAGGAAAGCAGTGGCCAGGACTCCATGCCATTGCCAAAAGCATAAATAGATTCAGGCTTTACAAATGGCTATCAGCAAAGATCAGGGTCAGGTTGGATGGGAGCCCCAAGGTAATTACAAAGGTCCTCTAAAATATAATTACAAGAAGGCATAACATAAATGACAACTTCTCCTTCATAACACAATACCAGGTGAGCAAATAATAGGTGCCTTCTAGCAGCAAGGTGTTACCACTGCTAGAACAACTTACTGCATACTTTATAACCCTAAGCAGTGTCAATGGTTTTGTACGAACCACATTAAACTGAACTGCAGTCTTTTTAACCCACCAAGTAAGTGAAGCATTGCTTCGCTTAATTCTACTGCAAAGGATATTCCCAGTAAAAGAAATCACAGTCCTACATTCAAGCCCCTTATGATGGCAGGGAAATGGAAGGAATTGGCAGGACAACCTCTCATTGCATGCCTACACAGCTATTCCCGTTTTGGACAGTAATTCCTAACTTTGGGTTAGGAATGAATGACAGAGAGTATTATTAGCGGCTGGCATTGCTACACGCTTTCAGTTGCAGTATGCAGCAAGAGCAACTCTCGGTAGTTCTAGACAAAGAAGCACAGAATTCTGTAGCCAGAATAAATTACAAAATGTGTGTATAATTATTTCTGCGTAACGTATTCTGATTCTGATGGACATGGAGCCAGGCAAGTTCTTATGCAGAGCAATACAGCCCCATGCTCCCTATTCCAACATTCTGCTGAGACTCCCTCGGGCTTCTGAGAATTTCAGCAGACACCACAGGTTAAGAAGTCTGCCTTCGCAGGCTCATGTGCTAGAAACTTGGGGGAGTTGCTTTTATTAACTAACAACATTCTCAGCATGACTGTGGCAGCATTGAATTCACTCATTTCTGTGTGTAACATGCACCTCAAATATAGCTTCATGAACTTAAAAGCTCCCTTAGGCCACAGAACTAAACACTTACCACTTGGTCACAGGATGGCCTCATCATGCGAGCGAGAACGTTCAGCAAGTCTTGTCTCTTGAGAAACTGAAAGACAGCATTTTGACCGTGGTGAAACCCTGCTCCAGACTTGCAGCATAGAATGGCATGTTCTTGCAAGGCCCATTAAAATCAACTTATGTGAGATGTACCATAGGACTCCCTGCCTCACAAATGTAAATACTGGCGCGTCCTGCTAGTGCAAGGAAGATCTACTGCAGCTCCCAATAATCATCTGAGCTTGGAATTTATTGCTTCTTTCATATTATTACATTTAAACCCTGCTCTTCTTCCACCACAGAATTCAAAATGGCCAGACTTGGAGAAGTTAGCAATATCTTCTTCCACCTGGAAACTTAATGTGTGCGATGACCAGACCAAGGCATGATTATCTTCAGCAAAACTGCTGCATTGTGCAATTTCAATACCACCTTCTGGGATCATCTGTGTTCTCTACACATTTATTTTTATTTAAATGCATTTGCAACCCCAGGAGCAGCTAGCCCAGTGGAGTGGAGCACTGCTGTTGCTTAACAGGAGGAGGAAGAGGAAGAGGAAGAGGAGGAAGAGAGTGGTGAGATTTGAGCTATGCAGGCATGCTGCAGAACCAACACTGCCCTCTCATTGATGCGCCTGTGCAGCCCCAACCTAGTCACTGTCTTACCGCTCCCAGCAAGCAGCACTATGCTCCTGCTGAGAAGCTGCTCCAACAGGTCTAGCCTCGTCATGTGTCTAGTCCACCCTTCGCCATGTGGTCCTAGGGCAAGTTACATACAGCTTAACCTAACAAGTAAACCATGTAATGCATAAACATTTCAAGATTGTTAATTAAACCAAATAAACAGCAGTCAGCAACAGCAACACTCCAGTGGGAGGAATATTCTGTCCTCATCCTCCATTTCCCCCCGTGCAAAACGGTGTGCACTGACCCAAAATGTGTACAATGACAAGATCAGACGCACCTCAGAAAGGAGGACACTGACCAATCTAAACAAGAGTCAGAATGCAAGCCTGGGCCCTGTCATAGCGGGAGATCAGGCTGGGGAGGCATGTCTGCTGAGGCAGGAAGGCAAATGAACTGCATTCCTCCTGCAAGCAGCCAAGCAGAATGGAGCCTTGCCTTTCCACATGGTCCTGTTTTCTGCCAGGGTAGAAAGTGGGGCTGAGCTCTTGGTTCCCCAGTTTGCTTCAGAACTTTCTCTCTCTCCTGCTCAGCTGTAGTTCCTATCTGGAAACAAGTGTTCTATTCCTGCTCTCTTCACAGTTATTAAAAATAACAATAATACAGTGAACACCACTGCCATTTCATATGGATTGTTTGTGCGGGTGTGTTAATTCTATGTCTTCCCAAAGCCGCTTATTTATATAATGAAATACTACCTGGGTAGTTGATTCCAAAAAGAGGTGCGGCTTGATTCACTGGCATTTACGCTATAGGGTCTTGCGATGTGTACGTCCCACCCCACCGCCAACCTTCATCCTCCTGTGCTTTTTAACAGAGTGAAGTCATTTGGAGTCTGCTGCCTAAATACTCAACTTGCAGACACGTAATGCATACAACGCTTTGAGATGCTTTCTCTCATACCTTGAGCTGTATAAGCATGCCCTCGCAGCACACCCTCCCGGAGCACCACAGGTTATAAATATGTTCGTTCTCTTGGTTCAGCTTGCCCGTGCTTGTGGCTTCTTTATTTGTGCCGTCATCCCCTTAAAAGAAAGCATAAGCTGATCAGCAAAAGTTTATTACTGTGTACTTAAGACAACGCTGCTGTGTGCCATATGGCAGGCTGCTTTTGACAACTCAGAGGCTTTGGTGGGTATGAAATACTACAGCCTGCCTTCCAATGGGGATGGGATAGCTGCAACATGCTGCACCAATACTCCAGTGACTGCTCTGCCTCCCTGTTGCCTTTCAGGCTCTGCAACGTGAAGATGGGGATCTGAAAAGCCTTAAACGACCTGCAACAGTATACCCAAGAGATCACCTCCACCCCTACTTTCCACCTTAAAAATGGGATGTGATCAGATCTTACATATACCATCTATGTATCGCATCAAGTTTGCTCAAGCATGCAAAAAGGTGTGCTTCAAAAAGCCTGAAACCTTGCTCTACGCTGATATTCCACTTTTTCTCCTCCAGCAGCCTCCTGTGGCATCCCCTTTTGGAACGATCCCCAGCTCTCTGAATTTGTGCGCTCTTACAGACTTATCTTCTGTAAGTACTTCTCTGATCTCTTTGTGAACTCTTTGCAATCTCTTAAGTTTTGCAATCTCTAAGCAGACTGTCACTTTTATCTCTTTCAGCAATGCACTCTTCCCAATTTTACCTTGCTCTTTTTCTTGCTCCTTCCAACACTGCAATGGATTTCCTGGGAGTACTGTTCCCTCTTCGCTCAGTGCTGGCCTCTCCCTAAGATTCTGCACTTTCCACGTTCAGTTTTTACCTCTTTAACCCCTGACCTGATTCCCTTAGCATCTCACCAGACTTCAGCCCTCTAATGCAAGATATGTCTCACTCCTCCATTTGACATCTCAGCTCACACAACTGAAAACTGAAAAACTCGGGAGGAGGTTTGAAGAACTTGGCTGATTTTGCACACACTTTAAATTCATTCTCTCCTCCCCTTTATATGCCACCTTCTTGGGCCAAGCTACGCTTTGAGCCACACCAACTTTATGAATCCTCAGCACCTCTCCTGTAACTCTGGTCAAGTGTTGGGGAAGGAGTAAGGAGCTACTAGGCAGGCTTTCGGATGCAACTTACCAACAAGGGCAAAGTTACTTTCAAGCAGCTCCCGGTGACTATTGAACCAGGCCTGAGCCAGGCGGTTGTTCTTATTCTTCCCAATGATGTAGTTCATGATGTAAGCAAGCAGCCCCGTCACCATTAAGATTTCCATGTAGTAACTCTCCCAGCTATTTTGGAGGTGGGCAGGGACCTGTGGTTGAATTTGGACATTGTTAAAATTACTTCATTTTGGGAGGAAATCAGTTGCTCAACAACAACAATAACAAAATCTGGTTGTTACAAGACACCTTGTGTTTTTTTATTCTTTTAGGAACTACCAGTTACTAATTTCGAGACATAATATATCGAATCAAAACAATCCTGAGTTGGGCAGTGGCTTGGTGCTTTGCATGCCTCTCCCCATATGACCCAACCTGCACCCTGCGCTCATCATCTGAGACCCCGTCTTTGTGTGCCCTTTTCCCTAAGAGGCCCAGAGGGCAGCAACTTGAGAATGGGCCTTTTCTACAGTGACTCCCTGCTTGTGAAATGCTCTCCCCAAGGAAGCTTGCCTGGCACCTTCATTGCATATCTTTAGACACAAGGCAAAAACACTTCTCTATGAGCAAGCTTAGCTGACCGAACATTTTGTGGCTTTTTAAATTTGTGGGAGGGGAGGGGTTATTGGTTTGTTTTTGTTTTCTCCTGTACTATGTGTTCTCATTTTGTATGTTTATGTTGTGAACCACCCTGTGATCTTCGGATGAAAGGCGGTATACAAATTTAATTTAATTTAATTTAATTTAATTATAATACAGCGGTACCTTGGTTGTCAAACTTAATCTGTTCCGGCCGTCTGTTCAACTCCCAGAACCATTTGAAAACCAAGGCGCGGCTTCCGATTGGCTTCAGGAGCTTCCTGCACTCAATCGGAAGCTGCATTGGATGTTCAACTTCCAAAAAATGTTCACCAACCGGAACACTTACTTCCGGGTTTGCAGCATTCGGGAACCAATTTGTTCGGGAGCCGTTCGACAACCAAGGTACTGTAATAGTAGTAGTAGTAGTAGTAGTAGTAGTAGTAATAATAATAATAATAATAATAATAATTACCCCGCCCCATTCAACCCTACAATTTAATGAAATTTAATTACCTTTTCTACAGTTTAAAACCTGGACACTACCAGTGTGCTACTGCAATGTCAGGCAATGTACAAAATATCAGTTACTAGAAAAGAATGACAGGATACCGAGCAACTGCACAGTGTCTTTGAAAGAACTGAAGATCACTTTGGGCAGTCGACTAACTTCACATGGGATAAGGCCTAGCACCAGAAAAATCTGTATGCTTTCTGTGGAAATGGGGGGTGGGTAGTGGAAAACAGCAAATGCAAGAAAGCTCAACACATGTAAAATTACATCCAACTAAGTTATACTCAAGAGCAAACCCACTGAAATCAACCCACTTAAGCTAGCCAAGTCTGCTGATTTCAACAGGATCTACTTGTATTGTTTGGTTGGAAACAACCCAATGAAGCTTAGTGATGTTGAATTAGGTTAGGGCCACTATGAGCTACTGTTAATTAGGGGCTACATGCAAAACTCTTAGTACATGGGCTTACATCAACAATTGTTATAGGATCTTTACTCTTGCCGGGAGATGAATCAGGTTTCTCCTCATAGCCTTCAAACTCTTCATCGTCGTAAGGCTCACTCTCTGTATCACCTTCCTACAATAAGAAAGCAAAAGATACTGAAAATGTCAAATGTTTCAATGAAGTAGACTTCTACTGTATCTATATTTACTGCTGGAACTGCCACTGGATATAGCTTTAAACTGAAGGAGCCACCCTGAATTGTGACCTTAATCTTTATAGTTCAACCTTCCTTTGGAAAACTCAGAGCAGCTCACATAGGGCTCCAAAATAATATGCATTGGGCCCCTGAGCAAACCGAGATTTTGGATTAAATATAACAGCAGCATGTGCCTTCAGGTAATTCAGAGAAGCTCGGTATATGACATTAAACTTGCTTCTAGAAAACCTGGTAATTGTTTGCAATGGTTTCTCTGCTATGTTTGATAGAATCTGGGTGGCTGTGGAGTGTAGCACATCTATGTTTGCCTAGCTGGGAAAAAGAAGGCTGCATCTTTCATACCCACTTCTGCAACGAAATTGAATGGGATGGCCAGCTACATTTCTTCCTAGCGCAGGCACAACGCAAAGAGGTGGCAATGTTAATCCATGCTCAGAGGCTGTGCAAAGAACAAAGGGACAACGTGCCCTACTGTAAATGTTAAAAAGAAGCTAATGCAAGAGCGCTCTCATGGCTTGAAAAGGTAGGTGCCATTGACACCAAGTCTCCAGGTGTCTGAATTTAATAGAATCCTATCTACAGATGCTCCTCAGGTTCAGGGGCTGGGTGCTGCCCTCCATCTGGCCTTCATGACTCTCCCCAGGCTTCAGTCACGACTGGCTCTGTTCCATGCACTCGACAAGTGCAGTTTTGCCTGACTGAAACATATCCCCAATTGATGATAAGGCTGCCTGTTTGCCTGGAAAGAGGATGGAGAGATATGTCTGGGTTGTAGCCTTCTGAAAAAAGCAAGAGAACTCTCATCAACTGTGCCACCCACCGTGTCTAACTAGTCCATGGAAGGTTGCCTGTGATGTGGCCCTCAAGCTGAATTACCTTCCTCATCCCTGCCCTACTGCCTTTGCAATCCTAAAGATAATCCATAGGTCTGTGGTAACTGGAAGACAGAGCACAGTAACACCCTTGAGACTGATTGCTTAATTGTAGCATGAGCTTTCGTAAGCAACAGCCTACTCCATCAGGTGAATGAAACGGGAGGTGGCAGACACAAACATGTGAGTTGAGGTACAGTGCAAGATCAATCAAGATAGCAAGGATGCGACTTCAAAAGAATGAGGATGCCAAGAAGACATCTGATTGCAATGATGGGTTACTTCAATACAGCCTACACGATTGTCCGACCTGGCACTCAATTCACGTGCAGAAAGATGGTGCAGATTTTAAGTATTTAGACCGCCAGCCTACATCTATTTACCTGAACTGAGCGGGACTTACTTCCAAGTATACGTGCACATGATTGCTTTCCAAGGCATGGGAAAGCTTGCTGCAAAGACCACATCCAGCCACGAGGGAGTGATTGCCAAACCTCATGCCACAAGCAATGCTGCACTCTGCTTCTCTACAGCAGGGGTGTTACCATTAATGCCCCAGTGTTATGAGATGCCCCTTCTCAAGAAGTTCCAATGCCTCCCCATGCCCGCTAATTTTTTTTATTTAAAAAACCTCAATACTTTTGTTTTTCAAGGAGCCCCTGTGTTGGCTGTTTGTTTAATGATGCTTCTGCTTTCTGTAGTGATTATTTTCCTTCAACTTAATTGGTCTTTTGAATTTAGGATTGCCATATGTCCTCTTTTTCCAGGGCACGTCCTCTTTTTCATGGGTATACAGTCATCGCAGCGATCCATAGTTAAAAGCAGAAGTTGGCAAACGTGTCCTCTTTTTTGCTCATCAAAACATGGCAACCCTAATGTTAAGCTTTGCATCTTTGTACCCTGCTTTGGAAGTGTTTGTGAAAAACAGTACAGCAATGTAATCGTTAATTAAATACAACCTAAAACCTAATTAATATATAAAATCTGGCTTTGCCAGTGGAATAGACTGGCCAACCTCGTAACTCCACCATCAGCAACCCTCCCTCAAACCAAAAATGACAAAGAACAGGCCAGGCCCTTCCCCCGGTTTTATCACCTGTGCATCAGCATCTTCAAAGTCAAGATTTTCGTCTTGACCTTCAAGCTCAACAGTGGCCTCCTCCTCGTCATCTTCGGTCGTGACGACCCGCTGGGGTGATTCAGTCGCAGGATCTTCTATCACATCTTCAAACTCAGCGAAGTCATTATCGTCATATTCCACAATGTCATCGCCGTCGTCAAACTCATCGAACTTTGCCCAAGTGAGGCCCCACGGGATGAAGAGAGCGACCACCAGGAAGCACACGCTTCTCATTATTGCTGGGGAAAGCAAAAAGGCAGCAAATACCGAAATCTTTAGACCTGGGAATACCGAAACATCCAGCGTGTGCCCCTTCCTAAAATAGCAACTCAAGAGGCCGGCAACTCCCTGTCGGCTGCAAGCAACACGCTGGGAAATTTATCAATCTGATCAAAACTAGAAACTGAATTGTTAGAACCCAATACTAAGAATTTGTCAAGAATGTACAACTTGCTGTTGAAGTGGAATACACAAGATGAAACAGTTAAATCAGCTATGATTAAATGGGCACAAGACATTGGTCATGACATTATGTTTGCTGACTGGGAACAGTTATGGACCACTGGTATTAAATTTACGGCATGTAATGCCCTTAGAGAGAACATTATGAAAATGATCTATCGGTGGTACATGACCCCAGTCAAGCTTGCAAAAATATATCATACGCCCAATAATAAATGTTGGAAATGTAATGAAGCTGAAGGTACCTTTTATCATCTTTGGTGGACATGCCCAAAGATTAAGGCTTTCTGGGAAATGATCTACAATGAAATTAAGAAGGTCCTTAAATGTACCTTCCACAAGAAACCAGAGGCCTTTCTCTTGGGTATGGTCGGCCAAATGGTGCCAAGGAAGGATAAGACCTTTTTTATGTATGCTACAACAGCAGCAAGAGTTCTCATAGCAAAGTATTGGAAGATACAAGAATTACCCACACTGGAAGAATGGCAGATGAAGGTGATTGACTATATGGGACTGGCTGAGATGACTGGCAGAATCCGTGACCAAGGAAGAGAAACGGTGGATGAAGATTGGAAGAAATTTAAAATTTATCTTAAAGATTACTA